>CM059190.1:101712838-101954219 GCA_030323885.1 Branchipolynoe longqiensis | reverse complement strand
TGGGTGAATGGATGGACCAGTGAGTGGATGGGTGAGTAGAGGGGTGAGAGTATGGGTGAATGGATGGATAGGTGAATGCATGGACCAGTTAGTGGATGGGTGAGTAGAGGGATGAGAGCATGGGCGAATGGATGGATGGGTGAATGGATGGACCGGTGAGTGGATGGGTAAGTAGAGTGCTGAAAGTATGGGTGAATGGATGGATGGGTGAATGAATGGACCAGTGAGTGGATGGGTGAGTAGAGGGGTGAGAGTATGGGTGAATGGATGGATGGGTGAATGGATGGACAGTGAGTGAATGGTTGAGTAGAGGGGTGAGAGTATGGGCGAATGGATTGATGGGTGAATGGATGGACCAGTGAGTGGATGGGTGAATAGAGTGGTGAAAGTATGGGTGAATGGATGGATGGGTGAATGATGGACCAGTGAGTGGATTGGTGAGTAGAGGGGTGAGAGTATTGCGAATGGATTGATGGGTGAATGGATGGACCAGTGAGTGGATGGGTAAGTAGAGTGGTGAAAGTATGGGTGAATGGATGGATGGGTGAATGGATGGACCAGTGAGTGGATGGGTAAGTAAGAGTGGTGAAAGTATGGTGAATGAAGATGGGTGAATGGATGGACCGGTGAGTGGAGAAAAAAAAAAAAAACCAAAAAAAAAAAAAAAAACCATGAATGGATGGGTGAGTGGATGGGTGAGTAGAGGGGTGAGAGTATGGGTGAATGGATGGATGGGTGAATGGATGGACCAGTGAGTGGATGGGTAAGTAGAGGGGTGAGAGTATGGGTGAATGGATGGGTGAATGGATGGACCGGTGAGTGGAGGGGTGAGTAGAGGGGTGAGAGTATGGGTGAATGGATGGATGGGTGAATGGATGGACCAGTGAGTGGATGGGTGAGTAGAGGGGTGAGAGTATGGGTGAATGGATGGATGGGTGAATGGATGGACCAGTGAGTGGATGGGTGAGTAGAGGGGTGAGAGTATGGGTGAATGGATGGATGGGTGAATGGATGGACCAGTGAGTGGATGGGTAAGTAGAGTGGTGAAAGGATGGGTGAATGGATGGACCAGTGAGTGGATGGGTGAGTAGAGGGGTGAGAGTATGGGCGAATGGATGGATGGGTGAATGGATGGACCGGTGAGTGGATGGGTAAGTAGAGTGGTGAAAGGATGGGTGAATGGATGGATGGGTGAATGGATGGAAATGGAGACAGAGATACAGATATCCAGAGCGGCACAAACAGCCAAAGAGTCAGACATATAGACAGACAGACAGGTACGCAGTGACAAAAGTAGACAGAAACAGAGATACAAATAGAAGGTTAGGTTAGATCCCAACCTATTTTAGGTGATTTGGTGGTTGTGTCGGGGAGGGGGGTGATTTCCTTTTCACTTCAATGTTGTCACTTGACAACAGGTGGTTTACTGGCAGAGGGTTAGTTCCGCAGATTAAACAAAACCAATCTTGCTGCCATAGATGAAGTAGGACTATATGTAGAAAGGGAAATGCTGCAAAAATATTAAAACACCACACTGTTATGAAGCATAAGCACTTCTTGTACACATTTCTGATCAGGTTATACACAAATCACGCGGTTAGCTTATGGACACAAAGGTATCTGAAGAGAAACTGAAGTCCAGAGTCCTCGACTCACAAAGCTCCTGCTTCTTTTTCTTGAGAATTCCATCCTTTTTGCCAGAAGATGTTGGTGCCTTTGAAGCATCTTCTGACAATGATACTTTCTGATTCTTGTTGCTGGTTTCTGTAATTTTAGGTTAGCTTAGGAAAGGAATAATTTATCACAAACCATAATATATTCACGCGTGGACATAAAATCCAACATCTTTGGGGCTTAGGAATGTGGGACAATTTTCGTTTCGAAAGCTGAACAAATGCTTCAAAACTAAGAAAGGTGTTGTGTTAGATGTGTCTGTGACTAATCAAAAAAACCCCCCCCACCACACCCCAAAAACAAAAAAAAAAAAACAAAAAAACACAACCCAAAACCAAAAAAACCCAACCAACCCAACAAAAAACCAACCCCACCACAAAAAAAAACCACACAAAAAACCCAAACCCAAACACAAACCACCCTTTATAACAATGAATCTAATGGTTTCTGAGGTTCTGCCTTTTTCTTCTTTTTTAAAAAGATGAATACATTATTTTATCAGTACAGTCTACTTTACATGAGTTTATAGCAACTTCTATTTAAAGGGTTAATGTCTGCAGATATTTCAAATGAAAATATACTCCATTAACTTTGATGTGCACATCGAAATGCTGTGCATAGACTTTGTTGACCCATTCTTGAATGTAGCGGCGTAACACAGGGGAACCAAACTACAATATAATCATTTAGTAAGTGCAGCAGTATCATACTTCAATTAGTTGGAGACATATGGTCAAAGTTAGGCCTAGCCCTGGGGGTAGCTAGGTGTGTATACAAGTTGTATCTTTCCACCTCCACTATGTACAAATCAAATGTGATCGCTCCAACGGCTGGAAGACCAGTGCCTCGGCGCTGACAAAATATGTATTCAGATGAATAACAAATTATTTACCCCAAAAAAAAAATTAAATCGGCATACCCTTCTGTGCAGTAACATGTACTTAATAAGTGTATCAGTATCTGAGCGAGATATATAGGGGTCAAATCTAGATAATTGATTTGGCTTCGAACATTTTAGGGTTTCATCGGACTATGCAGCCTTAATAACAATGATATCAGGCAGACTGATCTTTTTTGGGCAAATCTTGGAGAAGCACAGATTTGCCGTCCAACATGAATGCGTAAACAAAAACCACGTGATCTGTGACGTCATAGGCAAATCCGCAATACAACCAGTGGCGCTGCCGGTGGCAGACATCGGAACTAAGCCAACAGCTCCGTTTGTTCTCGGACATCACACATAGCGAATGGTAGACAAGAAGTGTGAACACTTACTTTCCTACCAGTGCGTTTCAATGAATTTGTGAATAAAATCTCCCGGCTTGGTAGAAGAGGAGATTTCCAATTATATTTTAAACCAACTCAAATAAAAGATATTTTGGGAAAACACAGAAAGTGATCAATACGGGATGCCCTGATAGCCGAATGACTTGAGCGTCCGCTTGGCGTTTGGCAGGTCGTGGGATTCGAACCCTGGGTTTGAACGCCGGCCGAATCACACTAATCATTTAAAAATTGATACTTATCACTACCTAATAGTTAGTCCTAAGCCTGGTGCTCGGCATTACTAGTGTAAAATTGGGCGATATTTGGGGGAATTTACAGTGAACAGGGATGCCAGGGGTGAGGACAGGTCCCAGGAGTTGGGATCACGGATGGTAAGGGTAATTGCGTAAAATTGGTTAATGGGTCAGACAGGAGGGTTGGCCCAAGGGGCATTACAGAAGGCAGGAGAGTAGTTGTGTGTGATGAGCTACCGCTACTAGACTGTCATATTTGCACGTGATTGGTTGTTGCTACTGATTTGAATATTAGGTGTGCTTGGCTTGGAGTTATACTGTAAGCTGTATATGAGACTATATTGCTGCAATTAAAGAGGACTCTATACTTATAGTTAGCGGGTTAGATTCATGGTTCTGTCACCCAACTAAAATTCATGAGTGTCTATTCACACATAATTGATTGTATGCTTTTACATTATATGTAAAAGCGATGGTTGAATAAAAAATTAACAATTCTCGCCGTGAATATGGCCTATGCTGCCGACACGGCATAAAGAAACCACCAATCAATTAATAAATCATGTATTATAGCTACCTGCTGTAGCAGGCCTTGTCTGGTGATATATTTATATATGTAGATGTGGGGTTCGCATACATTGGCATATGGCTATACATGTGATTCATATCTAAGGCGGGAAGTTATATGGGGTAGGAAAGAGGTAGCAATATTATTCATAAAGGGGGCTGTCACACTACAACGTATGGTGTTAGCGTATGACGACGTTGGCGATTTTCGACCAACACATCGGCATACGGAATCATAGGTTACGTATACGTTGGGCATACATCGAGTACGCTCGGGATACGGCGTCATTGGTCGGCTAGGTCGAGTCGCTAAACATTTTTTGTGCATGTTCAAAATTTTCAATGTATGTCGCCGTATGGCTGATACGTTTCTCATACGCTTGCCGTATGCTTGGCATATGTCAGCGTACATTATGCACACATTAGGGGTAGGTCGGGATAGGTTGGAACACGTTAGCCATACGTTGAACCGGCACCCTCCGCGTATAACTGGTGTATATAACGTACTCACAACGTTCTGTAAAAGGACTGTCACACTATGATGTATAGGTTGGGCATACGTTGGGTACGTTCGGGATATGGCGTTATACGTCGTCTTACGTCGGCGTGCATTGAGGCTCCAAAACAATTTTTGTGCATGTTCAAAATTGTCAACGTGTGTCTCATATGTTCCCCATATGCTACGTGTACGTTAGGGGTACGTCGGCATATGTTAGGAGCACGTTAGGGATACGTCGGCGTACGTTACTCATATGCTGGACATATCACCTCCAACCATCAAAATACGTCCCAATATGCCGAGTATACGTCGTCATATGCTTTCTATACGTCAATATACGGTAGGGATACGGTAGACATACGCCAGCCATACGCTGCGCGTACGCTTCATACGTTGCTGGGACACTCCGCGATGCAAAAAGTTTGCCTTATGCTGACCTATTTTGATTTTCAAATAATTTCGACGCGTTATGGACATGCCACCGCCATACGTCGTAGTGTGACAGGGGCTTTATATTCGGGTAACCAACGTATATTTCACAAGGATGGGGCAAGAAGCAATGAAATCAGGAAGACCAATTGTCCACGATTGAAATTTCCTCCTGCTTAATCAATGACATAACAAATATACTTTCTAAAACACCATGTCAAGCACTCACCTTCCATTTCAGATGCCTGACCACCAAGTCCCGGGCTGTTTACGTCATCCACACATACAACGGTGAAGCTTTGTAATTGAGGATTGTAAATCATGTTGATCGTAGATCCTTCAGCATCAATCTGTAAAAATTAAATAAAAGAAAAATTAAAAGATTTTTGTTTGTTTTATTTGTTTAACGACACCCAGCACAAAAAGTAAACATCGGCTATTGGGGTTCATACGGTAGCTTTAAAAAAATCAATTATGTCTACAGTTGCATGTTAGGTAGACAAAGTGGTCTCGTGCCTGGTGAATACAGGTATTCCGAGTTCAGCTGGACACTCAGGAAAGACTGAAACTCCTACCCAGTTTGGTCAGCAGGAGCCATGTGATTATATACAGAAAGTGAGTTTAAATATAGTGTGTCTAGTGAAGGATAGGGCTGGGTTGATCTTTATAATCTACCTTACTTTAGTTTAACATAACTATTTTAAATGGCTAACATTTGAGATATTTGAAGTGCAAACATGCTAGATTAATTATGGCAGGCTTGACAAAACTTTGACACCATAGGCTTCTGCAGTAACATGTTCTATTAAATTGCCTCAGTATTTCATTCTATGTGGCGACAACTGTTTAATAATTGCAACACTATCTACATTAAATATGTAGAATTAAATCCAGATAATTGTTTTGGATTGGAAAATTGTATATTTTCATCGGACTATGCAGCTTTAATTAGCTGTAGAAGGAGGTGGGTTGGGGGGAGGGGGGGATTACCTTGAGAATCTGACCACCTTCACAACCAATGATGAGGGCCCCGGTGGGCAGCCAGACGTGGCTGAGTGGAACGGCACGGACATGAGTGTCCCGGTATTCATCAAAGATGTCCGCGTCTTTTCCTGCAGTCACACCAAGTACAGTCAACACACTGGCAACCAACCATCTCTGAGCCTGATCCAATGCAAGGTCAAATACAAAATTTAAAAAATTGGTGATCGTCCTTTTGAAATAAAGATTAGGGTCAGTGTGCGGTTTTAATTTTAATGTTTAACGCAGACGTAATACGTAACCAGACGCGATGACCGAATGAGTTGAACGTCCGCCTCCCGTCCTGGTAGATCGTGGGATTCGAACTCCTGGGTTCATCCTTGGCCGAGCCAAACTAATTACTTAAAGATTTATATGAAAGTTGAATTGCTGCTAGCCCGACGTATTTGTAACAGTTTTTACACAAATTAAAAATATTTTTTAAATGAAGGGCGGGTGATTTTCTAGGCACCGGCGGGGACGATCACCAATTTAATCGTTGCTTTACTTGATCAAAGTTTGCAAAATAATTATCTTTCTTTAGACTGATAAATTTCATGGCTGGTTCATTTGATCTTAATGTATTTAAGTTGCCTGATTTAGTCGGACCGATGGTCATTTCTTAGATATGAATTTAATAGTTGCTTCATTTCATCTTAGGGTAAAGTCAGATCTTCATTTTGTTTAACTGATGAAATTAATGGTCGTTTCATTTGATCTTTGTGTGTGTCAGATCTTCCGTGTTGTTTAACTTATGAATTTAATAGTTGCTTTATTTGATCTTAGTGTCCGATCTTGATTTTGTTTAATTCATATATTTTGTAGTGCTTCAATTAATGCTAGTGTGTGTCAGATCTTCATATTTTGCTTAACTGATGACTTTAATAGTTGCTTCATTTGATCTTCGTGCATTTTGTTTTACTGATGAATTTAATAGTTGCTTCACTTGGTCTTAGTGTAAGTCATATCTGCAGTTTTCTTCACTGACGAATTTAATAGTTGCTTCATTTGATTTTAGTGCAATTCAGATCTTCATTTGGTTAACTGGTGAATTTAATAGTTGCTTCATTTAATCTTAGTGTGTGTCAGATTCATTTTGTTTGACGGATAGTTGCTTCACTTAATCTTAGTGTCAGATATTATTTTTATTCAAACTGATGAATTTAACAGTTGTTTAATTTGATCTTAGTGTATTAAATCCTTTTTTTGTTTAAACTTTAGTTACTTGAACTGATTTTAGTGCATAGATTGTGTTGTTGTTTCATTGTACAAACTGTAAACGATCCACCCCCCTGCCAAAAATAGACGACCACCGAACAATGCATCTACAACATGAACATCGAATGCCATGCGCATGCGCAGGATGGACACAGGAGACCGCAGCTGACACAGACGACGGTTATTTTCAACCAAAAGTGAGAGCAAAATAGCATATTTACTATATGAAGTGTGCAAATAAAAGCAACAACAAAAACGGGGACATAGAACAGAAACTCCTGAAAAATTGAAGTTTTCAGCCACTTTGAAAATTTGACTCATGGTATATGCGTATGTTATTTAAAGTCACTCGGTATAGTCCACTGAGATGACAAACAAACACAGAATGCAATACATGAATGACATCACGGATGGGATTCCTTCATCACATGACCTATTATGGTTCCCCTCATGACCAAATATGATTCCCCACAGACCGGGGAACCCCCTTAGGTCACACATACTTGCAAACTAGCCATTGTGGCACTCTACCTGCACATATTCAGTTACACAAACTGAAAAGATGTGCTTGGAGAGTATTTGTCGGAGTACAATTCCAGTCTCACCAGCATATACCGGACCGGGTCTGTTTAATTTCTTTAACAAATATATATATGGTAAGTATATACAGGATGGTAATGAACCAGCAGCTGTTGGTCTATGACAGGAGCAGTCCATGGTACTCCTTGAATAGATGACAATGTGCAATGGTTATGGGACAGTGTAGTAGTTGGTGCAGTCCACAATAGCTGTACTTTACACCAAGCTTTCCTTTACCTGCAACCACTTTGCTCTCTTCTGAAAATTAGCACCAGTTGTTTATGTAGCAGAAACAAACAGAAAGAAAAAGAACGCAAAACCCCAAAGTGAGGTTTCATCACAATGGCTCAGATATGTCAGTATGGTGATAAAAAGAATAGCATGTTATTCACAATTTATTGAATTGCATTTGATTTGGCACAGAACGACAAGTGAGACCACCTTTCGCGTCAATCTCCAGGTTGCTTAGCCTGCCGCCTCCTGATTGGCTGCTCCTTTCGCCCATCAGAACCCCTCCCCTCCCCCTCCACAGTCACTGTCTCACTTCCTGGCGAGCAGATGACACAAGCAAACTTACCTCCCACCCTCCCGTCTAGCTATATTATTTTCTTTATTTTTTTAACCTTGGGGTTTGTCTTATTTGGAAAATCAACTCTTGTAGTTGCACTGCGACCTTCTTGTCGTTCCTTTTCCGAATCATAGCTTAATGAACATGTAATTTCTAAAGAAAGGGACAAATCACGTTGATTTTTAATAGCTACATAGCTACAATGATTGATTAAATACACATTTAGCTATGCATACAAGGATTAGTTCATATGTATACATTTTAGGCCTATAGATTACATAGACTACATACATTTCATAGATTATATATATTACTTATATCATGTATTATATATATATTATATATATTTATTATATATATAATATATAATATATATCTTATACATATATTATATATATCTTATATATATAATATGGCTGATATATATCTTATATATATAATATATATCTTATATATATAATATATATCTTATATATATAATATATATCTTATATATATAATATATATAGTATATATATATTATGTATATATATATATATTATATCCACCCAGTTACTAGTCATGACGCAGGCCATGCTAGTACCGGGGTGAATCACACTGCTATACATGCATACATACATACATAACATGATAATACATACATGCATACAGGAAGTGGTATTTTATATTAATCTAAAATAATTGTTAGCACAATTTCACCACACCCCAATTGAAGGACGAACATAAGTCCAAGTGCTCTTCATCAGGAACCATATGTTTACGGGTTCAAACTGTCAAAAGTCGATGTCCCCAATATCATGAAGAATGGAGATGGGAAGGACGACCCATTTGCCTACTTCTGGGAATGTAAACTAACTAGGCACTGGAATCGTTAATCATTAATTAGGCACTCCAAAGTTTTTTCATTTTTGTCACGCACAAATCCGTGAAAGGTTCTCCAGTGAAGTAGACTGACCTTTGACCCCAGCTATGGCAGACTTGGGGACGTCGATGGAGACGCGCCCGGACATGCGCGTCGAGGAGCGAGTATTCTCCTTGCAGTCCGACATGTCGTCCGACATGTCGTCTAGGGCGGGAAGACCCACCTTCCTGAACAGGGGAGAGCACATCAGGAAATGTTTGTTGGAGCTTTACATCCTAGCAACATCTAAGGTCACCTTCCTGAACAGAGGAGAGCAGATACAAAAAATGTTGTTCATTGGAGTGTTATGTCCTACTAACATCTAAGGTCACCTACTGAACAGCGTGGGGGGGGGAGCATATAAGGATATGTTGTTGTTTTTTTGTGGGTTTTTTTATCCATTAGTTGTTTAAGCAGGGGAAATTTCAGTCATAGACGACTGGTCTTCCTCATTCCACTGCTGGTCGATAGAAAGCCCGAGCCTACACTTTTACCGACCCAAGGGATATTTAACCTCCCACACCACATAGACATGGTATGAGAGCAACCGGCCTTTGATGACGGTGTAAGTTATACACAGCGGTGGAAATCCAAATTGGCAGAGCTGGGGGCACGGGGAATCGAACCGCCGGCCCTCAGATTAGGAGTCTGACCTAGAAAAAAGTCAGACACTCTAACCACTCCGCCACAGAGAAGGCTTTACATCCTAGCAACAGGGGAGAGCAGATAAAGGAATGTTTGTTAAAGCTTTATGTCCGAGCAACATCTAAAGTCAACTTCCTGAACAAGAGAGCAGATAAAGAAATGTTTCTTTGTTGGAGATTTACATCCTAGTAACATCTAAGGTCACCTTCCTGAAAAAGGGTCGTTGTTCACCTTCACTATGGATGGGGGCGAATATATTATCTATGGATAGGGGTCCTGGTAGATAAACGATTCACCCCGTACTTGCAGTAAGAGTGAAAGACAACGTAGTCTCTAAATACGGGTGAAAAAAAAGCTTTACTGTGGAACACTGTAACAGGTGGGGCTACCAGGAGCAGGAGACTGTGCAGCTTTAATTATTTTATTTTAACCCAGAGACGTTGTTGAAGCATAAAATTACGATTATTTATGTATGTACTCTCTCAATTGATGAAGGACTAGATAACAGATTCACCCTGTACTACAGTAGCCTGAGATGGGGTGAAGTGAAGAACAACCCTATATAAAAGCTGGAGAAAATATGGGTAAATGAAATAAGAACAGAAATTCTCAATCTAAGTAGCAAAATATTTTCGTTACAGACCTGGATATATTTACACTCAACTGTTGAACTGATTAGTAGATTACTTTAGTAGATTAATGAACTTTAATGTTTGAATTGAGCCCACATGTCAATATGGCAGCCATTGGCAGGAAGTTGAGCGGTTCCTGGGTAGTAATCCAATCTAGGTCAGGAAGCAGTCATTTTCATTGGCTGAGGTAGTCAGGTGGTACAATCAGTTCATTCAAATATGGAGGATTTACTTCATGGACTCTATCACTTCAAACTGATTTTGTGTCATTATGCCCTGATATTATGTGATTTGAACACTCTGGAGAGTATATGTTGAGGGAAAACTTATACAATCAGATTGTAGCTATTGGATTTTAATCAACATATGGTAGGGATGCCTAACTAAGACCATCAACAGTGAGACACATTTTCGCCAACTTTTACATCGCGTTGTTATTCATCTCTGAACAGAATAAGAGGTGAATATTTTAATTAGAGTGTGGTGGGAGTAGTTTGCTGGTGGGTGTGATGAAAGTATGTTGATTCGGGTATTTAATTAGAGATGGGTGAGGCGTTGTGGCGCATAAGCTTGGCTGTGACAGTGAGCTGGCGAAAAAATGGCAAAGGTTGTGGTGTCACGGACATCAGATGGGAATGTGTGCAAAGTGATTTAAATTAAGGCACCAAGTCCAGCCGTGGTGACATTAAAGAAAGGTGAGTGGCTAGACGCTAATTAATAACATTGTGTAGTCGCGTAGAAAAGGGATACACTTAATGTAACACGTGGAAGTGTTCATGCTTTCTTTGTTTTAAACCATAAAAAGATAATCATGCAGAAGAGTGCAGTGTGAATCTATCCGCTGTGACAAACATAATTAGGTAAACATGCCGGAGTAAATATGACTCAACTTACTCTCTGGTTCCCCAAGATGCACTATTAAGGATTATTATACCATTATATTAACTAACATTTAAATTCGTGATATCTGATGTCTTGAAGGGACAGTAACAAGTAGTCCCAAAACAATTTTAAAACGTAAAGCCGCTCGGTATAGGCCATAGAGATTGGAACTGTACTCCGACAACTGCTCTCCGGGCATAGCTTTGTTTAGTTTTTCAGTTTATACAACTGAATATGTATGGGGAAAGTGATGGGGTCTGTTATGTATAAATGACCCCATTACATCACACATATATATATATAATTTTAGGTTGATCATCACCATCTAGTTTATTTTAGTTTGGAGTTATAAAATATATATATATATACTATAATTATTCCTTTTATTTTTTTTTTTTAATATGGCAAAAGCTCAAACCCATCCAATTGTACAAACCTAAAGCTGCATAGTCCGATGAACACATCAACTTTTCAAAACTTTAAAAACCACTCAATTTGATTCTACATGTCATATCTAACTTTGATACTGGTGCATTTGCATTTGTCACCACAAAGAATTAGAAGAAACTGAGGCAATTTCACAGAACCGGTTACTGCAGAAGCCTATTGTGTCAGAGTTTTGGCATGCTAGCCTAAATTAATTTTGGTCGCACTTCAAATATCTCAAAAGTTAGCCATTTAAAAATAAGTTACTTCATACTAAAGTAAGGTAGATTCTTTTTCTTCTTTTTTTTCTTGAAGATTTATATTGTCTATCATGGATAAATCTGACTAGTCTTGTTTTCACGATTAGCCAGTTGGTCGATAGAAAGCCCAAGCTTACACTTTTATCGATCCAAGGGGTTTTTAACCTCCCACAACACATAGACATGGTATAAGAGCAATTGGCCTTTGATGATGTTGTAAGTTATACACAGTGGTGGAAATCCAAATTGGCAGAGGTGATGGCATGGGGAATCGAATCGACCTTCAGATTAGGAGTCTGACCTAAAACAAAGTCAGACACTCCACCACAGAGAACACCATTATAGTAAACAAACTAATATATATTTATCTCAGAAAATGTCAAAAACTTAAAACCATCGCATTAGACAACATTAAGACGCACTTCTTTTTCAGGAGGTACTGCTCATTGCTGCACTCGATATTCCAAACGGAGAGCTCCTTCTTCGTCGACATGCAGAGCTGGCGCCAGTTGGCCGGGTTGAAGCTGAAGCTCGTCAATGCCATGTGCTTCACCTCAGATGTGCACAGCTTAGTTCCGGTTGTGTACTTCCTGTAGGATAAATGAAAGCCTGAGTTAGGAGAGACGTTTGAAAAGAAAATCTGGAAATTGGCGATGTACAACTCAAGCGAGATCAAATATTCAACTCTGCGCAGAGTAGGGGTGAATGACAACGTAGTCTAAATACGAGCGAAAACTGCTGTAGTAAGAAACAGGAATTCCTGGTTCCAGTATCCACTGGCTACTTATATCGGCACAGAGTTGGTGAAATGGGAGAGAATGCAAAAAGACAAGATGGCGACCACAGAATGCGGTCGATTTGATTTTTTAAAGTTGATTAAGCTAGATGTTTTATTATATTTTTCAAATCAAAATTAGCCGGTAAATTTTAAGATATTTGCGAAGAATATATTTTGCTTCTTAAATTAAGAATTTATCTGGTCATTTCTTTTACCCAGCCTTTCGCAACTTTTGATAATGGGTTGTTCTTCACACCTACTGTACATAACAGTATGGGGTGAATCTTTTATCTACACTGGAGTCAGTGGCTGACGGCTAGTGGCGCCCTCTAGCCCAGCCTAAGTTAGATCAAAATAATTCACCCCGGATTGTTCTGTGTGGCTACCATAATGCTGAGTCCGAAATAAAGTATATTGACTTGAATTGATAACACAGTTCCGCACTTACAGCCGATAACATATTTTACCAGTTTTCAATATCAATTTTCAAAGAATTAAAAACCTATATCATATAATTTAACACGCTTCAATATCAATTTTCCTAAGATTTAACAAATATATTCGTGGCAAATGTAACATAGAGGGGTTGTAATGACGACACGAGACAACTTCCGGTGGCCATATTGGAGTACATATGAAAGGCTTGGAAGTGCTTACATTGTGTTTATTTACCAATTTGTTAGTTTATTTGTGACTGTTTTGAGCAGTTTGGTCTTAAAAGTTGGTGGAAAAGGATTTTTTGATGGAGGGGAAGTATTTTTTCAATCATGTAGCCTCACATCGTTGCAAAAGCGCAGTATTTTGACACTTTGAATGCTATTTCAAAGAATTAGAAAGGTTCGGGCAGTACCCACTAGGTGGCGCCACATACTTCGGCGGCCATTACTATAGGTAGGCCCAGTGGTGGCTGTAGTGTTCTTGGTATAAGACAGGGGGCACCATAGGTGGTATTAACTGTAATCCAAGATGGCTAACCACTGAGTGATGACGTCACGTGCACTCCCTCTATACAAATGTATATATATTAATAGGAATGGATGAGTTACTGCAATCTATGGATTTACCCCTTTTCTTGGAAATACCACCAAATGTCACCTTTCAAAGAACAAGTGCTCAACCTTGATATAAGGACAGGTTGCAAAACAAAATTTCATAAGCGTACCTAGAGTTACTGCATACAAACAATTAACTTGGCCTAACAACAACAAAATACCTTCAAGGGCAAGTTACATCCATGGTGAAAAGGTTAGGCTAACCAAACTTAATAACTTAAGTATGTCTTGGTGCTACTTTAACTTATGAATCAAATTTTTCATGTTTTTGTGTAATTTTTAATTATTTATAATACTTTTTGTATAATTGTAGTACCTTTCAGTACTTCATTTTTGCATTTTCAAATGTTATTAATTTTTAGGTTTTTTTTTTATTACCCGTACTAACCCTGTTACCTATACAAATCCATTTGTTCACTTTATTTCACATGGAAGTAGATCTACTTACCAGACGGTGAATGTGTAGTCCGGGATTCCAGAGACGCTGCCGAAGTATTCACTTGACGAGAATGTGAGGCTCAGATACTCCAACACTGCACCACCTAATGAGAATACACAAATAAACAACTCAGTATATCACCACCTAACAAGAATACACAAATAAATCAGCCAGTATATCACCACCTAATGAGAGCACACAAATAAACAACTCAGTCTATCACCACCTAACAAGAATACACAAATAAATCACTCAGTCTATCACCACCTAATGAGAATACACAAATAAATCACTCATTATATCCTAACTTAACAAGAATATACGATTAAATCACTCAGCCTATCACCACCTAATGAGGACACACAAATAAACTCAGTCTATCACCACCTAACAAGAATACACAAATAAATCACTCAGTCTATCACCACCTAATGAGAATACACAAATAAATCACTCAGTATATCCTAACTCAACAAGAATATACGATTAAATCACTCAGCCTATCACCACCTAATGAGGACACACACATAGACCAGTCAGTCTATCACCACATATTAACATTAACATTACAATACACAAATAAACCACTCAGTCTATCACCACTTAACAATACATGATTAAATCAGGCTATCACCACCTAATAAGAATACACAAATAAATCACTCAGTTTATAACCGTTAACACGAATACACAAGTAAATTACACCGTCTATAACCCTTAACAAGAATACACAATTAAATCACCCCATATAACCCTTAGTAAGAATACAGAAATTAAATCACCCCTAACAAGAATACACTATTAAATTGCTCAATCTATCACCGCCTAACAAGAAGACATAATTACATCAGTCAGTTTGCCGTTCCCTAAAATGAATACACAATTAAAGCACACAGTTTATCGCCCCCTGGCAGGAACGCCCTTGTAAAGCATGCAGTCTATCCTAACACATAAGCCGTGTTCACACGGGCAATGTAAATCGATTCGTAGAAATCAACTTGTATAGTTCGGGTTACATTTCGCGTGTGAACGTGCGGCTGAGTCAGATTCGGGCTGAATCGATTCCTGTGATCCTGATAATGTAAACCACTTGTCGAGGTAGTGTACGTGAGTAGATTTCTGTGAATTGATTTATTTTGCCTGTGTGAATGCAACCGACTTACTTGAGGCGGATTAAGGATGTCACACTAGATAATATAATTTGGTCTATGAAACCGCTAGCTGTGCACAGATATTTTTTTCATCATTTATTTTTAGGGTTTCACTGCCCAGCAGAAGTTTTGACTGTTCCAAACCAATACGATTCAGTCCATACATATCTAGGTTGAACCCACACTCTCTCGTGCCGACGTCGACGAACCCAAACTGGCGCTGGTTAGTCTGGACTTGCTCATGCGCAGATATCCACTTCCGCCTTAAACCGACTCAAAGCACTGACCGTGTGAACGTGAAACACTTTCAAACTAAATCCATTCATATGATTCGCCTTGTCTAAATCGCTTTACATTTTGCCCGTGTGAACACGGCTTATAGTTTATGGCCAAGTGATAGTGTCCATATATACCTACCCTTCAGTTCGGTTAGCAGGCTAAAATATGGATACTCGTAGATGAATATAGTAGGCCCAATGCTCTGGTTGGCAACTGCCAGCACTTTGTGTGACTTGTGCACGGCAATGGGTCCCACACCATCTCCCGGCGTGGACAGTATCTTCTCTCTGCCTTCATCGTCGATAAACTTGATAGTGTTGCCACACTTGAAGCAAATGTCATTGGAAGAGATGTACTCTGCCTTCCCGCCATCGTAGCCCTGCGCCCAGCTACAAAGTAGACATGAAGACCATTAATAACTAGTCTTCGCTCCAGCTACAAAGTAATTAGATATGCATGGCCACCGGGGTATTGGTAGGTATTACTATTACTATTAGTACACTTTTACGAGTAGTATTAGGTGGGTTTGTTTTTACATTTGACTAAATGTAGTTTATTCAATGAATAATGTCTTTTGTCAGCGCCAGAGCACTGGTCTTCCGGCTGTTCAGTACAATTTGTTGGTACATAAATGAAAATATCAGTTGCAATAATAACCACATGAAAATCCTGTTCGTTAATACAATTCCAGTTCAATCAAAAGTATTATGCACTCAGTGAATATGCATCACATGGTATTGCATGATTCTAGAATTGTCTTTAAACTAATTCATTTATAAATCAGCTTGCATTACTAAAAAATATACATCTAAAATATCTAGGCAAATATACGGGTACATCATTAAATGATATTTATTTAAAGAAAGTTACAACAATTTTAGGCTTTATTTATGCGATTTACATTACGCAGTGGATATTTTGCTGTGAACCAGTTTAACATTTCTATGGCTATTTGGCCGTGAATTCTGGTATGATTGTGCAGTTGTGTCATTTTTGGACTTTGGTACTTTTGTCAACGCAATCTGCCAGCAAGATATTTTGTTCTGAATTTTACCATGAGGGTTAACCCTAACCCCTATTCAGCTATTGGGAGAGACTTGTTGCAAAAATGTTTTTGAAAATATGATACAACTGCATGCACTGACACATGCGTAGGCCTACCAGATTTCACAGCCAAATAACCATAGAAATGTAAAACCGGTTCACTGCAAAATATCCACTTCGATCGTTTATATTGCGGCTAAAACATATCTGTTGATTTAGAATAGATGTTCACATATTTATTTCAACAGGTACATGGTTCGAACTAGGACAGCAAACATACCTATGCATCCATTTCAGACATTTTTTATTCACAATTTCTATACATTATTCCACAAACATGTAGTAGTCTGTACATGAGCTCTACTACCACACGGTAGCAGCGGAGACTACGCCGTACACCAGCGCAGTACCACTACACTGCGGCACGGGTAGCCACCGGGCAGACCCCGACTGGGCTGTCCTCTACTGCGTGTGGCTGCCTACTGCGTGTGGCTGCCCCCCCCCCCCCACACACACACACCTATCGAGTCGATGTGGGATCTGGTGAGTCAGGGGGCGGGTCAGACAACTACTGACGCCGCGGAGAGCAGATGGTTCAATACACCAGGTTTGAAGCGTACACTAATTGAATCTTGGTGTTCTTCCGTGTGTGAGCGTGTGAGTGAGAGTCGGAGGGCCATGGGCCATTACATTGGTGCCGTGACCAGCTCGCCTTCTGCGTAAGGGGTGAGTTTTGGACCTGCGCCATGGTAGGTTCTCTTCGTAATTTTTATTATGGAGGGGATGGCGGCAGGTCAACTGCGTAGTGGGCACCGGTACCAAATTAATGATACAAGGCGTCCCGACGTGGAAGGACCGCCAAAGGGCGTGGACGCTTCTGTGGTGAGTACACCGCACGATGCTCATTCTTTGCATGTTGGGGATGTTAGTACTACTTTCGTTCCAAACGGTGGTGTCGCCTGGGATTGCTGAAGGCGTTGCAGGGTCGGATAGCTATTGGGCGCAATTAGCGCAGCTGAGTGGCAGTCCACCGCCGGGCATTGCGCCGTTGTTTACACCGGTGGCAGTGCGGGGCGGGGGGCGTTACACGCAGTTGGGCACTCATCCAGGTGATAGTGTCACAGCATTGGGAAATGTCGCGGCCTCTGACTTAGTGCGAGATGTTCTCTCGTTTGATAAAAATACTGGGGAGGGCATTACGGGGAGTGCGATGAAAGTGGGCTTCGCTCTTGATGCTATACGGTCTCTGTCAATCAATACTGATTCGGGGGTGGGCGTACTTGAGGGTAGCAGTTCAATCGTGTATCGTGATGATTTAGGTCTGAGCGTACGCGGGAGTCCTGTGCGGGAAGTGCCGCTGAAGTATTCACCATGGGGAAGTTCAGCGGTGCGTTCTGTGGGGATGGGAGCTGGGCGCGGCGATCCCCATGATCCCTGTCGTAGGGAAATTTTCCCGGCTTTGGAGACAGGGCTCGTAGCTGATGACTCATTGACGTTCGCATTAGAGAATGATTTGGTTATGGGTTGTACGTTTTCTGGGTCGCAGACAGAGGTAGAGCATCAGGAATCGATGCGTATTCGCCGTCTGCGGGCTTGGAAGCGGGTCCAGTTTGACCGGATGGCGGAGGAGAGACGAGCATTGGATGAATTGAGAGTTTAGCTGATCTAAATGCGGCATGGCGCATCTCTGCAGAGGAGGTAAGTTCTAATCGGATTCTAGTTGAGGAGCAGCAAGATGCTTTCATTAGACAGACTGAGGATTTATCCATGCGTGAGGTGTTGAATGTTCAGTTGCAAGGGGAAAATCAGAGGTGTGAACAATTGCTAGCTGCCGAGAGGTGTGGCATTGATTCTGCTTTGGTGGCCCTTGCAGATGAGCGCGCAGCTTTTCAGGCTGAGAAATTGGCGTTTCGACGCGGTTTAGGGCTTGGTGACAGCTGTGTGAAGGTGACTGAGTCTACGCGGTTAGATAGCCGTGAGACGCAGTATCCAGCGCATAGTGCGCGCCCGGCTTCCATGAGTAGCTTGCCGCATTTACCGGCGCCCTCTAAGGGGGGCGGTGGTGGATATGGGGGTCCGAGGGAGCCGGTGCCCTCTTCTGGGGATGATGTTACTTCTCAGGGGGGGGGGGCGGGGGGGCTTCTGTGTAACATCGGCGTGTTGTTCAGGATTCCGTATATGTGGGTAAACTTATGATTATGTACGGAGGGAGAGGATTCCTGACCCGGGGGGTTTGAGGGGTGACGCATTACCCATTGCATCATTGCCTGGGCTGCCGGTGGGCCGGCAAGTACTCGGTGGAAGAGATGCTGTTGTTCCGATATCATCCAGCAATAATGGATGTTATTCAGGAGCCTGCTTCTATTGGGGATGGGGCTGGATGGGAGTCATGTAACCGGGATACTTTAGAGCTGGATGAGAATGTTTTAAGGTATCCTGTGGCGGGTTCTGCGCGTATCCCGACGTTGCGTTCTAAGCCATTTACGGGTATTAAACAGGAGTGGAATACTTGGTGGCGGGATTTTACATTGGATATGCGGTCCAATATGTGGGATGAGAATGTGGCTCTCATTCAACTGTTGCCTCTGCTGAGGAATGGACCAGCGCAGGACTGCGTGGACGCATGGAGACATCATGGGTTGATGACGATGAGGGAGTTACTCCCGATCATCTCATATAAGCTCGGTCCAGTGGACCCCATGGCGTGCTGGTATCAGTGGAAGAAGCGCGTCCAAACTGCCCGTGATCGATCGTACCGCGCGTACGGTCTACAGCTGCAAGTTGATGGGCGGGAGGCTGCTAGAGATACTGGGATGAGTGAACGCGCAATCGAGACTAAGATAGTTGAGCGTTTTGTGTGCTTGATCCTGGTGAGCAGCGTGCCGCATATAACCATTGGCGCCGGGTAAGTCGTCTCTAGAGGAGATGTTTGAGGTAGTCGACGATTACTGCGCCAAGGCACTGCGTGCTGGACGGTCGACTGCAGTGGAAGCTATTCGGCTATCAGATAGTGAGTTTGAGGTTGAGGTGGCGGCGTATAACGCGCCACGGGATCCTCGGCGTAATGGTGGTGGTAGTTACTCCCGGGGTAGTTCTGGGGGGGGGGGGGGGGGGGGGGGGGGGGGGGGGGGGCCTATCGTAGTGGTATTAACTTCCGGGGTTCGACAGGAGGGGGCTATCGTGAGGGTGGCAATTTCCGTGCGAGCTCTGGGGGGGATTATCGGGCACCACCTATCACTAAGGCTCTAGTCCAGGGCTGGGTACGCGATGTGATGGGGGAGCAGAAATCTGCTGCACAGGTAGTGACAGGTGGACCTGGTCCATCTGGGTTATCTGCGCGCAGGCGCGTAGCTAAAAAAGATACGCGTGCTCGGGATCACGAGTGTGGTCGTTGCTTTGCGTTTGGTCATTGGCCTATACAATTTACTGGAGTGAAGAGTACACTTGAGGAGGCTTTGATGGCCGGTGATCGCGAGGGTAGGGACAACTCAGGTGTTGATCGGGTTAGGTTGGTGCGTCTCCGTAAAGAGAGAGGCGCAAAGGCTAAGCCTAATTTAAAAGCCTAGGGTTGGACTGTGTGGGCCCGGGCCCAACCCAATTGGCAAGCCCTGATACCGCCAAAACGGATGCGGTGTTAACTAACAAGGAAGCCGGTCTGCAGTCTGATGCTAGCACGGGACCTCCGGTGATCGCCCCTGGTGATTCGATCCCAGTGGAGTCGGTATTGTGGGATGGCATGGAGCAGATAGCGCGCTGCGTTTCTGCTTTGGCTCGTGCGCCTTTAGACGACTGTATGCAATTCATAGTACAGCGTCAAGGGTGCGTGTGGTAAGCGCCTGTTCGTCGATTCCACTTTCTGGACTTTGGACGGAAAACGGTGGTATGTGAGAGTGTGCGTTAGAGGGACTATCGGGTATTTTTTAATAGACAGTGGGGCTGCGGTCACATGTGTTGGACGAAAATTCTTCGATAGGTTAGACGGTGATGAGGTGTTTTTCGATAATAGCGTGAAGCCTGTCACTGTCACCGGTGCGCCACTCAAGCAGTACGGACAAGCCATATACTATCTTTGTAGATCGGGGGGGGGGGGGGGGGGGGGGGGGGAGAGAATATGGTATTTTGGGTGCGGAATCTTTGGAGTATTATGGTTGTGAGCTGCGACAGGCTGGCAGCCTATATCTTCAATATCCGTACCGTCTCACGGTGCAGTGCGTCGCGATAGTCAGACTGTGTCTGCAGTTGCGCAAGATATTCGCATTGCTACGATGACCGGTTGTGATGTTAAAATTACAGCTGTAGGGGTTGACGGAGATCACCAAAGCTTATTTGAACCATTAGTCTCGGAGTTGCATGAACTGGGATTGAGGGGTCAGAATACGCTAGTGTGGAGTCCTGTTGATTCAGTAGTGCCTTTGTTTAATCCAAATCGTTATACGGTTAGGTTACATAAGGGTACGACCATCGGGTTGATTGGTGAGGCTACTGACGCGAGGTTCATTGCGAATACACAAGAGTTGAGTTGCGCAAACGGTGAAAGAAAGACAAATCCCTGACCTAAAAACGTACAAAAAATATCTGCACAAAATAAAAACTGGGAACCCCAACTGAACTGCACCACAAGGGGGCAGGTGATATGTCACGGCCCACCAACTGGACAGCCCAGGGCGGGATCACCGGAAATATAAAAGCCAGATAACATATTGTAGTGGTCTGCACTGACCTCTCAGGCAAGTAACCACATAGACAGGTAGGCGTGGGGAGTGTGTTGATATCAGGGAGCCTAGGTGGTGTAATGGTTAGCACACTGGCCCGGAATGCAAAGAGATGTGGGTTCGAGTCCCGCTCTAGGCACAGTATTTCCCATTTTCATCACCCCCACGACACTGGTTGCCGTGATCAGGATCCTGTACAAGCTTTGCGCTGTATGGTTGTTGAACCTACCCTGTGTATGTATGTGTTAGTGCATTGCCTGTATGTATGTAATTGTAAGCATTACAAGACTTACAATTCCAGGGGGACGAGTGTAGTGGTCTGCACTGACCTCTCAGGCAAGTAACCACATAGACAGGTAGGCGTGGGGAGTGTGTTGATATCAGGGAGCCTAGGTGGTGTAATGGTTAGCACACTGGCCCAGAATGCAAAGAGATGTGGGTTCGAGTCCCGCTCTAGGCGCAGTATTTCCCATTTTCATCACCCCCACGACAATATCCAACAACAATATAAATCAAATCAATTTCAAACAAACATAACTCAACCACCTATTACGTACAAGCCTATGGACATGTAAATAAAATAGGCTAGTATAGAATTAAGTAGAAAAAAGCGGAAAACTCTTCCCAAGAAAACCCCAAAACACTAACATAGAACCTGAAGAAAACAACTAACATAGTAATAAGAATAGAACAAAAATACAATGCCAAGAGGGCCCAAAAAAAACTAACATAGACTACTAAACGTATCTGCTACTGAAATGCAGACAATCAAATAACTTATCAGCAGCTACTGTTTGGTAAGACACCACCAACACTACAGCTGGCCAGCATTGAAAACAAGCCTCGGTACCCAGGCTTACATGCTATGGACAGAATAAATACAGCCTCAATTAAAAAAAATTTTAAAGTTGAGTTAGGTAAACAAACCGGTGTTGACATTGCTCGCAGCAACGAAGTCGCTGAGTCAGCTGTTGGCGCAGTTGACCCAGTGGGTGGGGTTGGCGCGGGGCGGTGTTGTGCGGTCGGCTGTTCTCAGTTATGTGGTAATTGGGGCAGTGGTTGGCCTGAGCTGCGTATCGCGCGGGCGACGCAGTTGGATTGTCCCTCTAGTGTTGTGAGTAGTAGAGGGGAAGTGGGCATTGCGGCGCTGGGGAACGTATCTGATATGGTTACCTTTGGTACTACGGAGGAGTGCGTGGCACCCCCTGAGGTATCTGGGGCCCTTGGTGGCAGCTTGCCTGCCCACCTTATACCCTTATCTATGGGGTGTGAGGTGGTGGATGAGTCCAAGCGCTCTCAGGTTGTGGAATTTCTGGGTAGGAATGTTCAGGTTTTCACAGTTCCTGGTGAGACGTTAGGCTGGAGAGAGGTGGTTAAGCATGGCATTGATGTCG
This sequence comes from Branchipolynoe longqiensis, assembly GCA_030323885.1. Classification (NCBI taxonomy): domain Eukaryota; kingdom Metazoa; phylum Annelida; class Polychaeta; order Phyllodocida; family Polynoidae; genus Branchipolynoe; species Branchipolynoe longqiensis. Next base: position 101,931,550 of record CM059190.1, on the reverse strand, counting down.
GCGATTCCGCTGCTTTTAGGATTCCCTATCGGCGTTTCATGCATTCTAAAAAAAGATGCACTGGAGACAGAGCTGAATAAGCTGTTGGATAGTGGGGTGATTAGGAGTAGTGACTCCCCATGGAGTTCCCCTGTCCACTTAGTCAAGAAGAAGGACGGTTCAATCCGTTTCTGCATTGACTATAAAAAACTCAATACTGTGACCCGAAAAAATGCTTACCCGTTACCGTGCATAGATGAGTCGCTTGAGAGTTTGGGGGGTAATGAGTGGTTTTGCACTCTGGATCTGCAATCTGGTTATCATCAGGTAGCGATGGATCCGGAGGACATCGCTAAGACTGCTTTTAGTACTCACCTAGGCTTATTCGAGTGGAACGTGCTGCAGTTTGGACTGTGTAATGCTCCAGCCACGTTCGAGAAGATGATGACAGATGCTGGCTGGTCTTCAGTGGAGGATCTGCCTGGTGTATTTGGATGATATCATTGTCTTTGGTCGGACACTAACCGAATGCCAGGATCGGCTTCAAGCAATGTTTGATCATTTGCATTCCTATGGACTGAGGCTCAAGGCTTCGAAGTGTAGTCTTTTTAGGCGTGAGACACAGTACCTAGGGCGTGTTGTTTCTGCGGGAGGGATTAAGGCAGACCCGAAGAAGCTCTCTGCAATTGCGGGGTGGCCCAGGCCTGAGGATATGAAGGAGGTTAGATCATTCCTTGGGTTTGTGTCATATTACCGCGATTTCATTGCGGATTTTGCGTGGTTAGCCGTTCCTCTGCAGGACTTGGTCGTCACCGCGAAGAAGATCAAATTTGTGTGGGGGCGACGCTCAGGAAGCGGCATTTCTGGGCTTAAACTCAGACCCTCCGGTATCCGCGGGCAATGGGGCAGTTCATTCTGGACACTGATGCGTTGTGGTTTGCAATCTCGTGCGTGTTAAGTCAGGTTCAGGTTGGGGTGGAGGTCCCATTGTCTTTTGCGAGTAATAAACTTAATACAGTGCTGCGGAATTATTGCACGACGAAGCGTGAGTTGATGGCTATCGTCATGTATAGTAAGAAGTGGAAACATTTCTTGGTAGGGTCGGATTTTATTATCCGGACATATCATCATTCTCTTCGTTGGTTGTTGAATTTCAAGGAAGCGGAGGGGATGATGGGGCGTTGGTTGGCCACTTTATCTGAATAGGGTGGGACTAATGGGCACATCGTGTACAGAAAGGGAGTGGATCATATCAACGCAGATAGTCTGAGTAGAATCCCGGTTCGTAAACTTGGCCGGGGTGATTGCACGGACTGTGGCATGCATAATTGTGTGCTCGCAGCAATATCTGCGATGCATCTGGCGGACATAGATGATGATGAACTTGGACGTTATCAGAGGTTTGTTTGGCACAGCGCCAAGATCCCTCCATACTGCGAGTGATCAAGTGGTTGGAGGAGGGCCGCTCCAAGCCTCTGCGTGACGAGCTGGCGGTGGAGAATGCAGAGAATGGGATCTGCTGAAACTGCGTGAAGGTGTGCTCTGCAGGTGGAAGGTAGTGGGTGAAGACCTAGGGAGTCGCCTGCAGATCATCATGCCGTTTGCATTGCGCGATGATGCGTTGTTGTTTTGTCATGGGCATTCTACAGCTACGCACTTTGGGCGGGTTCGCTCCACCAAACGTTTAGCTTTCCGGTTCTATTGGCCTGGCATGACTTCTGATATTAGGCGGTTGGTACGCACTTGCCATAAATGTCAGGTAGTGAAGCCGGATGAGGGGATTGCTAAGCTACCATTGACTCAGGAATTGTCTGGGCATCAGTGGCGGCGTCTAGCATGTGACTTTGTGTCCGGGTTTAAGACAACGTCTAGGGAGAATGTGGTGATGATGGAAGTCCAAGACTATTACACTAAGTATGTGCAAGTGTACCCCTTAAAAGATCACACTGCACCCACTGCAGCGCAGGCATTGGTGGATAATTGGGTATTAATATTCGGTGCCCCAATGCGGATCCATTCGGATCAGGGACGGGAATTTGAGTCCACACTGTTTCAGTCCATGTTGCGCTTGTTGGGCGTTAAAAAAACGCGTACGAACCTATACTGTCCACAATCAGATGGTATGGTAGAGCGCTTTAATAAGACGCTAATATCTGCGTTGGCTTGTACCGTGAATGACTTTCAAGATGATTGGGATTTACAGGTCAAGTTTATGGCACACGCATATAACTGTACGGAGCATGCATCTACGGGTGTGACTCCTAACAAGTTACTATTTGGTGAGGAACTCCGACTGGCAGCTGATCTGCAGTTTGGGGTGGTCAATCGTCAACTAGACCGGCCTTGTGAGATCGTGTTTGTAAGATGGTTGGAGCATTGCTTCCACCATGCGTATAGCGCAGTTTGCGATGCTCAGGGGATGGGAGCTGGGCGTGGTGATCCCCATGATCCCTGTCGTAGGGAAATTTTCCCGGCTTTGGAGACAGGGCTCGTAGCTGATGACTCATTGACGTTCGCGTTGGAGAATGATTTGGTTATGGGTTGTACGTTTTCTGGGTCGCAGGCTGAGGTAGAGCATCAGGAATCGATGCGTATTCGCCATCTGCGAGCTTGGAAGCGGGTCCAGTTTGACCGGATGGCGGAGGAGAGACGAGCGTTGGATGAATTGAGAGTCTCCAATGCTGCATCTTTCGCACGCGATTTAGCTGATCTAAACGCAGCATGGCGCATCTCCGCAGAGGAGGTAAGTTCTAATCGGATTCTAGTTGAGGAGCAGCAAGATGCTTTCATTAGACAGACTGAGGATTTATCCATGCGTAAGGCGTTGAATGTTCAGTTGCAAGGGGAAAATCAGAGGTGTGAACAATTGCTAGCTGCCGAGAGGTGCGGCATTGATTTTGCTTTGGTGGCCCTTGCAGATGAGCGCGCAGCTTTTCAGGCTGAGAAATTGGGGTTTCGACGCGGTTTAGGGCTTGGTGACAGCTGTGTGAAGGTGACTGAGTCTACGCGGTTAGATAGCCACGAGACGCAGTATCCAGCACATAGTGCGCGCCCGGCTTCCGCGGGTAGCTCGCCACATTTACCGGCGCCCTCTAAGGGGCGGTGGTGGATATGGGGGTCCGAGGGAGCCGGTGCCCTCTTTTGGGGAGTTCTGTGCAACATTGGCATGGTGTTGTTCAGGATTCCGTATATGTGGGTAAAACTCATGAGGGGGGGGGTGGGTTTGGGTGGTGATGCATTACCCATTGCATCGTTGCCTGGGCTGCCGGTGGGCCGCCAGTACTCGGTGGAAGGGATGTGGTTGTTCCGGAATCATCCAGCAATAATGGATGTTATTCGGGAGCCTACTTCTATTGGGGGTGGGGCTGGATGGGAGTCATGGAACCGGTGTCAGAGTTTCATTTCCCACCAGTTGAAATTCCCAAATGTCGCTTCTGCGCATGCGTGGATTCGAGTGACGAATGCAAACTGCAGAGTGTCAGAGTTTCATTTCTCACCAGTTGAAGTTCCCAAATGACACTCACTATTATCTCTGTTTTTAATACTTTGAGAGAAAATTGCCCTTCAGTTAAATTAAATACTTCAGATCTTCCTCTTCAATCGCGCATTTCGACTCAATAAAAGCTTTTAAATTTATTTTGCAAAAATAAATGCTCTGCATAGACATAGCATTGCTGCAGCACAAATCAATGCTAGTTTCCACATCAGCAAACTCAGTGCATTGTCAATGGCCGTAAGCAATCTTCTTACAGAAAAAGTGAAATATCTCTAAAACCAAACCACCTAGAAACAAACTGATTGGAATACACATAGAAAACATGTTTATCAAAAAGATTATATTCAATTTATTCGGTTAGCGTTCTGGATTTCTATTAATTTTGAATAAAACTGAAGTTTTGCACTGCGCGTACGGCAAACTCAATGCCCACTGCAGCGCAGGAAAAGAAAAAGTGAAATATCTCTAAAACCACACCACCTAGAAAGAAACTGCTTGGAAAACATATAGAAAACATATTCAACGAATAGATTATATTAAATTTATATGGTTAGGGTTCTGGATTTCTATTAATTGAAATAGGTCTATAGCTTGGGTTGGGATTTGAAACTGGTTCATTTTTTACGCATGCGCAGACGACGCTGTTGGATTCTGAGGCATGCGCAGAAGCGATATTTGGGAATTTCAACTGGTGGGAAATGAAACTCTGACACCGGGATACTATTCTGCTAACAATAGACATTGCAGGAACAGTGTAAGTTACTGTAACCATTTATGGTTGTCTTCCCATTGCCCCTTAACTTAAGTTATAAACAAAATAATCCATAAAACAAAAGCATGAGCACTGGAACTAATAATAGTAATATACAAATAACGTACAGACTCAGAGACTGCTCTTTAATGGAAAAAACACATGTTTAGAAAAATATAGTTTATATACGATGTCGATGGGGCCTCGATGAGATCAGGACATGTTCATCAATACAATACGACAAATAGAGGGAGTGCATGTGATGTCATCACTTAGCAGTTAGCCATCTTGGAGTACACTTAATACCACCTATGGCGCCCCCTGTCATATACCAAGAACACTACAGCCACCATTGGGCCTACCTATAGTTAGGGCTGCCGAAGTGTGTGGCGCCACCTAGTGGGTACTGCCTGAACCTATCTAATTCTTCAACAGAGCATTCAAAGTGTCAACATACTGCGCTTTAGCAATGATGTGAGGCTACATGATTAAAAAAATATTTCTCCTCCATCAAAAAACCCATTTCTCCCAACTTTTGAGGCCAAACTGCTCAAAACGGTGACAAATAAACCAACAAATTGGTAAATAAACACAATGTAAGCACTTCCAAGCCTTTCATATGTAATCCAATATGGCCACCGGAAGTTGTCTCGTGACGTCATTACACCCCCTCTATAGACCGCTTGTAACATACTCTAAAAGTATCCCCACAGCAAACCATACAACTTACAAGCTACATACATTAATCGCACTAGAAATGTAAATCAAGCAGTGGAAATGAGTGAGATACATATTCAGTATTACTTATTCGCCCACTGACTAGTGACAGTCACACAGCAGACACGACAGGTAGGCACAACACTGTCAGTGACAGTCACAGTGTCACTCACTCACTGGCAGTGGCACTACCAACCACCGGCGTCAAGTTAATAACAAGCATACAAGTTGACGTTATGTCAATTATAGTAATATTTTCTAAACTTACCTTAATTCTAGCGATCCTATTATATCCATGCTTGCAAGACGTGCGTAGGTTGGCTATCTTACTATCTCAAAACATTGGTAAAACGATTCCCGTCGAGTACCACTTCCAGCGGTAAACGTCTGAAAGTTTATTTGTTGCTATGCGAAGTTCTCGTCCCGCTTGGGTTCACGCGAGACTTCAATCGCACCGGGGTCAAGGTCGTGTCCTTTTCTGATCACGTGACTGGCCGGCACGGCGTAGGTCAAAAGTATATCAATATCGTTTTCAGGCCATAACTATCCTGTTAGCTTTTTAATATGGCGTATCGAGGATCAATCAAGGTTGTCAGGGATATTACAACGAAATCCCTGTACGGACAGACCTCATTGAATGCTGCGAAAGCCCAGTTACCACGCTGTCACAACTTGAAATGTGCTTGGCAGCGTTTCGAACACTCTCCCACGGGTGTCAGACTAAAATTATGGTGTCAAAAAATGAACGAACACTTTAATTTTTTGACTATTCTCTTTGCGAAACAGTGCAATCTAGTTGCCGAGCAAAGACTGAGAAGGGGAGCTCAAATCCTGAATCTGTACTCTCGGATTTATGACAGGCAATCAATAACAAAGGTTGTTGCTGGCACTGGTCGCCACGGTGAGCGGAAATCGCTGTCACTGCTGTTAGGCGCAGTTCTCTTTGCCTGGGACCAACACAACATCACAGATACTAGTATTGATGAGTAAGTTGTAATTTGAAATAAATTAATGTCTAATGTTTATTATTATTGTATTATTATATCCTTGTTAAGACGACACAAAATCAAAGTCCATAAATGAGAGACAAATAAGTGTTCACACTTCCTGTCTACCATTTCGCTATATTCAAAAATAATATTGAAATTATCATAAATATAGAGCTATATTATAGTATATATTTATATATCATAAATATATATCTATAATAGCTATATATTTATGATGATTTCAATTTTGTTTATAATTATCATGGCGATGTAGGGCCTATCTCTTGACTGCCTTCCAAGACCAAGTAAGAAAATAAGCAATTATAATTGATATGCACAAATTTGTTTAAAATTGAGATTATACACATCAAACGGTTGTGATTTTTGGGGTCACATTGTAAAGTTCAAACAACCTGCTATTGGGTTATGCCACTTTTTTCCTTTTCTTCCCCCCCCCCCCTACTTATTCCTAGGTCACAAATGCTGCGGTCACCATATACAAGATTCACCCCGTACTGCTGCAGTAGCCACAGGAGGGGTGCATACCAGCCCTATGTAAAAGCTGGCGAAAAAACGGGTCGAAGAATTGAGAGCCTAATTTAACAATCTAACAAGCAACATTTATTCTTTACCTATATCTTATTATTTACCCGCTACTTTTGAGTTTAAAAATATAATAAATATCTAGTTTAATAAGATTTAAAAGTGAAATCGACGGCGTTCTGCGGCCGCCATCTTGTTTTTTGCATTCTCGCCCAGTTCACCAACTCTGCGCCTATAGAAGTATTCATTTGATACTGGAGCCACATATGGAGCCTCACTTTCATACTGTAGCCTCACTTTCATATTAATGCTATTTTCCCCCGTATTTACATAAGGCTGGTCTTCACCCGTGTACTACAACGGGTGAATCTTTTATCTAATGGTAGGTATGTTGCAAAAAAATTGTGATTTACTATATAGAAATGATACTCATACCATTGTAAAGAGCCAAACAAATGCTTTTAAATAACACAAAGATCATGCATATTGGTCTAGTAAGAAAGTTATGATTTTTTATTTATTTAAAATCGCATGTTTTTTTTGTCCTGTAATTAGACTGAAACAAAGGGAATGGGTGTGACCCTAAACAATGCAAACTGAATGAAAAAGTGCATAACTTCAGTAGTTTTCATGATATGTACATGGTTTTTGTAATACATTAAAGGGAAGAAAAAGTCCTTTTTAAGGCTGCATCAAAGCCTGAGTTTGTATTATTAAATATTTAATTAACTAATCTCGATGAGTAGCTCAACCACAAAATATGCCATAATTTCCTTAAATTTCATGATATTTACAAGATTTTGGTAATAGATTATAAACAAGGAAACGTCCCTTTTAAGGCTGCATCAAAGCCTGATTTTGTATTATTAAGTAATTAATTCATTAATTAATCTTGGAAGAGTAGCTCAAACACAAAATATGCCAGATATTACATAATTTTATTGATATTTACAAGATTTTTGCATGATTCGTAATAATAATCACACAAAGAGTCCCACACAAAATAAAGTGACAATATAACAATCAATGCTGTACCCCTAATTAGATCATCAAATCTTTCAATATGAAGTCTGCCCCAAGGACATACACAGACATGTGATGTTGAGTGGCATTATCTATAGTGTCCTGGAGTAACCAGGAGGAAACAACATATTTCTTGTCCTTGATCTGACCAAATACTTTTTCAATTAGGACAGTGTATGGCACCTGATCACCACCTTCATACCAAATATGACAGATATTAATTCTTTACAATGGTATGAGTATCATTTCTATTATATGGTAAATTTAATTTTGTTTGCAACATTCCTACATATAGTCCTCCTCCCCGTGCGCCCTGCGCCCAGGTCATATGACACTTTCCGATTCAAAATTAACCACTTTCGACGTATAGGATCGTGATAATATTTGGTATAATGTGAGAAAAGACATTAATTATTTGGGCTACATATTTTTTATTTATCCCCAAAGTGATTTTGAACTGATTTGAGCATCCGAAAATGAGTGCAAATGTTTGAAAAGGTGTCACAAACAGAAATGCAAAATTCGAAAACGAGGATGTTTAGAGAGGTTTCCTTTATATGACGTGATCACGATTCCCCGGTATCCCCATCCGTTAGCCAATGAGAAGCAATTTTGGTAGACATGTAGAGACCCGTTCGAGCACTCCCGATCACAGCGATCGGGGACAACACAGCGGCTACGCATCGCGGGGATGTCAACATACCTATGTATGGTGCTGCAGTCTGTGGTGTGTCTTGCGGTTTATGCAAACGTTGCGATCTATGGTTTATATATTCACAAATCATACAGACACCACAAGGCACCTTGTGGTTTGTGTCGCTGCAACGTTTCTTGTGGTCTTGATGTATAGAGCCTGTTGTATGGCAAGACATTTATTTTTGTAAATAACTTTGTATTAAATTGTAATAAAAAAGACTTAATGCATATAGCCTGGTGTAGGAAAACCGCAATCCCGCCGCAAGGTGACCATACAGTATTGTGGCGTGCAGCGTTGCGATTTTCCAAAGTTAACATAACTTCAACTTAAAATAACTGCAACCCATTGCGGCGAGCAGAAAACTGTACAGTCACCGTATGGCGACCACAACCCACCGTGCGGTCTGGCAGGTGTGGCGACTTATGGCCGCCGCAAGCATGTCGTAACTCATTTGTGACTAAGGCATTAGTAAGTTTACATTTATCCTTCTAGTTCTAGACCTAAATTGGCCCAAATTAAATTGGCAGTGGAAAAACCCACAACCCAAGGTAGAATGCATTCACAATGCACATATCCTGCGTAAGATAAATCAGATGACTTAACTGTGTTAACCTGAATTTTTTGGTGTTGCTAAGCAGGGTAGGACAATAAGGACTGCCCGGGGCACCCTAGTTATTCGGGCGAGCAGGTGAAGTTGTCGGTGACCTGCTAGAACGGGCAAGTCATTATTTTTATGATCTACATTAGCAGATTTCAGTTTCAGTTGGCTGGCTTGGGCAAGTAGCTTTGCCACTCAGGCAAGTAGAAAATTCAGTCACTTGCCTAATTGGGCAAGTGGGGAAAATAGTTAGCCCTACCCTGCTAAGTGTACGAATAAAAAATGATTGTTTCTAATTTTCTTCACTTATAGCAATGTTGCCAAAGAAAGTTATGCTTACTGCAAAAAATCCAGATTTTGGAGCAATCGGCCATCACCTGGTTTCCATTAGTTACAAAGATTAGTTAATAAAAATATATATATATAGAAAGAGAACAAAAGAGTTTGTGTGAAATGGGCTACACCTTATCTTATGTGAATTTTGTTTAATTAAGAGAAAAAAAATGCTGTTCTTTCAGATCTGTAGAGGAGTTAACGTCACTATTTAAAGGTGACCTGGGCCCCAAGCAGCAGCTTAAGTGGAACCTGCGGCGGAATGAGGGCTGGGAGGTGGTGATGAACCGTGACAACCTCAGCGCCTGGAGGAAGCCTATCCCAGAATCCTACCTCTACGAATACAAAGGTGAGCGAACAGTGGAGGGGGTGGGGGAGGAGAGGTTTGAGTGAACTCGGGGGGGGGGGGGGGTGAGCGACTTGGTTGACATTGCCTACTGTGCGTCCTCTAAATGCATCTGATTATCACCCAATCTTCATGAAAATTAGTCAATAGATAGAAAACAGGTATGTACATATATATATATATATTTTACCTCGGTATACAGCCTCAGGCTAGGGAGAGGTAAGCACATCCGGTCCAGCAATTAGCATAAAAAACTCACGACCGGAGGACGCTCGTGAGTTGCTCCAGTTGGATTTATCTACAAAAAGCTAATAACTGTAAGTAATCGTGATTATTTTGGTTAAGCTTGTTTATGATGTACTATCGCATCTAGATTGGAAAGTTCAGAACTTTCGTACGTCCAGTTTGGACAAGATTAGCATTTTAAAAATTGAATCGGATAGAACAAAGGATTCCTTTGTCTTGGTTCCGTGGTTCGATTAAACCCGCTTTGTACGGGTAGAGTTGTTGGCACCGTCACATCTCCTGTGGAGATTCCTTCGGACCCTAATAGAGGGTGTTGTTGGGGATGATCCTGGGTTTCTTTTATAGACTCCCCTTTTGATGAGGCGTTTCTCCGAGTTTCGTAGCATTTTCTCTCACTTGCTGGCACAGTAGCCACGGGTGAGAGAAGTGTACGCGACAGAGAGATGGGAGGTTCTAGAAGCCTACCCCACGTATGGTTGGTTTCGATACCCAAAACCTACGGAAAACTTAGCTTACCACGCCTGTATTGAGAACGGTGTAAATACGTTACTCTTTACCAATAAGATCCTCAACCCAGGTTCCCTGGCGTCACTTTGGTGTTCAGTTGAGTTGATTCCGGTTACTAAGTTTCCTTTTTTGGTTACAGACTACCGATGGCTACGAAGCGAAACAAACCGCCGCTGCGGAGGGACGCGTGCCTACCGGCTACGATACGTCACCGGATCGGACAGCTCCGCCGTCCCCACTACAGGGGCCACATGTGCTCTCAGATAGAGAGAGTGAGGACGACGAGGTGTTCCCAGGCGATTTGACCTTACAGGTCAATAGGCTAGTGGAGCAAAAGATGAAGGAGCTCCACAGCAAGGACCAACAATTCCCGCCAGCTGACTCAGACTGGCAGGTTGTCTCTGATTTCGAAGAGACGGATTCGGCACCTGAGCCCCCGCGCCCTAAGGCCAAAAAGCGGAAACGACCGGCTAGCTCCTCTGGTGATGATTACACCAAAGCCACCAAGGGCAAGAAAGTTAAGAAGCCAAAGAAGAAAAGTAAGAAGAAGAAGAAGAAAGATTCTTCTTCCGATTCATCGTCCGACTCGTCAACTACTGAGTCGGTTTGTTGTTTGTTTGTTGTTGTTTTACGTCCTAGCAACATCTAAGGTCATATCAGGACGGAAAGGGCTGGCCTTTATGCCAACCTGGGAGGCAAGATTCGTAAGCGCTGCCCGGTCCAAAAGGGAAAGAAAGTCAGAACAACGACTATGATGCGCGAGACTATAAAGGGACATTTTAATACCTTTAAGCCAGCTGAGGTGATCAACAAAATCACTGAACAAATTTCCGGGATAAAAGGTATCCCGGATAGTGTAGTCAAAGAGATGGACGCTGGGATCCATCTGAATGAGGAGAAGAAGCGCTTCGAGACTGCTCTGTTTACCGTTCACAAAGCGGTGTTAGGGGTCCTCGCCTCAGTCGTTCCGGTAGCTAACCGGATGCAAACTGAGAACAAGTTCTCCTCACTGGCCAGAGGCATGGATAAGGGCATGGCCCTCCTCACAGCTGCCAGTAACTTCTTGAGGTACCGTAGATAGGAAAACGTTTTCAAAGCGGTCACCACACAAGCTGGAAAGGAAGTCGCCAGATCTAAGAAGGTCATGGACAACGATGGCAAGGAGTACACTCTCTTTTTGCCGCCCAAACCCATCAAGGGCAAACCTTTGGATAAAGGTAAAATGTTTGGTGGCCAACTTCCATACCTCTTCAGGGAGGTCGAGACGGAAGCCAAGAGTGGTCGTAACCTTGAGCCGGCCAAGAAAGCCGACTCGTCAAGATATCGTCGCCCCCGAGGGGATTTTCGTCCTCGACGAGGAGCCAGAGCTGGCAGGTCAGGCCCGTCCTACGGCTATCAGCCCAGAGGCAGAGGTCGGGGAGACAGGCAGGAAGGAGTTTGCCCCGAAACAATCCTTCCCACGCCCAGGCAACAAATAGACATTGCTACACAAACCCAACTTCCTAAGTTGGTGGCGGAATCTACACAAACAGATGTAAGCGAATTTTGTGCGGGGAACATTTTTAATTGTATTTCTTCTTGGTACGAAATTACTACTGACGTTAACATTTTAGATATTGTTACCGGTGTTAAGATTCCATTTACTGAAATCCCGTTACAACAACGGGTACCTTTCCCATATAGATTTAATGAGTTGGAGAAACGAGCATTATCAGAACAAGTTGCACTTTTTGAATCTAAAGGTATCATTGAAGAGGTGGCTCACACCCAAGGAGAATTTATCTCTAATATATTTTCAAGGCCAAAGCCAAATGGCGATATTCGCATGATTTTAGATTTAACTAAGTTGAACGTACTCGTAGAATATCAACATTTCAAAATGTTTTCCCTGGACACTGCCAGAGACTTGGTTACAGAGAATGCTTGGATGGCTAGTGTTGATTTACAAGATGCATATTATACTGTCCCGATATTTGAAGGACACCGCAAATTTTTAAGATTTATTTGGGAAGCCAAATGGCTTAGCATGCGCTCCACGCTTGTTTACTAAATTATTGAAACCAGTTTTTTCAGTCATGGCAAATAAGGGTCATACTATGTTCCCTTACATTGATGATTCTTTCATTGTTTCACAATCTTTTGATGAGTGTCAACACGCTGTTGACGATTTATGTTCCCTTCTGACAACATTAGGTTTTTATTTGAATCATAAAAAGTCAGTTTTTGTCCCCACAACTGAACTCAAATGTTTAGGTGTTATTATTAACACACGCTGTATGACTGTTTCACTCCCCGATAACAAGCTGACTAAGTTTCACGATACGGCGTCTCACTTGGTCGCCTGAAGTAGGCCAAAGATAAGACAGGTCGCGGTGCTAGTTGGCATACTTATTGCTTACGCCCCGGCTATTCTATATGGTAAAGCCCACATAAAATCTTTGGAAATAGATAAGAACTTAGGGTTGGCTCGTACTAAAGGCAATTTTGAAAGGAAAATGTTTATTTCAGAAGATGGAATGAAAGACATTAACTGGTGGTTTAATAATATTCAAAATTCCCCCAATCCTATACGGATGAATGAACCCAACACAGTAGTGACTACTGATGCTTCATTAGAAGGTTGGGGGGGCACATTGCGATTCCATAGCAACAGGGGGACGTTGGTTGAAAGAAGAAAATGCAGATCACATTAATGTTTTAGAGCTACGAGCTATTTATTTAGGCCTTGCTAGTTTAGTTAAGGTACCACGTAAACACGTCCGTATTTTAACGGATAATACAACGGCAATGGCATATGTACGAAACATGGGTGGGACAAAGTCCAGGCCATGTAATGCGATGGCTAGAAAAATTTGGGAATGGGCCCAAATGAATAAAGTGTGGCTAACGGTAGCATATATTCCCGGAACGCAAAATACCTTAGCAGATCATAAAAGTCGACATTTTTATGACCATTTGGAATGGTCCCTTAATCCAGACATTTTCACCACAGTGTGCCAAAAGTGGGGCCAACCTGAAGTTGACTTGTTTGCTTCACAAAACAATTGTAAAATTGACAAATATGTGTCATGGCATCCAGAACCTGATGCCTGGCATATAGATGCTTTTTCTATCACATGGGAGAATAAATTTTATTATATCTTCCCCCCCATTCAGCCTGATCAGCCGGGTAAGCCGAAAGATAAAGATGGACAAAGCACACGCAATATTAATCGTTCCCAACAGGGACACGCAACCTTGGCTACCGGGCATACAGGCAGCCGCCAAAGATTGCCTCCGATTCCGAAGATCACCAGGCAATCTGACACACCAAGGCCCTCTAAAACAAAGAGGGGACGTGTCCACAACACCGTTGTTGGCATTCCTTTTTAAAATAAATATTTAGAACAATTCGGTTTAGATAAAATTACACAACAAAGACTTGTCGCAGATGCTTGGCGTAAAGGTACAGTTAAAATGTATACCACATATTTGAAAAAGTGGGGTGTTGGTAAATTTCTCCGAGGGTTAGAGGACGAAGGCTTATGGTTTGGATCTATTAATGCTGCTCGCTGTGCTTTATCCATCATCCTTCCACGGATAAATAATGAGACATTTGGGAAACACCATGTTATTCATTGGATTGTAAGATCGATTTATCAACGAAACCCACCCAAACCGAAGTACAGTCGCTTCTGGGATGTTTCGGTAGTGTTTGATTTGCTAAGACAGTGGCCTCATAATAGGCTTTTAGATCTCAAACAATTAGGGTTTAAGGTAGCATTGCTCTTATTATTAGTAACAGGACATAGGGGACAAACTATTGTTGCCCTATCACTAGATGGCCTAGAGATAGATAGAAATGAGGCCACATTTGATTTGTCAAAGCTGTTAAAATCTAACAGATTAGGTGACCCTTTGTCTACTATTAGTGTAAATAGTTTCAAAGAAGACCCAAAACTTTGTGTTGTATCAGCCATTAGGGCCTATATATCCAAGACCAAGGACTTGAGAACTTCAAGACAGTTGTTAGTGAGCTTTATTAAGCCACACAAGGGCATTTCGCGAGATACTCTAGCGAGATGGACAATTAGTATGTTGAAATTGGTAGGCGTTGACACGGACAAATATGCCTCACACTCAACAAGAGGTGCTATGGCATCTAAGGCGCGACTGCTTGGCATCTCTGTCAAGCGGATCCTGGCCCATGCAGGATGGAAAACAGCACGATCGTTTGCAACCCACTACAACAAACGATTAGAAAAGTCGAGCACACTAGCCCGACAGCTGCTACAAGACTAGATCGGCATTAGGTGAGAATACACCTCGATTTCACCAAAAATATTATTTTGCTGATTGATGATAATGTATGTTTAACAATTATTATTGACTTGTGACATAAGAATACAGGATAAATGAGATTACGTAAACCTCTCCCTAGCCTGAGGCTAGCCTGAGGCTGTATGCCGAGGTAAAATAGATTAGTTAGACGAATCTTACCTGGGTATAGATGATGGATAACTGTTGTTTTACCGAGGTATAAGCCTCGGATAGACGTGGGCTAGGGCCCTCCCGCCACACCCTTCCACGTCTATTCGTTTGCTTATACCAAGGAAACTTCGCAGTTTAGTACCATTGTCACCATTGATGTACTTTTAGATTATTTGTTTCATTTTTCCTGATTAAGTAGGTAAAGATTGCTGGACCGGATGTGCTTACCTCTCCCTAGCCCACGTCTATCCGAGGCTTATACCTCGGTAAAACAACAGTTATCCATCATCTATACCCAGGTAAGATTCGTCTAACTAATCTATATATGGAAATGAATATCGTAGTTTCAAAAGTGAATATGCTCAAATTTGAGTGATTTGCAGAGGTTTGACATAAATGGGCAATGGGGGGGGGGAGCAATAATGTGGAGTAATTTCATTAAAGTTCTAGTTTACATATTCAAAAGATTTGACGAACCATATGAAGAACATTTTATCTACATGGTACAAAAGACCGCTTGTTACTAACTCTAAAAGTGTCCCCCCAGCAAAGCAAAGAGTAAGCATGCCAACACACTGGTTGGCATGTTCTGGCTGGTAATTGACATTTCAGTCGGAGCGAAACTTGGCTAATCCCCGCAATGCACACGTACCTACACTATAACGATGAGTTATATAAAGAAGTAGTTCATTGTAATAAAGCTCTTGATGGAAAGTGTCACAAAGCTTACTTAGACTAATACCAGTAATAGAGAATTTGGAACCTTTTAAATATAGCATTTTATAATTAAAGTTACTTCAAACTAATGTACAGTCGATTATTATTTATAATCATTAACTTAATATATTTATCTTTAAGAAAATTGCATAAACTCAAAACCATCGGATTATGCAACTTTAAATTGTTGCTCATTTTTAGCGATTGTTTACTAGGACACTTGATTCATGATTACCTTGCGGCTCTTTTTCCATTCTGGATTCAATATATAACTAAGTGAAAGGTGTTATATACTAGCACTAACAGATTGTTTGTGATATAGTTAGTGGAAACTGTCAGCAGGCTGTTGTAAAGTGATAGACTTTGCAATTTGAAGTTGTTTTTGATGGTTTTTAAAACTAAATCATTAATTTAATAATAAGATAATGCCTGTTATCACCGCCACACCAGTGGTCTTCCAGCCGTACAGTCCTGATATGACCTTAGATGTTGCTAGGACGTAAAACAACAACAAACAAACAAACATCCAGCCGTACAGTAAAATTGCTTGATACATAAATGTGAAACCATTTACCCATATATGTAACAGCTCCTTTAAGAATTGAGCTTTTCCAAATAAAATGAAAGTCGCTAAAGTAATTCCTATATTTAAAAAAGAAGATAACAGTGTTTTCACTAAATATATACCGATATCACTTTTGCCACAGTTTTCAACAATATTAGAAAACCTGTTCAATAGTAGACTGGAAGCATTTATTGATAAGCATGATACCTTTTGTAGCAGTCAATATGGTTTCAGATCTAAAATGTCTACATCATTGGCATTATTAGAACTAACAGAAGAAATTACCTCAGCTCTGGACAACAACAAATGTACTATTGGTCTCTTTATTGACCTTGAAAAAGCAGTCGACACAATTGACCATAATTTGTTAATACAAAACTTAAATCACTATGGTATCAGAGGCATTGCCAATAACTGGCTTACTAGTTATCTACAAAATAGACAACAATATGTAAATTTAGATGACGAGGACTCAGACTTAGCAAATGTGGTATGTGGAGTCCCTCATGGCTCAATTCTGGGACCTAAGCTATTCATTTTATATATAAATGATGTTTGTAATGTGTCATCGCTTCTTAAATTCATTGTATTTGCTGATGACACTACTATCTTTAGGTCAGGAAATGACCCAGTTCAACTTGGCAACGATGTAAGCAAAGAACTTATTAAATTGAACATATGGTTTGCAAGAAACAAGTTATCACTTAATGTAGCAAAAACAAATTTCATGCTGTTTAGTAATTATTAAAAACAATCGAATGTTACTGTACGTATAAATGATACTGATATCGAAATGGTTTATGCCAGTAAATTTCTAGGGGTGCTAATAGATCATAAACTTAATTGGAAAAAGCATATTAGTATGATTAAATCTAAATTGTCCAAAACTATTGCAATTATCCACAAGGCAAAATATGTACTAAACAAAAATGCATGCTTAATATTGTATTATTCATTATTTCTGTCTTATGTATTGTATTGTTGTGAAATATGGTGAAATGCATATAAAACAATTGTGGAGTGTATTTATTTGCTACAGAAGAAAGCAGTGAGAATTGTTTGCAATGTTGGATATCGAGAGCACACTAATAAGCTGTTCTTTGATCTTCATGTATTAAAATTAATAGACTTGGTTAAGATCAAATCTAGTATGATAATTTACGATGCGCGAAAAGGAAGAAGGGAAGGCGGGGGTGGGAAAAAAGGCGTTTATTAACGCCTCAACAGAGCATACAGAGGAACAGGTAACACAGGCTGAGGAGGCAAAAATAAAAGGAAGGGGCTCATGAGGAGCAATCAACAGGCTCGTGAGGAGCAATACAGTGAGCAATACAGTGAGGGGCTCATGAGGAGCAGAAGAGATCAATAGGAGGGGCTCATAAGGAGCAATGTCAGAGTTCTGGTAGAGGGGGGGCCGAGGAGCCCTCCGCCGCAGAGGGAGGAGGGTAGAGGAGGGGTGGGTGGGTGGAGGAAAAGAAGGGCAGAGAGCTGGAAGGCGGCAGGAGGGCGAGTGCAGAGGGAGGCCGACGGGCGGCCTTATAAGGGAAAGGAGGGGGGCGGCGACAGCAGGTGAGTGTGAAAGCTGCCGGCCCGGGGGAGGGCGAGCAGCGGGCGTCGGGTGAGGCGCGAATGCTGCGCGACACGGGGGCGGGGGAGGAAGCGGCGAGCAGCGGGGTCTGGTGAGGTGTGAGCGCAGCGCGACAGCCCGGGGTGGGGGAGGGTCTCTTCCTCTCCTCGCATCAAGCGTAATGCTTCGCATTACGACCGATGCGCGAAAAGGAAGAAGGGAAGGCAGGGGTCGGAAAAAAGGCGTTTATTAACGCCTCAACAGAGCATACAGAGGAACAGGTAACACAGGCTGAGGAGGCAAAAAGAAAAGGAAGGGGCTCATGAGGAGCAATAAACAGGCTCGTGAGGAGCAATACAGTGAGCAATACAGTGAGGGGCTCATGAGGAGCAGAAGAGATCAGTAGGAGGGGCTCATAAGGAGCAATGTCAGAGTTCTGGTAGAGGGGGGGGCCGAGGAGCCCTCCGCCAAAGAGTAAGGAGAGGGCTCGAGGCGCGCCCGAGGCGGGGGTAGGGGCGCCCGAGGCGGGGGCCCGGGGAGGCAGGCTGGTTGAGAGGGAGCTCCGGGGCCTACGTGGAGGGGGAGCGGGCGGCCAAAAAAGGGAGGCCGGCTCCTGAGGCCTGGGGGGAGGTGGTCCGGCGAGGGTCGATCAGGGGGGCAGCGAACTCCTCAGGGCTGGGCGGGGTGGGAGTCGGGGGCGGGTCGGGCGGGTGCATGAAGGCGGTGTCGTGAGGGCGGGTGGCTGGGCTGGGCGGGGTGGGTCTCTCGTGAGGCTGGGCCGTGTCGTCCGAGGTGTGAGGTGCGAGGTGGTGATCCCCGGCTTTGTCTGGGCGGCGTTTCGATTGGTGGTCGCTGAGGGGTGGTCGTGATGGTCGGCGGTTGTGGTCTGGGCAGAGGGTTTCTCGTGGGGCTGGGCTGTGGTGTGAGGTCCGAGGTGATGAACCCCGGCTCTGACTGGGCGGCGCTGCGGTCGGTGGACGCTGGGAGGTTGTCGGTGGAAGTCGCGGGGCTGTGGTGAGGGTGAGGCGCCGGGGGGGGGGGATCAAAAATCCGTCGAGGCGGTCGGGGTCTGGCGCTCACGGGCTTGCTTGGTGAGGCATTCGGCCTCGCAGTGCCTAGTTAATATGCGGCGCAGTAGGCGCAGATGTGCCGGCGCCTGTCTCCCACCTCGCCGTGGGCCGCCCCGATGTGGGCCCGATCGCACGAGGCGTGATCGCGGTTCCAGGCGGGGCAGGGGGCCCCGTGAGTGTGCCTATCGTAGGCGGTGCGGGTGTCGACTTGGGGCCGGCGCAGGTGTGTGCCTCGGGCCCATTCGCCTCGGGGCGAATCCTCGCCTCGGGAAGCTGGTGTTGCCGGAGGGGTGGGCATGGTGATGGAGTCCATCCTCAGCGTGTTGAGGGCCACCGGGTCATGCCATCCGTGGGGGAGCCTCCCGTCCGCTATCCAGGTGAAGATGGCCTCGGAGTAGCGGCGGACGGTAGGCCACAGATGCACCAGGATATCCCTCATCACGGTGAGGTGGTGGTGGCGTAGGCCCTGGAGGGAGTGCTCGGGGAAGGCTGGATGGCCGGCGAGGGTGAGGAGGGCGAGGTTATATTCATCGCTGGTGGCCTCCCCTCTCTTCACCGGCTTCCGCTCAGGGCCCCTCTCGACGAGATCCGAGGGGAAAATGTATCCCGAGGGGATGCCTTGGCGCCTGCCGGCGCGCTGCGCCTCGGCGGAAGCGAGGATGTCTCGGACGGCGTCGGCCGCGGATGCTGGGGTGTAGTCCTCGGTGACGTCCTGGAGGTAGGCCGGGGGGGCGCGGGCCCGCCTCGGGCGGCGAGGCGGTCGTACTGCTGGTAGTGGGGGTGGGCTGCCCCGGGCAAAGTCGCTTGAGGTGGGGGCGGGGGCCGGGCCCGAGGAGCTGGGGCGGGCGGCGTGGTGTACCCTGCCTGCAGCTGCTCCGGCGCTCCTCGGGCTCCCGCCGACTCGAAGGCGTCCATGCGCATAGTGAGGCGCTGCAGAGCCTGGAGTATGATGGCTGTGTCGGCGCCCGAGGTGGCCGAGGGGGAAGCTGGGGCCGGGGATGTTGAGGCGTCGCCGGGCGAGCCCGAGGCGGGCCCCGGCGTGGCCCGGGCGGTGACCCTGGAGCTCTTGCGGCCTCTTCCCTTTCCGTGTCCGGGCAGGATGCAGGAGCCTGAGGCGCGGCAGCGGTCCGAGGAGGAGCAGGAAAAGAAGGGCAGAGAGCTGGAAGGCGGCAGGAGGGCGAGTGCAGAGGGAGGCCGACGGGCGGTCTTATAAGGGAAAGGAGGGGGGCGGGCGACGGCAGGTGAGTGTGAAAGCTGCCGGCCCGGGGGAGGGCGAGCAGCAGGCGTCGGGTGAGGCGCGAATGCTGCGCGACACGGGGGCGGGGGAGGAAGCGGCGAGCAGCGGGGTCTGGTGAGGTGTGAGCGCAGCACGACAGCGCAGCGCGACAGCGCGGGGCGGGGGAGGGTCTCTTTCTCTCCTCGCATCAAGCGTAATGCTTCGCATTACGACCAATGCAAACAAAGGGCTAGTGCCAAAAAATCTACAGTCTTTATTCAAAATAACTTCAGATAGTAGCCATGATACATGGCAGAGTAACAACGTAAGACAAGTATTTGCAAGAACAACCTTAAAGTCTCAATGTATATCTATATGTGGTATAAAAATATGGAATTCAGTTGACGATGATATCAAATGTTCAAAAAACATCTATATGTTTCAACGAATGTATAAAAAGAAAATATTTAAGCTTTACCAGAGGGAAAACACATAGTAGTCTAGTGCATAAATATTGATATGTAATTTACAGTATTGAGGGTAGTGTTGATATGCTTTTAACTTTTATTTTTATATTTATTATTTCTATGGTATAAGCAATGTATCTGTGTTATTTTTAAACGGGGAAAGCACCTCATTAGTATTGTACTTCTGCTTTCTCCTTTTTCATGTGAAAAAATTACTAATATAAATATCAACTTGTGTGTACATTGATCATGTGGAAATAAATATTTTATTATTATTATAAACTGTCAATTCTAATAGTACACTGCATACAATTCCAGTTCGATAAAAGTATTATACATCATGCATGTGGTGAATATGTATTATATGGCATTGGATGGTTCCAGAATTGTCTTTGTTTTTCTCATTTCCTAACACTCAGTGCAGTTTGGGCTATTTTCCGTTCCAACCAGTGGTCCACAACTGGTTCATCGAAGAAAGTGCTGTTCTGTCTATGGGAAAGTGCTTATAAAAGACCCCTTGCTGCTTATCGGAAAGAGTAGCCTATGTGGCAGCAGCTGGTTTCCTCCGAAGAAATATGTCAAAATCACCATATGTTTGGCGTCAAATAGCTGATGATGATAATCAATGTCCTCTAGAGGCGTCATTAAATAAAACACCCTTTACTTTTTCTTTCCTAACATATATATTTTACCTCGGTACTACGCCTCTGGCTACTCATAGTCCAGGGAGAAGGAAGCACATCCGGGTCCAGTAATTAGCATAATCAACTCACAGCAGGAGGACATTTGTGAGCAGCTCCGGCAGTTTTTCTGCAGTAACTACAAAACCAACAAGGTCAGTGATTTACTAACTGGATACATTCGTTTAGTTCATGTTAGCATTCACATAGAAAGTTTTTGAAACTTTTCCTTAAATTATTACTGTTTTACAGCTTAATTACAATCGCATTCTTTACGTTCGTTAGAACAATGCGTCCATTGTTCGGTTGTTTAATTTGCCGCCCGTTGCCGAATGGAGAGATGTTTGGCCGGATTCCTTTTAAGATTCCCCAATTAAGTATTTCGATATGGCGTACCTCCGACTCCTATAGTATTTTCTTCAACTTGTTGGCGAAGAAAGCCACAGATGGAAGAAGGTTATAGGACAGAGAGTGTGGGAGGGACTGCTACACTGGTCCCTACCCCTCATTTGGTTCGGGACCAGACGGGATTGCCGAATGAGTTAGAGCGTCCATCTCCCGTGTTGGTAGGTCATGGGTTCGAACCCTGGTCGAGTCAAACCAATGACTTAAAAATTGATACTTGTTGCTCCCTAGCCTGGCGCTTGGCATTATTTGGATACAGCAAGGACTGGTTGGCTCAGTGTCAGGATAATGTGACTGGGTAGGATACCAGGTCATGGTGCTGGTGGCCTGGTCTTCCAGTGCGCAGCACTATAAAGTTGCCATGAGTGTGCACTGTCACAAGTCGGTACCCGTCCTGATATGACCTTAGATGTTGCTAGGACATAAAACAACAAACAAACAAAAATTTGGGTCGGTTGGTTTCCGATACCGTCATCCTACGACTGTCTATAAACCACACGCCTGTGTTTAAAATGGTTTAAATACGGTTTTAGCGCCATGATACACCCCTAGTATAATTATACTCTGTATGATATTCAGCCGGAATAATGCCTAACCATTGGTCTTTTTGGTTTTACTCACAGACTCCAAGCCATGGCTATGATGCGGAGTATGGCAGAGGTACCTCGAGGGCTTAGTGAAGATGAAGAACCTTCACCGCCGGCACAGGTGCAAAGGTCGCCGGAATAAAGAGATTCCAACGAGGCGGGGGGGTCCAAGCCCGGCCCAGCTGACCTAGATGAACGAGTTGCACGGTTAGTACAACAGAAGATGGAGATGCTTCCCCCCAGAGTGCCGACCGGGAAAGGGAAGAAACCAGTGCAGGATTCAGAGGAATCCGACTCAGAGGATCTTTCTGAAGATCAGACCTCCTCTCACGAGGAGTCAGGGGAGGAGCTTGTTGTGGCTGCATGCAAACGCAAACACAAGAAGGCACACTCATAAAGATGGGATGAGTACACGAGGGCACGTAAAAAGAAGCCGCATGTGAAGAGGAAGAACAAATCCTCTTCCTCTGACTCTTCGTCAGACCCGTCTTCGACGAGTTCTGACTCAGACACTAGACGCGCGGGCAAGTACGCGGAGTTAAGTGGCAAGGTGGTGAAGAAGTGAAAGGTTCTTTGACGAGAAAAGATCCATACCACTACGATGATGAGGCTTAGATGTTGCTAGGGTGTAAAACAACAAACAAGCAAAATGATGATGAGGAAAACCATTCAGGGGCACTTCAACACCTTTAAGTCGGCTGAGGTCATTATGAAGTTGGCCGAGAAATTCACGGGGATCAAGGGGATCCCGGAATCTGCCATCAAAGAGATGGATTCAGAGGTGAGACTGAGCGAGGACCGGAAGAAGTTTGAAGCAGTTCTTCACACAGTACACAAAGGGGTACTCTCAGCACTCTCAGCCATCACACCAATAGCCAACAGGATGATGGCTGAGAATAAATTCTCATCGCTGTGCGAGGAAATGGATGGGGGAATTGCGCTGCTGACACCGACTAGCAATTTCCTGTCATACAGACGTTTCGAAAACGCCTTTAAGGCGGTCTTCACGGATGCAGGAAAGGAGGTAGGCAGATCTAAGAAGGTTTTGGACAATGACGGGAAGGAATACGCATTATTCCTTGCCCCCGAGCCTATTAAGGGAAAACCACAAGAAGACGAAACCGTCGAACCGGACAACGAGGAGGCCCGTTCGGACCGAACTTCATCTTCCAAGTCAGGGGAAGGGGGCCAAGGCAGTCGTTCGGCTGGAACGACGGGAACAGACCCTTCAAGAAGGAGTTCAATGCCCAGAAGCCGTTCCCCGCCCAGGGAACAAATAGAAGTGGCAACGCAAACACCAGTATGCATATTTAAAGCTGGTAACCTCAATAATTGCCTACCGGAATGGAATAACATTACGGAGAATTTAGCTATCCTTAGTTTACCAGAAGGAGTAAGAAGAATACCCTTGATTGAGGAACCTATTCAAAATAGCATTCCTTTCCCATACCAATTTCATGGTTCAGAACGTGAGGCTTTAGATAATCAGATCCTTAAATTCTGTGAAATAGGCATTATAGAACCAGCACTACATGTGGCTGGGGAATTCATATCTAATATTTTCACTAGACCCAAACCAAATGGAGATGTAAGACTAATTCTAGATCTAACTTTGTTTAACAAATTAGTAGAATACAAACATTTCAAAATGTTTTCATTAGACACAGCTAGAGACTTAGTAACACAAGACTCCTGGCTAGCCAGTGTGGATCTCAGAAATGCATACTAATTATTACTATACAGTGCCAATCTATAAACTTGATTGTAAATATCTCAGGTTTTGTTGTAACGATGAACTGTATGAGTTCACGTGCATTCCTAATGGACTAGCTTGCGCTCCACGCATTTTCACAAGGTTACTTTAACCAATATTTTCCCAGATGGCTAGGGAAGGACATATTATGATTCCTGATATCAATGACTGATTTATTGTTGCACAAACACAACAACAGTGTCAGGCAGCAGTAGACAAATTATGTGAGACATTTAAGAAATTAGGATTCTACATACCTGAAACTAAATCAGATTTAACACCAACAAAGAAGTTAAAGTTTCTGGGATTCTTTATTGACACCACAGAAATGACCATTTCATTAACGGAACGAAAAGTTGATGAATTTACAACAACAGCAAACCAATTATTACAATTGAACAAACCAAAGATAAGACAAGTCGCAATACTGATAGGAATTATGATAGCATATGCACTGGCTATTCTGTATGGCAAGGCTCATATTAAATCGCTAGAAATAGATAAGAACTTGGCGTTGGCTCGCACAAAAGAGAACCTTGAGCGGCCCATGACGATTTTTCCAGAAGGCCAAAATGATATTATGTGGTGGCTTTCACATATTAGCAATTCACCCAACCCCATTAGGATGGGAGAGTCCAACACTACGGTTACAACAGATGCTTCATTAGAAGGATGGGGGGGGGGCTCACAGAGACCACAGGCAACATGTGGTCGGTGGATGGAAGATGAAATCTCCGATCACATAAATGTACTAGAACTTAGAGCTATTTATCTAGGATTACATAGTCTAGTTCACCTACCTAAAAATCATATTAGGGTATTAACAGATAACACAACAGCTATGGCTTACATACCTAATATGGGATGGACTGGTTCCAAACCATGTAACTATTTAGCCAAACTAATTTGGGACTGGGCAGAGGAACATGAGATATGGCTAACAGTAGCACATATTCCAGGCAGTCAAATTACTTTGGCTGACAAGAAAAGTAGACATTTTCACGACCACCTAGAATGGTAATTAAATCAGAGTATTTTCAACCACATTTGTAATAAATGGGGCAAATCAGAAATTGACTTATTTGCATCACGCACCAACAAAAAGTTATCCAAATATGTGTTTTGGCACCCAGAGCCAGAGAGTAAATGCATTTTCTCTAATTTGGAATAATAAATTCTATTACATATTGTAATGGTCTGCACTGACCTCAGGCAAGGAGCCGCATAGACAGGTAGGCATGGGTAGTGTGTTGATATCAGGGAGCCTAGGTGGTGTAATGGTTAGCACACTGGCCCGGAATGCAAAGAGATGTGGGTTCGAGTCCCGCTCTAGGCACAATATTTCCCATTTTCATCACCCCCCATGACACTGGTTGCCGTGACCATGATCCTGTACAAGCTATGCGCTGTATAGTTGTTGAACCTACCCTGTGTATGTAAGTGCGTTGCATTGCCTGTATGTATGTAATTGTAAACATTAAAAGACTTACAATTCCAGGGGGACGAGTGTAATGGTCTGCACTGACCTCTCAGGCAAGGAGCCGCATAGACAGGTAGGCATGGGTAGTGTGTTGATATCAGGGAGCCTAGGTGGTGTAATGGTTAGCACACTGGCCCGGAATGCAAAGAAATGTCGGTTCGAGCCCCGCTCTAGGCACAATATTTCCCATTTTCATCACCCCCATGACAATATTCTCACCATTCAGCATTATCAGCAGAGTGGCCAGGAAAATCAAGATGGATTACTCACATGCAGTACTGATAGTACCAGCATGGGACACACAACCATGGCTAGTGGCAATAACATTAGAAGCAAAAGACATGCTCAGGTTCCCACGAGAAAGGAACAACCTACAACATCAAGGACCACTAACAGTCCACGGAGACATGTCAATGACACCCCTTTTGGCATTCCCTTTTTAAGAAAACATTTAGAAAAATATGGTTTAGACAAAATTACGCAAGAAAGAATTATTTTACATGCATGGTGAAAAGGAACGGTGAAATTATACACAAGTTATTTAAAGAAATGGGGACTTCATTGTCTTAAAGGAGTCAAACCATTAAAACCTACAATAGCCCACATATAAAGATTTCTAAGAATGTTAGAAGATGAAGCGTTAGGATTTGGTGCAATTAATGCAGCAAGATGTGCGCTTTCAATTATTCTACCAAGAATAGATGGACAAACGATTGGAAAGTCTCAGTTAGTACACTGGTTCATATTAGATCGGTGTATGAAAGAAACCCACCCAAACCCAAGTATAATAGGTTTTTGGGATGTGTCTGTAGTATTTAAGTTATTCAAGTCATGGCCTAGTAATAGACATTTTATCAATGAAGGAACTAGGATTTAAGTTAGCAGTGCTGTTACTGCTTGTGACAGGACACTAGAGGCCAAACAATTGTGGCACTCTCACTGGATGGACTAGAGATAGATAAGGATGAGGCAACATTCGATTTAGAGACATTGCGAAAGTCGAATCGCACAGGGGACACATTGTCCACAGTTTGTGTAAATAGTTTTCCGGAAGATAAACGGATTTGTGTAGTTTCAGCCATTAGGGCTTATATACCCAAGTCACGCAGAATAGGGAATTCCAGACAGCTGTAGTTCAGCTTTATTAAACCACATAAAGCTATCTCGAGAGACACACTCGCAAGATGGACCATCAAGGTGCTTAAACAGGTAGGCGTCAATACTGGACGCTACGCATCTCACTCAACGCGTTGAGCCATGGTCTCCACAGCAAGACAGTTAGGAATCTCAGTTAAGAGAATCCTTGGACACGTGGGGTGGAAGAGGGCTAGATCGTTTGCAAAACATTACAACAAACGACTAGAAAAGCCAAGCGGCCTGTCGACTCGCCTACTCAACAAACAAAAATACTATTTTGGACTAAAAACATTATAGTATGTTTACAATATTAAGTGTTGCTAGGATGTAAAACAACAACAATCAAACAAACAATATTAAGTATAAAAGGATAAAAAATTAGATTACTTAAAATTATCCCTGGACTACGAGTAGCCAGAGGTGTAGTACCGAGGTAAAATAGTATAGTTATACGAGTCTTACCTGGTACAGATGATGGATAACTGGTGTTTTCCTGAGGTACTATCAAGTTTTGCTGGTGCCAAAACGAAAACACTAAAGTATCCATTTAATACTAAGATAATTTTGTATCCTATCGAGTATGAAAAAGATTGCTGGACCCGGATGTGCTTCCTTCTCACTGACCCATGACTATCTGAGGCTAGTACCTCGGGAAAACACCAGTTATCCATCATCTGTACCAGGTAAGATTTGTATAACTATTATATATATATTGTGAAATTATTTATTGCAGTATTTGGAAGCTTCAATGATGTACCGGCAAGAGCATTCTTCAATGTCCAGGTAACTGGTTAAAAGAAAAACTAATTTAAGTTTAATGGTAGCAAGAACAAGATTTATGCCTTACTTTAATGATATTCCGTTTGATACACGTGGTTAAATTTATGTACAATTCATGTGGTGAATTTGTGTAATCGGTTTCTCGCCATGTTCAGGCTGTTTTATATTCGGAAGATATGATTATGTATGGCCCATTCTCTGACTGAGACTGGGCACCAAAGTGTGACATGTAGACCAAAAGTGAAAACATTCCAAATAATAGCACTAGCCATGTTCATATGGTGGATTACACGTTGTGCATATGTCAATTGAAAAGGCTATTTCATTTTTGATTTTAATCTCACACAAATTAAGAAAACATTTTTAATCTTATACAAATTGAGAAATATATTAAAATCACTTGTGTAACATGGAAATCAAATACATCATTTTAACGTACACAACCGATTAAATAATAATTTTATTGATTACAGTTAAGCAAAATATATTGTCTTACAACAGACAAATTTTTTTTTTTTAAAGTTTGTATAAATGCATGATTTCAATGTGTAGATTTCCACTTTAGCACAAAATCTTACAAGCTTACTTTGGTTACATTTTGTGGTATAGATTAAATATGTAAATTTCCACGTTAGCACAAAATCTTACAAGCTTACTTTTGTTACATTTTGTGGTATAGATTAAGTATATAAATTTCCACTTTAGCACAAAAGCTTACTTTTGTTACATTTTGTGGTATAGATTAAATATGTAAATTTCCACTTTAGCACAAAATCTTACAAGCTTACTTTTGTTACATTTTGTGGTATAGATTAAATACATATAGTACTGCTAACATACTTAACACACAGAAGCAACAATAACTATTTGAATTGCTACCAACAAAAATTATTATATAAATATATTAGGCTGGACGTTATGATCTACTTTTCCTTTAGTATAGTAGTAACTCATTAAGGAAGATTGATTGACTTGTAAGTGGCTGTCTGACTTTTGTTCTGTTTGTGTGACCTTCAGACTGACCTTGAGTACCGGAAGCAGTGGGATAAACTTGTTATCCATCTGGATGTGGTAGACAAGGACGAGGCGTCTGGCTCCGAAGTGATCCGCTGGGTTACACACTTTCCGGTAGGTACACTGTATGTAAAGTCATGTGCAATTGTCGTCTGCTCTGACAAATGTCTGCCCCTGTTAATTTCTTCTTTTTCCAACGAAGCATAAAAGTAAGTAAGTAAGTCATTGTCATTTTAAAAGCCGAACCTTGACTACAAAGAGGCCATGGCAGCGCTCTGATACCGCGAACCCCACCCGCCCATGAGTGCACACTGTCACAAGTCGGTACCCATCCTGATATGACCTTAGATGTTCCTAGGAGGTAAAACAACAACCAACATATATAAGAGTAACATTCTCTCTAGCGCACGTTTTTCATATATATATTTAAATTTGTTAATTAATTTTGAATTTATTATTTGGGCTATGCTTGCACTTAAAATATATTAACACAAATTAAAGTACATTGTTGTTTTGCTTTCAGTATCCCATGTACAGCAGAGAGTATGTCTTCATCCGCAGATATAAGGTATTTATGTATTTCTGTTGTTTTATGTATTTAAAGTTGCATAGTCTGATGGTTTTGGGTTTCAGCCACATTTTAAGATTTTAAATATTTTAGGTTGATTATTATAATCTACTTTAGTTTGAAGTAACTTATATCAAGGGATTAACTTTGGAGATATTTGAAGTGTGAATGTGAACAATTAATTTTGGCATGAACATCGAAATGCTAGACTTCATAAGCTTCAGCAGTAACAGGTTCTATTAAATTGACTTAGTATTCCGTCTATGTAGCAGTAAGGTCACTCCTGAAAACTGGCCAGAAGTGTCACATGGAGAGTTAAAATCTAATATTTGAATTTGTTTACATTTTTTGGTTGCAAATGAAAGCTGAAAATCTCCCCTTTACATCTATGTAAAATATAAATTGATGAGATAAAAAATAAAGGTGTAGTCCATGATTAAGCTATGTCTTATGGCAGTATAGCATGTGTTGCTGAGATGTAACACATGTTTAGGACACCACAGTCGGCTTAATAAAAATCTAAGCAGAATTAAATAATTTCATACGTAGAAGCATATTAATCATGGTATAATATACAGAAATATGTAGTGCTTATATTGATATATTTAAAAAAGTAATTCCCAGCCATGCTTTATTCACTGAATAATTAGTGTACAATATTTGTGTGGGATCCAGATACCACTGGTTACACATGTGACGGAAATTTGTAGACGGCAGAGATCTGGTAGGCGGCAGGAGGGCGAGTGCCTGAGGGAGGCCGGCGGGCGGCCTTATAAGGGAGGGGGGGGGGCGCGGGCGACAGCAGGTGAGTTGTGAA
Organism: Branchipolynoe longqiensis; assembly: GCA_030323885.1. NCBI lineage: Eukaryota > Metazoa > Annelida > Polychaeta > Phyllodocida > Polynoidae > Branchipolynoe > Branchipolynoe longqiensis. The sequence goes on along the minus strand of CM059190.1, from coordinate 101,902,032 downwards.
AGCTGCCGGCCCGGGGGAGGGCGAGTGAGGGTGAGGAGCGGGCGTCGGGTGAGGCGCGAATGCTGCGCGACAGGGGGGCGGGGGAGGAGGCGGCGCGCGGCGGGGTCTGGTGAGGTGTGAGCGCAGCGCGACAGCCCGGGGCGGGGGAGGGTCTCTTCATCTCCTCGCATCAAGCGTAATGCTTCGCATTACGACCGATGCGCGAAAAGGAAGAAAGGAAGGCGGGGGTGGGAAAAAGGCGTTTTATTAACGCCTCAACAGAGGATACAGAGGATACAGAGGAACAGGTACAGGCAAGGAACAAGGAAAGGGCTCATGAGGAGCAAAGAAACAGGCTCGTGAGGAGCAATACAGTGAGGGGCTCATTAGGAGCAGAGATAAATACAGGAGGGGCTCATGAGGAGCAAAGTCAAGAGTTCTGGTAGAGGGGGTGCCGAGGAGCCCTCCGCCAAAAAGTAAGGAGAGGGCTCGTGGCGGGGACGCGGGCGCCCGAGGCGGTGGCCCGGGGAGGCAGGCCTGGTCGAGGAGAAGGTCCGGGTCCTAGGTGGAGGGGGAGCGGGCGGCCAAAAAAGGGAGGCCCACTCCTGAGGGCTGGGGGGAGGAGGTCCGGCGAGGGTCGAGCAGGGGGGCAGCGAACTCCTCAGGGCTGGGCGGGGTCGGGGTCGGGTCGGGCGGGTTCATGAAGGCGGTGTCGTGAGTGCCGGTGGCTGGGCTGTCCGGGGAGGGTCCCTCGTGAGGCTGGGCCGTGTCGTCCGAGGTGTGAGGTGCGAGGTGGTGGGCCCCGGCTTTGTCTGGGTGGCGTTTCGATTGGTGGTCGCTGGGAGGTTGTCGGTGGAAGTTGCGGGGCTGTCGGCAGTGGTGAGGGTGAGGCGCCGGGGGGGGCCGGCGGATCAAAAATTCGCCGAGGCGGCCGGGGTCTGGCGCTCACGGGCTTGCTTGGTGAGGCATTCGGCCTCGCAGTGCCTGGTTAGTAAGCGCCGCACATTGGCGCAGTAAGCGCAGATGTGCCGGCGCCTGTCTCCCACCTCGCCGTGGGCCTCCCCGATGTGGGCCCGATCGCACGAGGCGGGATCGCGGTTCCAGGCGGGGCAGGGGGCCCCGTGAGTGTGCCTATCGTAGGCGGTGCGGGTGTCGGCTTGGGGCCGGGGCAGGTGTGTGCCTCGGGCCCATTCGCCTCGGGGCGAGTCCTCGCCTCGGGAGACTGGTGTTGCCGGAGGGGTGGGCGTGGTGATGGAATCCATCCTCAGGGTGTTGAGGGCCACAGGGTCATGCCATCCGTGGGGGAGCCTCCCGTCCGCTATCCAGGTGAAGATGGCCTCGGAGTAGCGGCGGACGGTAGGCCACGGATGCACGAGGATATCCCTCATCACGGTGAGGTGGTGGTGGCGTAGGCCCTGGAGGGAGTGCTCGGGGAAGGCTGGATGACCGGCGAGGGTGAGGAGGGCCAGGTTATATTCGTCGCGGGTGGCCTCCCCTCTCTTGACCGGCTTCCGCTCAGGGCCCCTCTCGATGAGGTCCGAGGGGAAAATGTATCCCGAGGGGATGCCTTGGCGCCTGCCGGCGCGCTGCGCCTCGGCGGAAGCGAGGATGTCTCGGACGGCGTCGGCCGCGGATGCTGGGGTGTAGTCCTCGGCGACGTCCTGGAGGTAGGCCGGGGGAGGCGCGGGGCCGCCTCGGGCGGCGAGGCGGTCGTACTGCTGGTAGTGGGCAGAGTCGCTTGAGGTGGCGGCGGGGGCCGGGCCCCGGCGGCGGTCTGCGCCCGAGGAGCTGGGGCGGGCGGCGTGCTGTATCCTGCCTGCGTCTGCTCCGGGGCTCCTCGGGCTCCCGCCGACTCGAAGGCGTCCATGCGCGTAGTGAGGCGCTGCAGGGCCTGGAGAATGATAGATGTGTCGGCGCCCGAGGTGGCTGAGGGGTAGGCCCGGGCCGGCGATGGTGAGGCGTCGCCGGGCGAGCCCGAGGCGGGCCCCGGCGTGGTCCGGGCGGTGAGCCTGGTGCTCTTGCGGCCTCTTCCTTTTCCGCGTCCGGGCATGGTGCAGGAGCCTGAGGCGGGGCAGCGGTCCGAGGTGGAGTGTCAGGAGAAGACGGCAGAGATCTGGTAGGCGGCAGGAGGGCGAGTGCCTGAGGGAGGCCGGCGGGCGGCCTTATAAGGGAAGGGGGGGGCGCGGGCGACAGCAGGTGAGTTGTGAAAGCTGCCGGCCCGGGGGAGGGCGAGTGAGGGTGAGGAGCGGGCGTCGGGTGAGGCGCGAATGCTGCGCGACAGGGGGGCGGGGGAGGAGGCGGCGCGCGGCGGGGTCTGGTGAGGTGTGAGCGCAGCGCGACAGCCCGGGGCGGGGGAGGGTCTCTTCCTCTCCTCGCATCAAGCGTAATGCTTCGCATTACGACCAATGTTATTTCTGAAGACATCAACAACAAAATTTCAATTTAAGCATGCTTAAATGTTAATAAATACTTCCTTTTTGATTTGGGAACTGTTTTGTTTGATATATCAATGCAATACAAGATATTAATAAGGATTCAACCACGTCCCATATGTCATGTTACAAATGGCTGACTAAAAAAAAAATTCTTTTACAAAAACACTTCATAACTAAAAGGACCAAAGTTGCACACAGTTTATTTTATTTCCCTTATTTCTTTCATCAAATCTGAACATGAATATGAAAAGTATAAGGAAAAAAATAAGTAGGAAGTTTTTTTTATTGATGTTTTAAAATCCCATCCCACGCTGACCAGTTTTCAGGAGAGTGACCCAGCAGTAAATGTTTAATAAGTGCACCAATATCTAAGTTGGATATGCAGGATCAAATCTTGGCCAGAGACATGCTGTATTATTTGACCTTGGATATGCTGTTGTTTGACCATGGATGTTCCGTTATTTGACCTTGGATATGCCATTAAATGACCTTGGATGTTCCATGATTTGACCTTGGATATGCTGTTATTTGACCTGGGATGTTCCATTATTTTACCTTGGATATGCTGCTGCTGTTTGACCTCAGGTGGATCATGATAAGAAAGTGATGGTGTTCATGTCGATGGGCACTGACCATCCCGAGTGCCCGATGACCGACCAGTACGTGCGCGTGCACCAGTACAAGTCCAACATGGTCATCCGGCCGCACACCAAAGCCAGCTTTGACGAGGTCAGTTTGTGATCAGAATATTTTTGTGATTTTTTTTTTTTTTTTAAGGAAACCTTTTTGTGAAATAAGCCTATTCATGAGGGGGAAAGAGTGTATTTGGGGAGCAAAATATGCCTTTTTGTCTGCAGCGCTATTGGGAGGAGAATAAGCATTCCATCTTTTGTGATTTAAAGCTGCGTAGTCTGATGAAAGCATTATATTTTCAAAATGAAAACATTTCCCTATATTGGATCCTACATATATAGCTAACATAAATACTGGTGCCAATTATTACAGTTCAATGCTGATTCGCTTTAAAAAAATAATAAATGTAAAGGCGCCTATAGCATTTTTGGAGTGTCCAGCATTTTGGAGTGCATGTCAAAATTAAAATTACCTGCTTTTAATTCAAATAACGCTAAAGTGAGGCAGTACTATAAAGTTACCATGAGTGCACACGATTATAAGTTGTTACCCGTCCTGATATGACCATGTTGCTAGGATGTAAGAACTCAATTGGATGGCCTGAGTGAGTTCATATGGGTCAACATTGAAAGCTGTGGCCTATTTGGAATCACTCCACTCACCTGTGGGAAACCAATGGCTTAAAAAATTGATATTTGTCCCTTCCTAGCCAGGCGCTTGGCGTTATTAGGATAGGGCATGGGCTGGTTGGCTCAGTGTTAGGATAATATGAGTGGCATATCAGATCATGGTGCTGGTGACCTGGTCTCTCAGTGGGGCAGCACTATAAAGTCGCCATGAGTGCGCACTGTCACAAGTCGGTACCCATATTTGTTGCCAGGACTTAAAACTCCAACAACCAACCAATCCTGGTTTCACAGTGTGAGAATGTTGCGTGTTTCAGAATGGCTTCGACTACATCCTCACCTACTACGACGATCCACAAGCCGCCATCCCGTCTGCAGCCATCAAATGGATGGCATCCACAGGTGGGCTACCTATTTAATTATCTTACAGGGATGAAAGATCTCCGCGTTTTCGCGGATATCCGCCATTTTTTGTATTTACCGATTAATGTTAAAGTTACATAGTCCAATGGTTTTGAGTTTCTGTCATTTTCTCAGATAAATATATTAGGTTGATCGTTATTATCAACCTTACTTTAGCTTGAAGTAACTTATTTTAACTGGCTAACTTTTGAGATATTTGAGGATTTCATAAACTTGAATTCAAATTTTGAATGATTGCATTGGCTTGAATTAACATTTTGTACAATTGTACTGATTTGAATTCAGATCTTCAAGAATTGCACTATTTGAATTAAAGTCTAAAATTTTAGTATTTATATTAATTTTGTCACTATAGGCGTTCCTGACTTTGTCGACAAACTGCATGATGCTGCTAAGCAACTGGCCGAGCCGGGGAAGTCTGACACCTACGGAGCAACTGCGCAAGAGGACAAACTCGCCATGTGAGACGAAACGCACAGGAAACCTGCTCAGCACCACGATAGGGGGAGACAGCGCAAGTCTAGCACATGCGGCTATGAATCCAACATCGGAAAAGCCGAACGATAGAGGAGCTCAGAAGAAACTGTTTGTAATGGAGAGAATTCTAATCATTTTAGAATATGAGAGCGACATTTGAGGGTGCAGTTTAGATATGTTCTATTGGGAGGCGTAAGTGGAAAGATAATGTAAAATACTAAGCACATGGTAGTGCGTCGATAGAAGAAAACACGAGAGGTTTGATGGAGGTTTGTTTTTTTAAACTCAGCTAGAGAATAGACAGACTGTTTGAGCATTAATTTGTGTTAGATAAAATCATGTTTCCCTGTATGCAATCCATGAAATACTCGAAGCATTATCAGGTTTGTACATATAACATTGGCTAGTGCTGCGAATCGATTAGGTGTTTCAAGATTCTTTGCTTGCTTGCTTTAAAAAAATTAAAAAAATTATTCTCATGTCTGAACAGAAATTGCGAACCGAATTCCACCTGTGTTTGTGAATATTTGAGATCACCCGCTGAATGGGTTGTGTGGGGGGTTTTGGTGTGCTGTTTTGGGGTGCATATTTATAAGGTGTGCTCCTTGGTTGTTGAATTTTATGGAGCCTCCTTTCGGCTTTTGGGAGGCATCAAGCAAAGACCAAGCAGTAATTGTGATAGTGCTTGGTCATCAGTGGATGGTGTGAGGAAGTTGGGGGAGGGGGCGGGGGGGGGGGGAGTTGGAATTCATTCAGTGAGAGCAAATGTGTTTAATCTTGTACTCAGAACCATCCGTGGTTTTCTTTCTCTACACCCTATTTCTTTTGCTCCAGTTTCCCCTTTTTGTACAAAGGTGCGAAGACAAATTAATTCACGTAAAGCTGGAAATGAACTACAGCGCAGTGCTCATGCAGTAACCTAGCTGCAGCAACTGGTGTGCAGCATGGTAACCGGTATCTAGTAGCAGCAGCCGCAGCAACTGGTGTGCAGCACGGTAAGCGGTATCTAGTAGCAGCGGCCACAGCAACTGGTATGCAGCATGGTAAGCGGTATCTAGTAGCAGTAGCAGCAGCCACAGCAATTGGTGGCCAGCATGGTAACCGGTATCTAGTAGCAGCAGCCACAGCAACTGGTGTGCAGCATGGTAACCGGTATCTAGTAGTAGCAGCCACAGCAACTGGTGTGCAGCATGGTAACCGGTATCTAGTAGCAGCAGCCACAGCAACTGGTGTGCAGCACAGTAACCGGTATCTAGTAACAGCAACTGCTTGCAGCACAGTAACCAGTATCTAAAGCAGCAGCCACAGCAACTGGTGTGCAGCACAGTAACCAGTATCTAGTAGCAGCAGCCACAGCAACTGGTTGCAGCACGGTAACCGGTATCTAGTAGCAGCAGCCACAGCAATTGGTTGCAGCACGGTAACTGGTATCTAGTAGCAGCAGCCACAGCAAATGGTGTGTAGCATGGTAACTAGTATCTAGTAGCAGCAGCCACTGCAACTGGTGTGCCACATGGTAACCGATATCTAGTAGCAGCAACTGGTGGGCATCGCGGTAACTGGTATCTAGTAGCAGCAATTGGTGTGCAGCACGGTAACAGATATCTAGTAGCAGCAGCCACAGCAACTGGTGTGCAGCATGGTAACTGGTATCTAGTAGCAGCAGCCACTGCAACTGGTGTGCCACATGGTAACCGATATCTAGTAGCAGCAACTGGTGGGCATCGCGGTAACTGGTATCTAGTAGCAGCAATTGGTGTGCAGCACGGTAACAGATATCTAGTAGCAGCAGCCACAGCAACTGGTGTGCAGCATGGTAACTGGTATCTAGTAGCAGCAGCCACTGCAACTGGTGTGCAGCACAGTAACCGATATCTAGTAGCAGCAGACGCAGTAACTGACTACCAGTATCTAACCACAGCAACTGGTGTGCAGCATGGTAACCGGTATCTTGTTATGGCTCATATATCATATATGCAGGGATCGCCTGGGGTGGTGAGAGGGGGTCTTGAATAGAAGCTTGCACGGTCCATTTCATTAATGTCCATATATGGGCACGTCGTCTGTGCATGCCTTATCGACACCTTTCTCATAAGCGAAGTGTACCATACAGATTTTGTAGATGCAAATGCGCAGCCTAAAGTGATCCACATCTCGTTAAAGGTTAACTACTCCATTTAAATTTATGCGTAGCCTAAAGCGATACAGTCTTGTGAATGAAGTGCGCCATTTAGGTTTCCTAGGCACAGCCTAAGTCGATACCTGATCCTTAAATGAAGTATGCTATGTAGCTTTATGCGCAGCTTAAGACGGTCCCCGTATATGTGCATTGTATTTCATTTTCCCCGTTGAATATTATCCATACTGCAGGTATGCAGGTAAACAAAAACAAAAAAAACAGGAGGCAACCATCCTGCGTTCCATTGCCTATGCACATCTACTTTCAAGAAAAGTGTATCCCGTCCTCATAAATATGACCTTAGAGGTTGCTAGGACGTAAAACCACGAACAAACAGAAAAGGGTACTACAATGAGACTAGCTTCACTGGGGCTATTTGTTGTCGATGTGGTGTTAAACTAATCACCCACCTACTTATTTCGCCTGATAATGACAAGCACATGGAGTAAACTAACCTGGTGTGAATACTCAAGCTGTATAATTCAATGGTTTTCGGTCCTAGTGCCAAACAAGTACAGGATAGCTTCTTTGTTTTAAAAACAAATTAAAAAAATTTAACCCACAGGGGACGAACCGAAGCATTAATCACTGTGGGTTAAAGTTGCATAATCCGTTGGTTTAGATTCCCCCCCCCCCCTTTGTTTAATTACAAAATATACTAGCGTGACCATTACAACTTACTATACTCTAGATGCGAGTACAAATATCTGAGAATAAGCTAGCTTTGGTGGAACCACGCAAATCAATTGGTGTCACACCAGTTGGGACTGGACATGGTTGCCTAATTGGTAAGAGCGCTGGCTGGCTTACTGTGTGGGTTCAATCCCCGGTCGAGTCAAATCAGTGGCTTACTAAATTGATGCTTGTCGCTATCCAGCCTGGCGCTCAGCATTTAATATAATAGGAATCAAGATAATGTGATTGAGTGGGGTATTGGGTCATGGTGCCGGCGGTCTGGTCTTCAAATCGGGCAGCACTATAAAGTCACCTTGTGTCTGCACTGTCAGAAGATGGTATCCTTCCTGATGTGACCTTCGATGTTGCTAGGATGTGAAGCCACAACAAATTTGTTTGATATGTAAGATCGAATATAGATAGTTTTTGAAAGTATGCTTTCAGCGAACTATGCCAATCAACAACGCAAGAGTAAACTTTCAAAAGCTCCTGATATGACCTTAGATATTGCTAGGACGTAAAACAACAACAAACAAACAAACATCAAAAGCTATCAGTAGCGAGATCCCATTCGCACAAGCTTTGGAGCTCACATCTTTTAGATACTAGAATGCAAGATGGTGGTGGTACATGCGCAGTATACCTAACAACTGTGCTGCACATTTTAATTTTGGTGTGCACACCGAAATGCTGGACATGGGCTTTCTTCACCTGTTTTTTTAAGTCCAGCCCAGGGTCACCAACTCACGTAAATGTTTACTGAGTATTTAAATTCGATATGTAGGATCAAAACTAGGTCAGTGTTTGGGTTTTGAATATTTGGTACTTTCATCGGATTATGCAGCTTTAAGTTTAATGAGTGCATGTTTCATGATCAATGACTTGCTATATTATGTGTTGATTTCAGGTTGTGTTCAAATGTATCGCATTCAATCATGAGTAGTGGTCAATACGCTAACAGTCTTGTGGGTGGGGTGTTATTTTATTTAGCTGTTTTCAAGTAATGTGGATTTTGGTATCGCTTTAGTGAATGGAGAAGCGCTAAATAAAGCTGATGCTCTAATGTATGCTTGTGATTGGATTGGTGTGTAAGGGGGTAGCGGAACCCCCTCTTCTCATTCCTTCTGTGCTAAAACTACGATATTTACCAGGGACTTCATTTCTCATGGGACCGGAGGCGGTGGCCGAATCGCTAAGAACGCAGGCTTCCCATGCAAAAGGTCGGCATTATGAATCCCGGTCGAGTCCACCCAATGATTGACCAAAATTATACTTGTCGCTACCTAGCCTGGCGCTCGTCGCTACTAGGACAAGGCAAGGACTGTTTAGCTCAGTGTCAGAATGGTGTAACTGAGTCGGATATTGGGACATGGTGCCAGCAGCCTGGTATCCCAGTGGGACAGCACTATAAAGGTGTCATGTCACAAGTCGGTACCTATCCTGATATGACCTTAGATGTTACCGGGATGTGAAACTCCAACAAACATCATTTGTCACGGCAATGGTCTGCTGTTCTAGAAAATTAAAACAAATATATAAAAGATTAATTATTAAATTATATTTTAGTTTTCATTGATTAATGACACTCGTTGATGAAGCAGGAACAATTTCAATCACAAACAATCGGTCTTCCGCATTCCACTGCTTGTTGGCTTATCCTCCTAATGATTACCACTAGGTAGTGGTAAGTCTAAATTTGTGTTGCTGGTTTTGACTTGGCCACAGTTCAAACGCAAGGTTTGAATCATTACCTACCACAGAGGAAGCAGGTGCTCAACTCATTGGACCATCCCATTTACATCAGTGTTCGAAATAATAGCTTGTCCAGGACAAGTGAAAATTCAGATGGACAAGTGAAAATCACACCATACTGGTCCTGTGTACAAGTGACTTTTTTTTTTGCTCATTTCTATCACTGTATGTGTATAATATATATGCCGTGTTAGGAAAAAGAGCCTGTCTGCGACAAGTGCAAATTCAGACGGACAAGTGAAAATCCCACCGTACATGTCCGGTGGACAAGTGAAAAATGTTGCTTATTTCTATCACTGTATATGTATATTACTATGCTTATGTATAACCGATATGTGTTATATATACTATTTTAGAATTGACTTTGTTTATATCGTACAAAACGGTGAAGAGGATTATGAGTTATACATCATAATCCAGTGGCTTTTCCGGCAGTACTTACCTTTCTTGGTAAAAACCAAGACATCCTAATTTGTCTGAAACAGATAGGTTCACTATTGACACTCCAAACAGTCTTGAGAAGTTCATGATGGACACTTCTGTCTGATAACAACCTATAATGTTTCACTACAATGATCATTTCAGGTAATGTTGTTACCGTGCTGGAAAAACAATGGAACTGAAATTTCATTTCCCGAAAATATTCTATCAAGACTCGGTTCCCATCACCTGTTTCGTGGAACCACAAAAATCCTTACCATGAGGCTTGGGCATGGAACCCAAAATGTGTTTCCCATAAAATAAAATAAATATATAATATATGTTGTGATAAATTCAGAATTGATACTCCCAACTTCGATAAGTTCATGAGGAAAAATTGTTTTAACGGTAATACAAAATGGTGCCTTTTGATGAAAATATGCCTTTAAAAATGTTTAAAAAGAATAATTCTTTGGCGGGATATTACTAATTAAAAGCAGGAAATCTGGAGAGTGGGGTTATTTTGCTATGTTTTAGGGAGATCTGCCAAATTGGAGGATTTGATTTATTGCAAACTTAACAAGTCGCTGTTCATTTCCTTCGCCTAATACTATCAATGCAGATTTTGCGAACAGGCATTTTGCGAACAAGTAAATTTGAGGAGAAATGGTGGTGGGTCTTCAGCAGTTGAGTTGAGACTAAATGAATAAATTTTCACTATATTTAAAGTTCTGTAATCCGATGATTTTGAGTTTCTATCATGTTGATGGCTATTATTTACTTTAATTTGAATATATTTTGATATTGAAGATATTTGGAGATTATTAATGTGAACTGTGCTAAATTAATTTTGGTGTGTTCCCATGAAAAATACTGGACGTAAGCATTATTTGCCTGTTTTCAAGCATAGCACGGGAGCACCAAACTGCAACGTTTAATGAGTGTGCCGCTATCTGACTTGGCATTGCACGGGAGCACCAAACTGGAATGTTTAATGACTGCCGCTATCTGACTTGGCATAGCACGGGAGCACCAAACTGCAATGTTTAATGAGTGTGCCGCTATCTGACTTGGCATTGTACGGGAGCACCAAACTGCAATGTTTAATGAGTGTGCCGCTATCTGACTTGGCATTGCACGGGAGCACCAAACTGGAATGTTTAATGACTGTGCCGCTATCTGACTTGGCATTGTACGGGAGCACCAAACTGCAATGTTTAATGAGTGTGCCGCTATCTGACTTGGCATTGTACGGGAGCACCAAACTGCAATGTTTAATGAGTGTGCCGCTATCTGACTTGGCATTGCACGGAAGCACCAAACTGCAATGTTTAATGAGTGTGCCGCTATCTTACTTGGCATTGCACGGAAGCACCAAACTGCAATGTTTAATGAGTGTGCCGCTATCTTACTTGGCATAGCACGGGAGCACTAAGCTGCAATGTTTAATGAGTGTGCCGCTATCTGACTTGGATAGATAGGATCAAATCTAGGTTAAGTGTTGTTTTGCTTTTTTAATTTGATGATTTCGTCGGATTATGCAGCCTTGATTTTCTAATTCGTGTTAGTTCTGAATTGTTAGTGTTTAGCACTGAAGTTGTAGTACATAATTCAGGCCATGAATGTTTCGGGAAAACTATTGAAATAGCAAGCAGCCAGACTGAATGGCATACTGTTCTACTGGAGCTTAATTAGAATATTCAGGGATGTGTTGTTTTTTTTCTGCAGATTTCCAAGTTTTTAATAACGAAATTGGTCATTTTTGTTATTTGTGCAGACCGGTAAAAATATATTTGGTGTTATATAGCAGCGGTGATATTTCTTTCCGGTTTTAAGCGGATTTCCGTTTTTTTCCACAGCCTGGGGTCATTGGGTGTAAGCGGAAATTTGTCGTCGGAATAATAATCTCGGCATGATTTCCGAAAGTCTTAGTCTTAAATTGATTGGCCTTGAAAAGTCTTGAATATGGTAACTTTTCTATGAAAGGCCTTAAAATGGTCTTAAATTGAATTTGGCCTCATTCATTTCTGTTAATATTTAATTAAATATATATGTTACATTTGCCCTGAAAATAGGTATTACATTCTATGAAAATTGGTATTAAAAAAGTCTTTAACGGGTCTTAATTGTGATTGGCTGATAGGTGCAGGAACCCTGAAAGAAAGAAAATGTATATTTTCCTGCTGAAATACTAATCCCTGATTTTAACTCTACCAGTACACGACTATGTGTAGGATATATTATGCATTTCTATGTGTATATATTAATGCGTGCGTGCGTGCATGCATACATACATACATACATACATACATACATACATACATACATACATACATACATACATACATACATACATACAGGGAGTTCAATTCCAGGTCGAATCAAACGAATTACTTACAAAACAAAATTGATACTTGTTTCCTAGCCTGGCATTCGGCATTACTAGGATAGGGCAAGGACTGGTTGTCTCGGTGTCAGGGCTGAGTAGGATCTCAGGTCATGGTGCTGGCGGTTTGGTCTCCCAGTGGGGCAGCACTATTAAGTCGCTATGAGTGCGCACTCTCACAAGTACATACATACATACATACATACATACATACATACATACATACATACATACATACATACATACATACATACATACATGTATAATTGACTTCTAGCCTACAATTGTTGGTAATTGTTGGTAGTCGCCCACAATTGGGTTGATAGTGTACAAAGTTTTAATTGAATTTCACTTAGAAAATTGTATAGTCCGATGGTTTTGGGTTTCTGCCCTTTTTTTTAAAGGTAAATTCATGACCTTGATCGATATAATCTACCGTTCTGTAGCCTGAAGTCATCATCATCATGCTGTCGGTCGCGATGTGACAAAGACTGCTTTCATTACTTGACAGCCGCTCTCCATTTAGCTCTCTGCTGTGAGAGTGATGTCCATCAGTCGGTCTTAATGTAGCCTGAAGTAACTTATTTCAAATGCCTAACTTTGGAGATATCTGAAGTTAAAACATGTTAAAATGATTTGTGGCATGCATGTCAAAAGTAACGCTATAGGGTTCAGCCATGACAGGCGCTATTAAATTGACTTGGCGTTCCCTTCTATGCAGCAACAAATGTAGAAAAAGTGCACCAGTATCGAAGTTGGATATGTAAGATCAAATCTGAAAATGTAACGTCATCGAACTATGCAGCTTTGTAAAAACTATTACAATTGTACCTGTCTTCAACGACCCCTGTGGTTCACAAATGTGAACAGTTTTTCAGTGTACAAACTCCCTTTTTTTGTCTCATTTTATTGTCCCTCCACTGACCGCACAATATTGGTCTGGGCACAGACTTGGGTCTTTGAGGACAAGTACTCCTTCATCTTTGATGTGGGGATATTTCCGGGGGGGGGGGGGAGGGGGGGGGTCTTCAAGAATTTGAATTTATGGTAGTTTTTTTTATGCGAATTAATATTTGCTGCAAAGCATGCTCTGATCAAAACTGAAGTGTATCAATATCCTTTACGATTTGGTTCATTTAATGTGAGCCCAGAATACATAGTGCTCCATCAAGTGCGCCAAATAACTTCTTAAGTGTCTTTTGACACATTTGATTGTATGCCTTTACACTCGGTGTAAAAGCGATGGTTGAATGAAAATGGACAGAATATAAGTTAAGCACTTCTTGCCGTGAATATGACTGTTGCTGCTGTCACGGTGTAAACAACCACCAATCAGTTAATCAATCAAACCAAATACCGTCCCTATATGTTTTGGGGTAAATCACACTTCTTCCATTTCAACCAAAAGTTGCATAATCAGTGGGTTTTGAATATTTGTCAGAATCTTTTGATAAATATATTAAGTTGACCGTTATAGATTATTACTCTTCTTTAGTTTAATTAGCCAACTGGAGATATCTGAAGTAAAAAAAAACATGCAAAAATATTTTGTGTGGAGGATATGCCATTGCGTAATCCACTGGTTTTGGATGTCAACTATTAATTTAGATAAACAATATCAGGTTGGTGGCTATAATCTACCTTACTTTAGTTTGAAGTAACTTTGATCAATTTTAAATGACTAACTCGGGGGATATTTGGAGTGAAAACATGCCAAATAAATGTTGGGATGCATGTCAAATTTCTGACACCAGTCTTCAGCGGTAATAGGTTCTATTGAATTGACTTTATGCAAATGCTTCATAACATATATGCACAAATATCTAAATCAAATATACACACGTTTTGGTTTTGAAATTTTGAAAATTTCATCCGACTATGCAGCTTTAATTAGATCATCGCGCTTGCTAAAAGAAAATTTAAAACATGCACGTTTTTTATGATTATGATATGTCCAACTGTCTAAGTTGGATACATAGGTTGAGATCTATCAAGAAATATGTTCTGCTTTTGAAATATGCTTTGATCTGATTATGCCGCTTTAAGTGACATGAAACTGACCCTGTTGAGCCTCATTATGTGTGAGGGTTAATTGTGGTTTTCAATTTTGAAGTTCATATTAAAGTTGCACAGTCCGGTGGTTTTGAGTTTCAGACATTTTCTAAGATAAATATATTAGGTTGATCCTTATACTCTACCTTACTTTAGCTTGAAGTAACTTATTTTAAATGGGCAACTTTTAAGATATTTGAAGTGCAACAATGCCAAATTAATCTAGGAAAGCACACCAAAACTCTGACAATATAGGCTTCTGCAGTAACAGGTTCTCTTAAATTGACTCAGTATTCCCTTATTTGTGGTGACAAAGGTTTACTAAGTGCACCCGTATCTAAGTTAGATATGTAGAATCAAATCTAGATAATTGCTTGGTTTGTAAATTTGATGTTTTCATCTGACTGCAGTTTTAAACGATATAGACGAAGGAAGTTTGTTGGATAATGTTACAAATGGATTCAAAATGTGAGGAGTAGTTAAGCAGTTACTAGCCAGCCCCCTTTTCAGTGTTTTATTAATCTGTAAATTGATTACTCATTTGTTTTGTGCTCATGACTATGTCAGTAAATACTATGACTACGCTCTACAATTTGGAAATTCGTGGAGCAGAAATTGCTAATTGCTTTTGATGTACAACATGCAATTATGGGTACCTTATATGGTTGTAATCGTTCTCAGGCTGAATAAAAATTATATTATTTCCTATGTGATTGGTGGCTATATGTTTGTTGTCGCGCTACTCATTGCTGTGAATATGGCCCTTATTGCCAACACGGCAATCAATCAATCAACAACAGTACAGTCAAAATTTCAGAAGAGACGAGAGCAGTTCTGGAAGTGGAATGGGGCTGTCGTCCCGATGTTAGTTATGTAGTTTATCTTGTCCATTTTTTATCCCATGTACATTACATTTTATTTTTAATTCTATGCTACATAATTTAGTTCCTGATAGATTAAATGAAAGGTAACTCACGCACTGGATTATTAGTTTGTTTTTAATTTTTTTAAAGAAGGATATTTGGGCTACCTTTCCTGGAACTTGACATTGAATATAATTTCAATATTGGACAACTTAGTCTCCTCATCAGCAATAGAAATAGAGAAAATTGTTCACTTGTCTATAGGTGAGAGAAGTCTAGTGTGATTTATACATGTCCGCCTGAATTTTAACTTTTCCGTCAGTACTTACCTTTATTAGTTAACCTCCGTGTTCATGGGAACAAAACTACACAAATAAACAAAA
Organism: Branchipolynoe longqiensis; assembly: GCA_030323885.1. Classification (NCBI taxonomy): domain Eukaryota; kingdom Metazoa; phylum Annelida; class Polychaeta; order Phyllodocida; family Polynoidae; genus Branchipolynoe; species Branchipolynoe longqiensis. Next base: position 101,886,749 of record CM059190.1, on the reverse strand, counting down.
CAAATGTAATAAATAATGTGAATTACATTTGAATGACTTCACACTGGCATGGTAAATTACTTCCTACTGAGTCTCTTACTGTCCACAAGGTTCAGGTCACTAAACTGGCAGCATTAAATGCAAAAATTGCTAAATACATGTTTTTCAGCCTGAAATGTTCACTTGTACAACAGAAAAGCTCAAACCACATTCTGCTTGTCCGTGACCGGGTGCGGTAGCCTAATCAGTAGTGCGTGAGCCTCGCATGTGGAAGGTCGGGAGTTCGGTTACCAGTCGAGTGAAACCAATGACTTTAAAATTGATACTTGTCGCTTCCTAGCCTGGCGCTCGGCATTAATAGGATAGGGCAAGGACTGGTTAGCTTAGTGTCAGGATAATGTGACTGAGTGGGATATTGGGTCATGGTGCTGGCAGCCTGATTTCTTGGTGAGGCAGCACTATAAAGTCACCATGAGTGTGCACTGTAACAAGTCGGTACCCGTCCTGATATGACCTTAGATGTTGCTAGGACATAAAATAACAACCAACAACAGCTTGTCCATGCCTACTCTCACTTGGCTTAGACAATAATGGCCCTGTCACACTACAACGTAACGTGCCAGCAGAGGGACAACGTGAAAATAAATTTTACACGTCAAAATTCTCAGCGTAATATGCAAATACGGGGCCAAGTTGGAGTCAATGCCACGTAGTTGACGTGAGCATAACGTCGGTATAGCGTAGTGATTGATAATGTGGTTCAATGAGTGAGGACAAAGGAATTATTAATTGTGTCAACGTGAGGCTAGCGAAATTCCAGCGTGCATGACGCCAACCTAGCGTGACATTAGCGGTGGCTTAGCGGCGGACTGGCGTGATCACACCCGCCTTAACGTTGCCACGTCCGACTCAACCGTTTTTTCCAGACGTGAGTCGACGTCGCCCCATCGAGAGACTAGCGTCCGGCTGACTTGAGTCCAGCGTATACTCAAAGGCAACACGTTCACACTACGGTCTATTTCGAACGCTGCTCATGATGTTGCCCTTGTCCTATCCTAGTAATGCCGAGTGCCAGGCTAGATAGCAACAAGTATAGATCTTTAAGGCCTCCGATGTCACTTGGAAATAAATCCCGAACCATTTAGTGATTCAGTTGTTCTCCATTCTAGTCAATTGACTCAGATCAACAAGGGTGTGCTGTGTAAAACCTTTTTATTTCTCTACTTAATGCAGGTTATCAATGGAGCACCTATATTACTAATAACTCAACTGTGTCACCTTTCACGTTTTTCTGTAATAAGCCCGATTAAAATTGCATAGTCAAATGGTTTTTACCATATATTTTAAAATTATAAATATATCGGGTTGATCATAGTATTTTATTTTACAATAGTTTGAAGTATTTATTTGTAAAGGTTAATTTTGGGTATATTTGGAATGAAAATATGCCAAATTTATTTTGGTGTGAATGTCAAAATGATTTGACATCATAGGTTTTGACAGTGGCAGGTTCCATTAAATTGACTATTCTTTTAATGCAGTAATAAATGTTTAACAAGTACACCAAAATCTAAGTTTGATACGCAGGATCAAACCTCGATACATGTCTTGGATTTAAAAGATTGTATACTTTCATCGGACTATGCAGCTTTAAGTTAATAGCTGACACTGCAATAACATTCTAGCAGTTGCTAAGAACTAAGTGTAACAAGTACACAGTTATAATTAGGCTCAGGACAGTTTGGTAAGGTGCTATTTTTATTTGATAACCCAGAACATATCATCAAAATGTTGTCTGTGGGAAACTTCATATAAAAGACCCCTTGCTGCTTATCGGAAAGAGTAGCCTATGTGGTGGCAGCGGGTTTCCTCCAAAGAAATATGTCAGAATGTCCATATGTTTGACGTCCAATAGCCGATGATAAAAATCAATGCGCTCTAGAGGCGTCGTTAAATAAACCAAACTTTTCTTTGATTAAAATGAATGCCAAGTTACTTTTCACAAAAGCAAATCAGGCATGGAATGGTATTGAAATATTATGCAGACAAACTTTCATCCCCTCACATTTTGTTTGTTTTTTGTTTGGTTACATTCAAATCGCAATTGGTCTTCCTCATTCCACTGCTGCTTGCCCTATCCCGGTAATGCCGAGCGCCAGGCTAGGTAGCGACAAGTATAACAAAGAATTTAAGTCATTGGTCAGCTGGCTTCCAACCCACAACCAATTTAATTTCATTGATATTATATAATTTGCTAATTGCCATGGCTCCCCGACATCACAATCATTCATAACATGATCCCATGTTATCACCGTGGAAATTTTTCTGTGAAAATGTCATTTCCACTCAAAAAGATTAAAGCCTATGTTTTTATCAAAGTAGGCACCAATACCCAATGCATTTTGCCCAGGCACCAAACTTGTGGTCATACCCAATCTATTAGCGTTTACTTTTGTATGGGATTCCCAATTGAGAATTTTACTGCTTAAGCTAAAAGGTTTGCTAAATAACTACAAACTAAGGAATACATATAAAATACGCACAGTACTCAGTATAGAAGCATCGGCCACTTAGAATCCAAGTTATATCTAGAAATTAAAAAAAAACAAAAACACCCGGTATTTTTGTTATATAGTTCTTTAAAAATAACATATCACTCATCAGATGAACGATACCAATGCCACTTTATAATATAGTCCAACAAAAATTCTAAATATTGGGAGGGGGGGGGGACATAACATCCTCTTTACGTTATAACCTTACATTAAAGTTGCATAATCTGATGGTTTTAAGTTTATTGTAAATAAATATATTAGGTTGAACGCTATAACCTATGTTACTTTAGTTTGAAATGACAGGTTCTACTAAATTGACATATGAAACAATAAATGTACATCAGTATCCAAGTCACAGAACTAGGACCAAGTGTAGATGAGTGTGTCGATTTTGAAAATATGATGCTTTCATGGGACTATGCCCCTTTAATAATAACCACCCATAGTAATATACACAAATTTAAACAGTCGCACCAGATCAGATACTACATACAATACCAGTTTGACCAGACTGTTGCATGGGATTACTAATTGAAAATTGTACCACTTAATCTAAAAGATTTGCTACTAAAGAATACGTATAAAATACACATAATACTCACTATAGAACTATCGGCCACATAGAATTAAACTTATGTCTAGACATTTACTTTTTTAACAAACACCTGGTATATGTTTTATATAGTTCTTGAATTGCATTGCAATGGGTATTACCATAGAGAAGACTATTTTACCAAGACCACTTCGGCATTTATTATTTGTCCACTGCATTCGAGCAATAGCGCGATGCTAATTTATGTACAGTAAAATCTCCAGTTCATAAATGCAGCAAGCCGTTCTTTGATTCCACAACACATTGCCGGAATAGAACTCAGGTTATTATTCATAGACGAGTGTCTTACCCACTAGGTTACATCACTGACCTATTTGTGTGGGTGTGTACCACTCACCCCCCCCCTCCCGGAAGGTAAATACATTTTGTACACTATCTCAAAATATCATAATTAATTATATAACTATTTACATGAATTCAACTCCAAGTGTTTCCAGTCATATCTACAGTTAAATTCACTAACAAGGATAGAACCCAGGGCCGCATTCAGGGTCCGTCTCGGAGGCGCCTCGGCCTATTTCCGTTCAGGGTGCGTCTCGGCGAGGTCTCGGAGACGCCTCCCTTTTCATTCTGGAGCTGAAAGGTGCCTCGAAAATGGTCGCCGCATTCAGTAGTTTCAGCCAATGGCAGCTATGCTTAACCATTGCAAATGGCCCCCGCCTATGGGGGCATCCATTTTCGAGACAACAAACTGCTTTTGCCATTCAGACTAGCGTGACGTCACAGCCATCTCCGAGGCGCCTTGGAGACGGAGCCTGAATGCGGCCCAGGTTTGTGCTATTCCTGGGGCGGTCCATTTATTTGATCAAAGATATCTTAATATTTACCCGCTACTTTTGATTTGAAAAATATAATAAAACAGTTAAATAGCCATCTTGTCTTTTTGCATTCTCTCACATTTCACCAACTCTGTGCCAATATACGTAGCCAGTGGATACTGGAACGAGGAATTCCACTTCCTGTTTCACACTAAAGCAACTACCCCTACTGCAAGTACATGGGGAATCTTGTATATATCCATTTACTTGTCAGGGATGACAGCTACCTCCAACAACAAAAACAGAAAGAGCAGAAATCTGTGTTCGGCAAATCTAACAATGCTAAAAATATATATAACGGGAAATGACCAATAAAACGGAGAAAGAAAAACCGGAAAATCGGAAATCCACAGAAAATTGGAAATTTCTCACCAACCTGTCAGCAGTTGGAAATAGACCAACCGACAGAGCGAGAGTTGAGACCAGATAACTGAAGTTGGCTACATTCTGGTTGGATAAAGCATTTACAATTAGATCACCCAGATTGCCCTCAAGTGTCAACATAGTTCTAATCTATTAATTATGTTTATCTGCCCGTGTGTGTTTAATGGAATATCTTGGAGAACTAATCCAACAGATGGCACTGTGACGCAATTTGGGCCATTGGTGTACGAGTGTATGAGACATGTATAGGGAGAGCATTGGCATATAAACACAGGTTAGCAATGGTAACCATGGTGAGACATGACAGGTTGTTCGGCAATACATAGAGCAGGCACAGCACGGAGGAAGTAGATACATCAGCAGGATACACATAACTAATACCCCAGTCACACGAGAGCCAGCGTCCGCCTCCGACCTCCTTACGCCTAAAAAGACGCCAACCTCCCAGCGTCCCATTCAATACATTGATTCAAATATGTGGTAGGCACCAGGTCGGCGCCATGTCTGCTCAAAAGCACGCCAACCTCCCAGCATCCCATTCGATGGTTGGCGCCAGGGCGGTGCCAGGGCGACGCCAACTCACCAACCAAGGGATCGGTGATCTAGCAGCGCCAGGGCGGTGCCAGGGTGGCGCCAGGGCGGCACCAGGTCACCAACCACTGGTTAATGGTGCCGTCCAAAATTTCCGAAATTGATGCCGGGAGGTTGGCGTCCTCGCGGCGCCAGCACTTAAGGAGGGCGCAACGAGGACGTTTTGACATCGCGAATCGATCGTAAGCGAACGCAGGCCTCGTGTGACTGGGGTATAAGACACATAGGTAGACAACATAAGCAGCTGATCCCAAGAGTGCCGCCATCTAGTGTCTGTGGCGGGCACCAGTACATAATACAATATAGACTTTCTTATTCTTTGGCCTGCCGGCTGGTCACCATAGAGCAGAGACACGGTCCTTTGACTCAACTCTCATTTCTCTTTCCTATACTCTACCTTTTTGTTTTCCCGGGCTTACTTCTCCCCCTGATCAAGGGAGTTGTTTGCTTGGGTGGGGCCGTGTACCTTATCGTTTCTCTTGCTTTGTTCTTGTTGCTGGAACCTGCTGGATCCACCTTTCACGTACCTTCCTCCTGAACCCTTGCTGTTGTTACTGGATATGAGTGCTCTGCTACCGCCGGACCGGAGTGATTCAGGGCTGCCCCAACGATTCATCGTTTTGATGGTTGTGAAGACATCCCCAGCTTCTACAACCGTCCCACCTGAAGATTAATCTTCAACCAAAGATTGGACCGATTTATCGGGGCCTTTCTATATTGCGGCAGTTTTGCAGCCGGTAATCATCGTAAGGTTATGAACCCCCCAAAAGCAAGCAGATAAGCGCCACCAGTAGACCTGCCTGCATGTCTGTCTGTATGTATGCACATACATATAGATAGGTGTATTTGTGTATTTATTTATTTATGTATGTATGTATGTATGTGTGTGTATTTACATGTGTGCATATGTATAAATTTACATGTGTATGTGTTACATACATACATTCAGTGGACACATTTGCAGTTTGGGCTATTTTCCGTTCCAACCAGTGGTCCACAACTGGTTCATCAAAGGCTGTGGTATGTACTGTCTTGTCTGTGGGAAAGTGCATATAAAAGACCCCTTGCTGCTTATCGGAAAGAGTAGCCTATGTGGCGGCAGCCAGTTTCCTCCAAAGAAATATGTCAGAATGACCATATGTTTGACATCCAATAGCCAATGGTAAAAATCAATGCGTTCTAGAGGCATCGTTAAATAAAACAAACTTTCCTTTTTACATACATACATATAGTTATGCATGTAGGCCTAGATACGTGTGTGTAGCTGTATTTGCACGTGTGTGTGTGTGTATGTACGGATGAATATGTATTTACATGTGTGTGAATGTACGTATGTATATTTACACATGTGATATAGGTATTATGTATGTGCATTACATGTATGTATAAATGTATGTATGTTTACATACATGTATGTATGTACATATGTATATACATATATACTTATACATGCAGTATGTCCTTTGGTTGTGCCTTCAGTTGAACCTTTTATACACTTGTCCTGAACTAAGAGGTTAAGTCTTTGCTACGAGTAAATATTATCTACCATTCTAACCTACGAACGTAATATTATATTTCAACGCCACATATTCTTGCGATTTCTACCGATGCTAGAGTTTAAAAAGAAAATAAGCTAATTTAAGAAATTATGAGGCAAGTTTTAAGCTACAAATTGTCTGCAATCTCAGTTATGCTCACGTTGTTGGGGGGAAAAGAACAAGATTATCCTTTAGCTGCAAAAGGTTGATTTTTTAAAACTGGCATTTGTCAATTTTGAAAATATTAAGCTTCCTTGAATTAAATTTTTAGGAAATGTGCCTCGATTTGAGCAATTCAATGAGTTGTAGGTAGGTAGGTAGGTAGGTAGGTAGGTAGGTAGGTAGGTAGGTAGGTAGGTAGGTGTGGTGTGTCCATTTGGTAAATTAAACAAGTTTTGGTCCCTTGTATATATTGCCAGTATCGAATATTTCAAATATTAAATAAATTATATGACACAAATTCATTCAACATAACTACAATTATAGAGGAAATAGACAAACATCCTCCGAAGCAACTGACACTTGTCAACATCCAGTGGAGGTGAGGAGGGCCGCAGGTGGCGCCACCGGTACAGTGATGGGCCTTACAGGGCATAACATGAGAATTCCCTGATATATCTTTATCAGTGTTCTGGATTGATGCAGTGTGCTTCTGCCCCACTGTAACATGACAAAGAGCCTGATTAGTGGCCTGCTGGGTCCCAGCGTCAGGATCTTAGAAGACTCGTATTACCACGAACCTTGGTTTACATTGAAGATTTGGTGATGGGTCCACAGTGAGTTGTCAATGCTGCAGTGATATAAAGGCAAACAACACAAACTAACCCAGTTCACAATAGTTTCTTTCCACATCTGTAATTATCAGTGTTGCTATTATGAGTGGGCACGATATATACCACAATTTATCCTGGTCACTGCACAACTCCCCTGTATTCATATTAAACAACAACCACTACAGTGGAGATGCAACAGAAAATGAAACAAAGACCTCGTGCTGAAACACTCATCATTACCTCCTGGAACCGCCTCTCTGCATAGCGATATAGCGAATGGTAGACAGGAAGTGTGAACACTTATTTGTCTTATAGCTAGCCCTTCAGCGATGGGATACGCCCGCAGGCGTAGTTATGGCATATTTTATGCATAAACCATCCATAGCCGTATTGAGTATTTTGTTCTTTCCAAGTATGTATAATAACTATCACATCTGACAATTTTGAGCGAAAATATATAAGATGGATTAGCGGAACCGGAACTCTATCCCAACAAATGCTCGCCAGCAGACATTTCCTTGCGAATATGTGCCTGAAGAATGTCTCCAACAATTCTGAGATTTTGGAATAAAGCAATTCCCCTATTTTCGCTCACGTCTTTTTCTTTTGTTCTTTTCTTGTTTTCTTTTGTATAACGGATTTCACGTTTAATCATTTTAACTGTCACTTATTGGTTATATTAGTTACATCTGGCCTATTTTCAAGTTAGCAAACGTCGCTATTTTTATTATGCATAAAACTTGATATGCAAATAAAATATAATAAACATGTAATAGTTCTCAAACTTGCTTACAAAAAAACTCTTGCATCCGAGCAAATATTTGAGCATTTAAACAATGAATTCAAGCGAAAGTACTTGAGAGCATTTGTTCTGCAGTCCTGCTCCAGCTCGTCTATACTGTGCCCCTTTAATATGTGTAAAATACCTAAACTTACAAAACCACCTCTCATAAGGAAACTAATGGTTTTGCTGCATAGGAATTACAAATATTACACAACCGCCTTCTTCAATCTCCAATTCTATACACGGGTCAATTTTATACAGTGTATAAATGTTCTTCCTATAAGGAGTGTGAGCATACTTTAGTCCAGATGGTAAAATCACCATCAATCAATCAATACAGGTATTCCAAGTTCCGCTGGTCCTTTCTTTTTTTCTTTTCTTTTTTTTGGTCCATTAGTTGTTTAAGCAGGGGAAATTTCAGTCATAGACGACTGGTCTTCCTCATTCCACTGCTGGTCGATAGAAAGCCCGAGCCTACACTTTTACCGACCCAAGGGATTTTTAACCTCCCACACCACATAGACATGGTATGAGAGCAACCGGCCTTTGATGACGCTGTAAGTTATACACAGTGGTGGAAATCCAAATTGGCAGAGCTGGGGGCACGGGGAAGGACTGAAGCAGAGAGCCAGCATGTCAGCTCACAGCTTCAGTTTACACGGCAAAAGGTGGGGACGATCCACCACCCAGCCCTATCCTTCACTATGGAACCTATAACTTTAAACCAAATTTGCATTCATAACCACACGCCTCCTGATAACCAAACTCGGTAGGGTTCTTGCCATACATTTCTTTCGAATGTAGATTGTAGTGAAATTATTAAAGCAAACATTTCACACGAGATAGAATACCACTTCATTTATCATGGTGTATGTATTTACCACCTCCATCACTTTCGGCCATGTAAACTGTAGCTGTGACGTGGAGTGCTGGGTCTCAGCCTCCATCTTTACCGAGGGACCAGCGGAATTTGGAATACCAGTATTGATTGATTGATGGTGATTTTACCATCTGGACTAAAGTATGCTCACACTCCTTATAGGAAGAACATTTATACACTTGGAAACATCGGTATCATACTATATGATTGTTCATTGAGTTTGAATATGCTTAATGTTGGTGGCCTTTCTTTATACATGCATCCACCCATTACACATAAATCATGTGTAACTCACAAGACATCACAGAGTGCATAACTTCGCCCCATTAAATAGTTTTTCTTCAGAACTTACTTTGTTGTTTTCTAGAAGGCACACAAATTTCTTTTTTTAAATTAGTATTGGCACATGTCCATCGCAAACGTATTGCTGTTTTAGGTTTACCCTAAAAAATACAACTACAAAATGTCTTAACCAATGAAAAGAAAATTAATTTAATTCATGGAGTAAAAATAAATAAATGACTTATTCCAAAGCTATAAAAAAAATCATCTTAACTAATGGGGTGAAAAGTAATTTAATTCATGAAGCAAAAATAAATAAATGGTTTACCCCAAAACTACCAAAAGGAATCTTAACCAATGAAAAGAAAAGTAATTTAATTCATGAAGTAAAAGTAAATAAATGGCTTACCCCAAAACTACAAAAAAAGAATCTTAACCACTGTAAAAAAAAAAAAATTTAATTCATAAAGCTAAAAGAAAAATCTAATTTTAAAAGAGTAAGGAAAGGGGGGAGGAAGGGGGCAAAAGATTTTCTTTAAAGTGATCGCGGAAAAGTGAGAGAAGAGTGAGAGAAAAAAAAGTGAGGGGAGAAATGAGAAAAAAAATTAAGGGAAAAAGTGAGAGGGAAAATTAAAAAAAGAGGGAAAAAAAGAGTAAAAAAGTGAGGAAAAAAAGTAGGAAAAAAGTGACAAAAAGAAGGAGAAAAAAAAATAAGTCCATTTGATGATAATGGCGGTGGTGTGACAGCCGTGGTGCGACATGCGGCTTGTTTTGTCTGCGCCACCTGGCGGCTTACAGCTTGTTGGATATGGTGAGCTCGACCAGCCCCACAGACCCGTTGTGCTTGCTGAACCTGTACCGGGCAAGGTCCTTCCGCGCCACGATGCCCACCACCTGCAACACAGACACGGAGGGTGGGAGGTTTGTTTGTTAGGGTTTACGTCCTAGCAACATCTAAGGTCATATCAGGACGGGCACCGACTTGCGGGGAGCGGGACGTAGCTTAGGCGGTAAAGTGTCCACCTGTGAAGGTGTGGGTCGTCTGATCGATCCTGCTCAGTGGACACATTTGCAGTTTGGACTATTTTCCATTCCAACCAGTGGTCCACAACTGGTTCTTCAAAGGCTGTGGTATGTGGTGTCCTGTCTGTAGGAAAGTGCATATAAAAGAGCCCTTGCTGCTTATCGGAAAGAGTAGCCTATGTGGTGGAAGCAGGTTTCCTCCAAAGAGATATGTCGGAATGACCATATGCTTGACGTCCAATAGTTGATGATAAAAATCAATGTGCTCTAGAGGTGTCATTAAATAAAACAAACAAGCAAGGTACCGACTTGCGACAGTGCACACTCATGGCGACTATTTACTATGGCCCCACTGGGAGACCAGGCCGCCAGCACCATGACCCCGATACAGAATATGACTTCTGCTTACATTCTAAATACCATGTAAATACTCACATCGATCTGACGAATATTGATGTAGTCATACGACACTACTGCTGCCATATTGCTATGGAACGTGTGGGTTACAGGGTTCCATTGTGTTATATGCTGCAAATTGTGTATTCAACAGTTACTGTATACCTTACTCTATATACGTTTTTGTGTCAATAATGCTGAATTGAAAAATGGCTGGAAGACCAGTGCTTCGGCGCTGACAAAATAATCTACACTCACACTCACACTCACACTCACACACACTCACTCACTCACTCACTCACTCACACTCACACACTCACACTCACACACACACACACCTACCCACTCACTCACCACTCACTCACTCACTCACACACACACAGTTCCATTGAGATAGAATTGAGATAGGGAGATGTGGGAGAATAGATATAAAGAGAGAAATAATGCATCCAGTAGATAGCTACAAAACAACTGAAAGTAACAAAACTAGGGGAACCATGAGACTATTACTGCTCAGCAGCGAAAACAAGTCATCACACTTAGCATTATGGGCAGGATAAATACAGCATCACCAAACAATTTTTTTTTTTGATTAAATTCACACATAGCTGTTATATGGGCGTCTTATTCTTACCTCGTTTTTTTCGTTCGTGACAACAAGATGGCGCAGGCCAAGACCCCGGAAGAGCTTGAATATCCGCGGTAAAGATGCACACTATTGGAAGGACAGAATGCAGCACATGTTCTGTTAGTTGCTATTGGTTGGAGTTTTACATCCTAGCAACATCTAAGGTCATATCAGGACAGGTACCGACTTGTGACAGTGTACACTCATGGAGACTTTATAGTGCTGTCCCACTGGGAGACTAGGTCACTGGCAGCACGACCTGATATCCCACTCAGTCACATTATCCTGATACTGAGCTAACCAGTCCTTGTCCTATCATATTAATGCCGAGCGCCAGGCTAGGGAGGGACAAATATACATTTTTAAGTCATTGGTTTGACTCGATCAGGATTCGAACCCATGAGTTCGAATCTCACGATCTATCAAAACGGGAGACGGACGCTCAACTCATTCTGCCATCTGGTCGGAGGAGGTAAATCACACATTACGATATCACTAGATCTGGGCACCCGATCTTGCAACTTTCAGCATTGTCAAAGCTATTTTCAGTATTCTTGAATGACTTTCACTTTTCAGCAAGACTTTATCGTAAATAAATAAACAATTGCATAATATTCACAAGCAACCTTTCCATGCATCCCACAACAAAGACAACGCAACATACAATGTTAAAATATTGTATTGGACAATAGACATATAACACGTATATTGGGATTCCATAATGAAACAAACAAATTCATATTTCCATATTCAGAGACGGTGTAAGGGGAGACTGTGAGACTATGGGTGGGGTTCACTAATTAGTCAACAGCTTACCTGTGAGACGGTGATGGGGTTGGGGTTTACTAATGAGCCAACAATATTTCCATATTCATAGACGGTGTAAGGGGAGGGGTATACTAATGAGCCAACAACTTATCTGTGAGACTATGGGTGGGGTTCACTAATGAGTCAACAACTTACCTGTGAGACGGTGATGGGGTTGGGGTTTACTAATGAGCCAACAATATTTCCATATTTAGAGACGGTGTAAGGGGCAGGGTTTACTAATGAGCCAACAGCTTATCTGTGAGACTGTATTGGTGGGGTTCACTAATGAGTTAACAACTTACCTGTGAGACGGTGATGGGGTTGGGGTTTACTAATGACCCAACAATATTTCCATATTCAGAGACAGTGTAAGGGGCGGGGTGTACTAATGAGCCAACAGCTTATCTGTGAGACTGTATGGGTTGGGTTCACTAATGAGTCAACAACTTACCTGTGAGACAGTGATGGGGTTGGGGTTTACTAATGAGCCAACAATATTTCCATATTTAGAGACGGTGTAAGGGGCGGGGTTTACTAATGAGCCAACAGCTTATCTGTGAGACTGTATTGGTGGGGTTCACTAATGAGTTAACAACTTACCTGTGAGACGGTGATGGGGTTGGGGTTTACTAATGAGCCAACAATATTTCCATATTCAGAGACAGTGTAAGGGGCGGGGTGTACTAATGAGCCAACAGCTTATCTGTGAGACTGTATGGGTGGGGTTCACTAATTAGTCAACAGCTTACATGTAAGTCGGTGTAGGGGTTGGGGTTTACGAATTTATGTTTGTTGTTGTTTTATGTCCTAGCAAGATCTAAGGTCATATCAGGACGGGTACTGACTTGTGACAATGAGCACTCATGGCGACTTTATGGTGGTGCCCCACTGGGAGACCAGGCCGCCAGCACCATTGTAAAATATTCCGATTTAATGCATTGGTGGGGGAATGCAAATGTTCTATTACTGATCGGGTATATATGACCAGGTGCATGTATGTGTATATGTAGGTGCTGATGGTGCCTGAGTGAGATGTAAATAGACATAGTGGTGCTGGCAGGACTGTGTGTAAGGGGCACTCAGAGTCTACTCCCTCCCCCCTCTGCTAGTTAGGATCACCACACTCAGGCTCAAGGCAGGTCGTGGCCAGGGGAGCCACACAGCTTGGTGGTGGTGGGCAGATCACTGGTAACCATGGGAACCAGGAATGCTGGATCCCTATTGGTAGAGCTAAGAATGCTTGTTTCCCATTGGGGGAATAGGGTGGGATGATAACTCTAACTGAATCCATGTACCATATAAATAATAAACCAGAGGGCTTGACTCTCTCTCTTCTTTCACACTTTATACTCTTCCTTTCTCTTTGTCTGTATTGATTTCACTATAGCTTTCCTACACAACCACAGATTCGAGCCTAGACTTTACACCATGACCTTAATCGGTCCTGACACTGAGCCAACCAGTCCTTGTCCTATCCTAATTATGCCGAGCGTCAGGCAAGGAAGCAACAAGTATCAATTTTTAAGTCACTGAGTCAACAGCTTACCTGTGTGATGGTGTAGGGTGGGATTCACTAATGAGTCAACAGCTTACCTGTCAGACAGGGTAATGGTGGGATTTACTAATGAGTCAACCGTTTACCTGTGAGACGGTGTAGGGGCGGGGTTCATTAATGAGTCAAAAGCTTACCTGTGAGACGGTGTAGGAGGCAAGATTTACTAATGAGTCAATAGCTTACCTGGGAGACGGTTACATAATGGTGGGGTTTACTAATGAGTCAACAGATTACCTGTGTGATGGTGTAGGGGTGGGGTTTACTAATGAGTCAACAGCTTACCTGTGAGACAGTGTAGAGGTGGGGTTCACTAATGAGTCAACAGCTTACCTGTGAGACAGGGTAATGGTGGGATTTACTAATGATTCAACAGTTTACCTGTGAGACAGTGTAGGGTTCATTAATGAGTCAAAAGCTTACCTGTGAGACGGTGTAGGGGGCAAGATTTACTAATGAGTCAACAGCTTACTTGGGAGACAGTTACATAATGGTGGGGTTTACTAATGAGTCACCAGCTTACCTGTGTGACGGTGTAGGGTTCACTAATGAGTCAACAGCTCACCTGTGAGGCAGTGTATGGGTTGGGGTTTACTAATGAGTCAACAGCTTAACTGTGAGATGGTTACATAATGGTGGGGTTTACTAATGAGTCAACAGCTTACCTGTGAGACGGTTACATAATGGTGGGGTTTACTAATGAGTCAACAGCTTACCTGTGAGACAGTGTAGGGCGCGGGGTTCATGAATGGGGACAGGTCAATCATGCACTCCATTTCACGGTCTGTTATGTGCAGCTTCTGTTGAACAAAAACAGTAGAAATACTCCATTTACTAGCAATGTCAGCAAAGGAACGCCCATCTTATGTTGCACAAGAGGATCAGAAAGGGAAGTTATTCTTCTAATAGACTTAGAATGGAATGTAATAGGACTGCAATAAAGTAGACAACTGTTTTTTTCTTCATTTATTAAAAGAAATAGGGGTATTAGTACAAATATTATGCAGTCTATTTAATCAATAAAAATAATAGAACTATACAGCCATGTAATTATTTAATCTCTTCACGGGGCAGTAACATTACTGACACAACTTTACTTATTAAAAATTAGCATGATTGGATATGACTCGTTATAGTTTGTATAGTTTGAAACTAGATATTCTTTGGGGGGTTATTTGATTGATTGATTGGTGGTTGCTTTACGCCGTATCGGTAGCATAGGCCATATTCATGGAGAGAAATGTTTGTTTTTTGTTCAAACCATCGCTTTTACATGTAAAAGCAGACAATCAATTATGTGCCAATAGACACTCATTAAATTAGAAAGCTCACAATCATATATTTGTGGTCAAGGGAAATAAATTCCCATAGAAAAAGAAAGGTTTTATTAATAATTGATAGAATTTATTTAGTAAACTATATGAGGTGGTACAGTCCAGCTGCCCTCAAAAAGGCAAAAATGTTTTCTTGGTTTACTTTAGTAAAAAGGTCATGCGTACTATCTGCAGTGTATAATTTTTGGTGCAGGGCAAAAAAAATCCCAAATCCATTCAGGGGGAGGTTCCTTGGGAGTTATTTAGAACGCAATCAAGACTAAAGTCCACCGTGATGAAGCTGGGACTTTTAGGCCCATTTGGCCCGAATGACCTTCTTTGGTGTTAGACTCATGTAGGCCAGGGGACACTCAGACAAGCGTGGTAGAGTTCCTCTATTAAATAGCACTGCATCTATGTTTAAGCTCACACGTCACTAATTCTATGGTAGAGTTTTTAAATAAGTGATCAACTGCAACCGAAAGGTATCATTACGCCCACAAGGAAAGTATCAGCCACCTCCTTTGAATAACAGTGAATTGAAGCCATTTATCTATACTTTATAAATTATGGGATTCCACCAATCCCACCCTTGCCAGACATCACAAAATGTGTACATTTCAGCTTCAACCCAGTGGACAGGGATTGATCCGCCCATCAATATTAGAAGAAGTATCCCATGGATATCTTTAACAGTTCTACACTTAATATCGTTGTTATTTCTTGAATGTCAACATTTCACTAATATATAGCGCAACAAATACAAGTGAAAATCAGGTGACCACATCATTAATTTTTAATTTAGATGCAGATTTACTTAATTCAAATCAGATACATGCAATATATCTTTTACTGGGGTGACAATATGTAGAATGCTAAAAATGCTTTAATTTACAATTTTTTTATGCTAAGGATTTTATTCTGCAGAATGTCATTTTTTTCAGTGTTGTGAAACTGTTCTTCCAGCCATACAACCATGCCAGTTTTGATTAAACTACTAACATGGTTACGACTAAGACAATGAAATAGTAAAGTGAATTTGCTTAAGTTGCAGAGTCCTGAACTTTTGAGATATCTGAAGTACAAACATGCAATATTAATTTTGGCAAACACATCAAAACTCTGATACTATAGGCTTCTGTATTGTTAATGATCTTGGCTTCTTTTTGGGGGGTAGTAAGTCAAATAGTTATTGTTGACTCTGTGTATTAAGTATGTTAGCTATATATACTACATATATTTAATCTATCCTACAAAATGTATCCAACATATGCTTATATGATTTTGTGCTAAAGTGAAAATTTCTATATCAGCACCATACATCTACACAAATGTTTTTTTCAACTTAAAATATTCTTTTTACTTAACTGTAATCAATCAAATCTCCTTTGAATTAGTTGCGTGTTAAAATTGTATGGATGTGTGTTAAAATGATGTAATGAGTGGACGCTACAGTTAATTCTAACAACTTTCTCAATTTGCATAAGATTAAAATAAAAAAGTGGAAAAAGAAATATGTCAACTCTGACATATGCACAATATATAAACCTTCACATGAATATGGATTCTGCTATTATTTTGAATGTTTTCTGTTATTATTTCGAAGGTTTTCACTTTTGGTTTCCATGTCACAAAAGTTGTACATTTTCTGAGAACAACCCGTATATAAACATACTTTTGATTTTTTTTAATTTTGTGATGGGAATATTTATGCTGCCCACAATGGTTAAGTTTAATGACTTGTTTTCGCAGCTAGACAGTAATAGTCTTGTGACTCCCCTTCTTTTTATCACTTTCAGTTGTTGTGTAGCTAACTACTGCACGCATTCTTTCTCTGTTTGTAAACATTCTCCCACATCCCCTAAACCTCTGTGAGTTTGTTCGTTCTACAATCGGATAATTGTTCGGTTACCAATAGCTAATTTCTCTGAATGTCTTCACCTTGTTGTGTCATTAGGTTTTGATTCTAAGTTTAAAGTTTACCTTTTGTACGTACATGCCTACATACAACATGGCGGTGCAGGGTACTCACGTTAATATCCGGGTACCGGGGGTAAATGTCCCTGAACTGCTGCAAGCGTAACCTTGGACACGACCCAACATTTACCTCAGGGTCGTAAAAGGCCTACAAATAAGACAACCTTCCACTGATTTCCCTCAAGTTCACATCAATCATGCAGGATGGGGAAGTCTATAAATATAAAGTACGATCAGTTTGTTAGTTTTTCAATATACTAGGTCACCGCATGTCGGTATGTAGCATAGATATCGTTAAGCTATTCTTTTTCATCACTTAAAAAGAATTGTTTTTTTTAATAAAAAAATAACTGCCCGAGGAGGAGGATGGTCCGCGGAGGAGGAGGAGAAGGGGGAAGGGGGAAGGGGGAAGGGGGAAGGGGGAAGGGTGAAGGGTGATTGGGGTTTGGTGTCCTAGTAACATCTGAGGTCATATCGGGACACAGATAGGGGAGGAGGGGGGGGGAGGAAAAGTGGGAGGAGGGGGGGCGACAAGGAGGAGTGGGGAAAGAAGGAGGGAGTGATTAGTGTTTTATGTCCTAGCAACATCTGAGGTCATATCAGACATATATAGGGAAGGAGGGGAGGATGTGGGAGCGGGGGGGGGGAGGAGCAGAAGAAGGACGAATGGAGGGGATGGGAACTGGGAGAAGGGAGAGTGAGGTGAGAGAGAGAGAGAGAGAGAGAGAGAGAGAGAGAGAGAGAGACAGAGAGAGAGAGAGAGAGAGAGAGAACGGTGAAAAACAAGATGGATGAAGAGGAACACCAACAATAACACCAACAACTTCTTGGCCCTGCCTGCCTGGAACGCCCCGTGTTAGCAGCCCAATGCTTACCTTATTCTGGAGGAGGACAATTAGCTGCGACCTCAGAACGAGGCCGCGCAGACTGCCAAAGCTGTCCCCGTTTTGGGACACGGGCACGTCGCCGTCAATGATGGGGAAGCCATTGTAGATCTCGTGCTTTAAGACGGCCACAACCCGCTTCACCTTCTCCACCATCCGGAGGGTCGCCACCGGACTGGTCATCAACTCCCTGCAGCAGAGGAGTCAATTAACC
This sequence comes from Branchipolynoe longqiensis, assembly GCA_030323885.1. Taxonomy (NCBI): domain Eukaryota; kingdom Metazoa; phylum Annelida; class Polychaeta; order Phyllodocida; family Polynoidae; genus Branchipolynoe; species Branchipolynoe longqiensis. Next base: position 101,868,755 of record CM059190.1, on the reverse strand, counting down.
ACCTAATACACCCATACAATTAACTCTTATCGCCACCTGGTGAGTGGATTTCACACTACGCTCTTGGGTTAGAAGACGGGGCAGACTGCCAAAGCTGTCCCTGTTTTTGAGACACGGGCACGTCACCGTCAATGACGGGGAAGCCATTGTAGGACTTGTGCTTTAGGACAACTCACTTCACCTTCTCCACCATCCGGACTAGATTACCTCCTTGCAACAGAGCAGCTGATTACCCGCTTAATATACCCACACAATTAACCCTTAACCCTTAGCGCCACCTAGCGGATGGGTTTCACACTACGCTCTTGGGTTAGAAAACAAGAGGAATGCACTCTGTGCATATATGCGCTTACATGCACCCCTCCCGAATACATCCACCCAATTAACCCCTGACGACACCTGGCGGATGGATTTCACACTAAGCTCTTATCTTAGAAGACAGGGTTTGTTTGTTTGTTTTACATCCTGGCAACATCTAAGGTCATATCAGGACAGGTACCGACTTGTGACAGTGCACACTCATGGCAACTTTATGGTGTCACCCTACATGCAGACCAGGCCACCAGCACCATGACCTGATATCCCACTCAATCACATTATCCTGACACTGAGCCAACCAGTATCTGCCCTATCCTAGTAATGCCGAGTGCCAGGCTAGGGAGTGAAAAGTATCAATTTTTAAGTCATTCCAATGGTTTTGTAAATAGACATCACTCGGCCACCAACCACATTGTGCCATTCAAGAACCACATTGTGCCATTCAAGAACCACATTGTGCCATTCAAGTTGCATAGTCAAAATCAAAATGCTTATCAAGATTTGAACCTACATATCCAACTTAGATACTGGTGCCCTTATTAAGTATTTGTTGCTACATAGAAGGGGATACTAAATCAATTGAATACAACTTGTTACTGCTGAAGCCTATGGGGTCAGAATTATGTTAAAAAGCCCGCTAGAATTAACTTAGCCTGTTTACGCTTCAAATATCTCATAAGTTAGTACTTTTAAATCTGCGTTACTTCAAACTAAAGTAACATAGATTATAACGATCACCTAATATATTTATCTTAGAAAATGACAGAAACTCAAAACCAGCGGACTATGCAACTTTAGTGTAAGAGGTAGAGTAAGAATACCAACACTGGAGGATGGTTGATTGGTTGTTAGAGTTTTATGTCCTGGCAACATCTAAGGTCATATGTTTGTTTGTTTGTTTGTTGTTGTTTTACGTCCTAGCAACATCTAAGGTCATATCAGGACGGGTACTGACTTGTGACAGTGTGCACTCATGGCAACTTTATAGTGCTGTCCCAGTGAGAAACCAGGCCACTGGCACCATGACCTGGTATCCCACTCAGTCACATTATCCTGACACTGAGCACACCAGTCCTTGCCCTATCCTAATAATGCCGAGCGCCTGGCTAGGAAGCGACAAGTATCAATTTTAAAGTCATTGGTTTGACTCGACCGGGACTCGAACCCACGACCCCACGATCTACCAGCACGGGAGACGGACGCTCTAACTCATTCGGCCATCCCGTCTGGTCACTAAGGTCATATGAGAATGGGTACCGACTTGTGACAGTGCGCACTCATGACAATTTAATCGTGCTGCCCCACTGGGAGATCAGGCCGCCAGCACCATGACCTGATATCCCACTCAGTCATATTATCCTGACACTGAGCAAATGAGTTCTTGACGAAGCATCACTTGACCAGTTCAAGAGGGGCAACGTAACCAAATAAGCAGCGGAGAAGGGCCCATGGTCTCAATTAGCAACCGACCGGTTTGTCATGCGACTGAGAGTCTAGACTTGTATAATTAGCTCTTGACCTTCCTTACCTTGCGAGAATGTTGGAGGTCATTGGTGGTGGTTCCCAGGCCAGAAGGGGGACACCCTGCAACTCTATGTGAATATCGTATATACCCTGTAATGTAGGGAAAGGGCATCACAGTGTTATTGTCAGAACTACATTGATGATGCTGGTGTGTGGTGGTGGTGTGTGGTGGTGTGTGGTGGTGTGTGGTGGTGATGGTGTGTGGTGGTGGTGTGTGGTGGTGTTTGGTGGTGGTGTGTGGTGGTGTGGTGCAGGTGTGTGGTGATGGTGTGTGGTAGTGTGTGGTGGTGGTGTGTGGTAGTGTGTGGTGGTGGTGTGTGGTGGTGGTGTGTGGTGGTGTGTGTTGGTGGTGGTGTGGTGCAGGTGTGTGGTGGTGCTGGTGGTGGTGGTGGTGGTGGTGGTGGTGGTGGTGGTGATGGTGGTGGTGGTGGTGGTGATGGTTTGTTAATCATATTTATAATTAATTATATGCCTACATTGAAATTTACACAAACATCTGAAATGGTGAAGTGATTACTATACATTAATTATGTTGTCTAATGAAATATGTGTGTCACTGAGATTCAAAGGCAGGCCTTCAGTAGTAAGAACGCCATCACCCTACAACAAACAGGCTATGATAGAACATGTGGCTTAGGAGGGGAATGGGGTTGAAGTTAGAAAGGGGCATTACTATTTTATATTTTAGAGAAGATGTAGGAAAAGGGGCTTAGCAAAGAAGATGAGAGGGAATGAGATAGGAGGGGTAGGACGAGTGAGATGTGGATGGGAAGGGGAAGGGGAAGGGGAGAGGAGAATGGGGTAGGGGGAAGGAGACTTATGAGAGCCTAACATTATTGTTTTCTATTTTAGAGAAGATGGAGGAAAAGGGGGGTTAGAAAAGAAGATGAGGAGAGGGAAGGGGATAGGAGGGGATGGGAGTGGGAGAGGGAGGGGATAGGAGGGGATGGGAGTGGGAGAGGGAGGGGGAAAGGGAGGGGGATGAGGGAGGGGAGAGGGGGGGGACAGGCAGTGACTTGAGTGAAATGCATAGCAGAGCAAGGCTGGACACTCTGGATGTACGTAGGAACCTACACCTAATGACGTTGATGTATAAACGTGCGAGTGATGACAAATACATAGATCGCACAACCAGGGTAACGAGAAGGGGGACATCGACTCTGCTCTGGGTGCCCAACCCTAATACAAATAAGTTAATCAGAGCTCCGATTTACAAAGGAAGTGTCATGTGGAATGAGCTCCCAACCAAAACCAGAGAAGCGGGTTCGATCCTTGCCTTTAAAAATGCATACAGAGCTCACCTGGTTATTCAGGCCCAAAACCTGGCACTGCAAATATATAATACGACCTGCTGAACGACCCATTGACTTCGCCCTCTCTCAATCCTGCTCTCTCCCTGCGTGTCCGCCCCCCCTGCCCATGGACCCCTCCCCCCCACTCCCATATTATAACTCAATGACTCGAGACCCACTACCCCTACTTTAGACCCATTACCATCACTGAATAACTACATCTTCAACCAGCAATGCACACAATATAAACCACTATACATGCACAACATGGCACTATTTAAAGACTAATCGTTATTAAAACCAAATCCAACTGATATACAAACACAGCATATGATTTAACCACTAGTGTACATTACTGCACACTCTATCTTGATGCATATACCTTGCACTATGTTGAGTACCTATGCTGTACACTATGCAGCATAGGCTGCCTCCCCACTTTCTTTTATGTTCAGAATGGGTTGTGCTGCACACAATGCAACACATTCCACTTCCACTATGTACAGATGAAATGTGACCACTCCAATGGCTGGAATAAAAATATTTACCAAATAAAAAAAAAAAAATTTAAAAAAAAGACAGACTCACCATGTTAAACAGGTCGCCGACCCACTTGGCGAGCATGAGGACGATCATGATTGGCAAGCCGAACTTGAGGTTGCCGGTCGCCTCGATCATGATGACGGTGAGGCTGATGGTCATGCGCACTGTGCCACCCAGCTGCGCAGCGGCTCCCACCAACGCGTACTTACCGGGGTCAATCCACGTCTGGAAAACGCAAGATTGGTTGGTTGGTTACATCCTGTCAACATTTAAGGTCATATCGGGACGGGTACCGATTTGTGACAGTGTGCGCTCATAGCGACTTTTATAGTGCTGCCCCACTGGGAAATCAGGCCGCCAGCACCATGACCCGATATCCCACTCACTCACATTACCCTGACATTGAGCTTACCAGTCCATGCCCTAATCTATTAATGCAGAGCACCAGGCTAGGTAGCGACAAGTATCAATTTTTAAGTCATTGGTTTGGCGTGACCAGGGTTCGAACCCATAGATTCAAATCCTATGTTCTACCAAAACAGGAGACGAACGCTCAACTCATTCGGCCATCTCGTCTGGTGAGTTGTGTGATGATGGCAAGAGTGATGAAGTCAATGATGACTATGTCAATGATGTAATGTTAATGATGAACAAGACGATGACGACCAAGTCGACAATCACCATGTCGACAATCACCATGTCGACGATGACCATGTCAGGGTTGCCAATCCCTACGGTTTCGCCGTAAGGCGTACACTATTTTATCTCCCCATCATCACCGTACGCCGATCTGCCGGATTTTCATTTTCAAATGTTGGCAACCCTTCAATACCATTAATATAGAAATTTTATATCAATCTTATGGATTATTGTGTCCAAAATGCACCACCGAGCATCTAAGATTTTAACAATATTCTGTCGACAACGACGACGATGATGATGATGGTGGTGTTGATGATGATGGTGGTGATGATGATGACGTGTACTTACGGCGGTGGGGACTAAGAAGTGCAGCAGGATGCCGACAAGGCGCCCCCAGGCGGCGCCAGTGAGAAGCGCGGGTATGAAGAGTCCACTAGGGACGCTGAGTCCGTACGTCCAGCAGGACAGCAGCAGGTAGAAGACAGCGAACGTCGACACCGTCACGGCACTGTACGAGTCTATCAGGGTACAGGGTAGAAAGTCAGGGCACGAGGTGGCACATCACGGTACAGGGTAGCACATCAGGGTATTGGGTAAAAAGTCAGGGTACGGGGTACGTCCAGCAGGACTGCAGCAGATAGAAGACGGGAAACATCGACACCGTCACGGCACTGTACGAGTCTATCAGGGTACAGGGTAGAAATTCAGGGCATGAGGTGGCACATCATGGTAAGGGGTAGCACATCAGGGTACGGGGTAAAATGTCAGGGTACGGGGTACCTCCAGCAGGACAGCAGCAGGTAGAAGACGGCGAACGTCGACACCGTCACGGCACTGTATGAGTCTGTCAGGGCACGAGGTAGAAAGTCAGGGTACCTGGTGAAAAGTCAGGGTACGGGGTAGCACATCAGGGTATGTGGTAGTACATCAAGGCATGGGGTAGAAAGTCAGGGCATGGGGTGGCACGACATGGTACAGGGTAGCACATCAGGGTATGGAGCAGTACGTCAGGGTATGCGGTAGCACATCGGTTTATGGTATATCATAGCACATCAGGGTACGGTGTAGCATGTCAGGGTATGGGGTAGAAAGTCAGAGCATGGGGTAAAAAGTCAGGGCATGGGGTAGTACATCAAGGTACGGTGTAGAAAGTCAGGGTACATGGCAGGGTGTCAGTGTACGGGGTAGTATGTCACGGTACAGGGTAGCTTTTCAGGGTAGAGGGTAGCACGTCAGGGTATAGGGTAGCACGTCAGGGTACGGGGTAGCACATTAGGGTATGGGGTAGCACATCCATGTATGGGGTAGCACGGCAGTATACACTGCAGCACATTACTGTACACAGCACATCACGTTTTGAGTTTCTGTCATTTACCGGAGAGTATATATAGTACGTTGATCGGTATAACCTACATTAGTTTAGTCTGAAATAACTTATTATAAGTGACTATCTTTTGAGATAATTTAAATTCAAACAAGCTAAATTAATTTTGGTGTGCATTTCAAAATTCTGACACCAAGTAACAGTTTCTATTAAATCGAGTTAGCATTCCTTCTATGCAGCAACAAATGTTTAATATTTGTTTTGTTTGTTTGTTGTTTTACATCCTAGCAACATCTAAGGTCATATCAGGATGGCTACTGACTTGTGACAGTGTGCACTCACGGGGACATTATAGTGCTGCCCCACTGGGAGACCAGGCCGCCAGCACAATGACCCACTCAGTCACATTATCCTGACACTGAGCCAACCAGTCCTTGCCCTGTCTTAATAATGCCGAGCTCCTGGCTCGGAAGCGACAAGTATCAATTTTTAAGTCATTGATTTGGCTCGACCAGGGTTCGAACCCATGATCCCATGGGTTCGGATCCCCCGATCTCCCAAAACAGGAGACGGACTCTCAACTCATTCAACCATCCTGTCTGGTCACAAATGCTTAATAAGTGCACCAGTCTCTAAGTTGGATTTGTATGATAAAATCTAGATAAGTGTTTCGGTTTTAAAAAGGTTTATGCTTTCATCAGACTATGCAGGTTTAGTCAACGAAAAAGCCACAGTAATAATAATAATAATAAATTATGCAGGTTTAGTCAACGAAAAAGCCACAACAACAAAAATATATGAATAAATAAATAAACTATGCAGGTTTAGTCAACGAAAAAGTCACAGTAATAATAATAATAATAAATTATGCAGGTTTAGTCAACGAAAAAGCCACCCCGAAGAAAAAAAAGAAATTATGCAGGTTTAGTCAATGAAAAAGTCACAAAAATAATAATAATAATAATAATAAACTATGCAGGTTTAGTCAATGAAAAAGTCACAAAAATAATAATAATAATAATAAACTATGCAGGTTTAGTCAACGAAAAAGCCACAAAAATAATAATAATAATAAACTATGTAGGTTTTGTCAACGAAAAAGCCACAGTAATAATAATAATAATAAACTATGCAGATTTAGTCAACAAAAAAGCCACAAAAATAATAATAATAATAATAATAATAATAATAATAAACTATGCAGGTTTAGTCAATGAAAAAGCCACAAAAATAATAATAATAATAATAAACTAGCAGGTTTAGTCAACGAAAAAGCCACAATAATAATAAGAAGAAGAATATTTACCTGGTGAATCATGGAAGAGGCTCTTGACACTGGCCTCAGGGGTTTGAACCCACAGTCCGGCCATTGAGTTGTACTGACCGTCGTGGCAGAAAACCTGCGCAAAAAGCAAACACAAGGTGAGAACATCTAGCACTTGTTTGTTTGTTGGAGGTTTACATCCTGGCAACATCTAAGGTCATAACAGGATGGGTACCGATTTGTGACAGTGCACTCATGCTGACTTTATAGCACTGCCCCAGTGGGAGATCAGGCCACCGGCACCATGACCTGATTTCCTATTCAAGTCATATTATCCTCATACTGAGCTAACGAGTCCTTCGTCCTGTCCTATTAATGCTGAGCGCCAGGCTAGGTAGCGACAAGTGTCAATTCTGTAAGTCATTGGTTTGACTCAATTGGGAATCAAACTCCTGATCTTCCACACAGGAAGCCTGCGCTCTACCAATTCGGCCACCACATGCGATCAGAATAGCTAACGAGTTGTCATGAATATTCTACCCAAACAGGATGAATAAATCAAATCAAATATTTAAAAACCAGATGGAATTGCCAAATGAGTTGCGTGATCGCTTCCCATTTGGCAGATTGTGCAATTTGAATGGGCCGAGATAAACTGATGACTTAAATCAATGATACTTGTCGCTACCTAGCTTGGCGTTCAGTATTACTAGGATATGGTAAGAAACAACGTAATGAGAAAGACTAATTTTTCTGCGTTAAATTTCACATGATTCTCTGGCAGTGCTAGCCTAGTGAGAATATATCTGCTCGTTTGGTGGTTTTTTTGCTTCTGTGGAAAATGGTGTAAAAATGAGCGAAAATGCAGAGATCTTCCATGACTGTGTCATTCTGTGACTTCTGGGTTGAGGACTAACCTGTAGGCCATTCTCGTTGGGATCCTTGCCGAGTGCCTGACAGTCATTAACGAAGTAGAGCAGCATGAACCCGACAGTGGTCGTAATGATGGCCACAATCATAGCCTCGAGCACCTGTTTCCATGCGCGTGTTATGTACCTAAAGACAGAGTGAAGTTACATAACAGTCACTTCTAAATCTGTGTAATGGACCTAAAGACACAGAGTGAAGTTACATAACAGTCACTTCTAAATCTGTGTAATGGACCTAAAGACAAAGAGTGAAGTTACATAACAGTCACTTCTAAATCTGTGTAATGGACCTAAATATACAGAGTGAAGTTACATAAGTCACTTCTAAATCTGTGTAATGGACCTAAATACACAGAGTGAAGTTACATAAGTCACTTCTATAACTGTGTAATGGACCTAAAGACAGTGAAGTTACATAATATTTTCTTCTATATCTGCGTAATGTACCTAAAGACAGCGATATTACATAACCAGCTTCTATATATGAGTAATTTACCTAAAGACACAGAGTGAAGTTATACAACACTTGCTTCTATATCTGTGTAATGTACCTAAAGACAGTGATGTTACATAACACTCGCTTGTGCGTAATGTACCTAAAGACAGAGTGAAGTTATATACTACTCGCTTCTATAAATGCGTAATGTACATAAAGGCACAGATATAACACTTGCTTCTATATCTGTGTAATGTTTCTAAAGACAGTGATGTTACATAACACTCGCTTCTGTATATGAGTAATGTACCTAAAGACACGGAGTGAAGTTACATAACATTTGCTTTAATGCCTTTTTATGAAAAGACAAAAATTGAAGCTGTTCAGGGTTTTCTTCTGCTTTACAATTCAGTTAAGATGTTCAGATTCATTATATATTCAAATTTAATAAATCGACTTAGCACTTACTTTTTTCGGAATATCGATAGCTTGCAGTTAATATGGTTAAAAAGCGCTCCAAGTAGCCCACCTAAAAAGATAATTCACAACTCTAATTAATTTAATCAAATTAGTCAATTGTAATACTAGGCTGGCGTCAGTATGGTTACATGGCGCTTCGAGTAGCCAACCTGAAAAGGTTATTTATAATTCTGATTGATTTAATTAATTGAATCAGGGCGTTCAATTTGATAAATTTGTATATCAGCGTACTCCGGCTTAAAACTGCACCAAATACGCAAAAGATTGTATGGGTAGGCAAGTGTTGCTCACCCGAAATTTCCTATTTGGGTACTCCAGTGAAAAACAAATTGGGCACTTCCACAACAACAAAAGTGTACTTCTAACAAAAATGTTGTCAAACAAAGTTTTAATTTTCCATACTGGTGTACTCCAGCTTAACTGTGTACAAAATACACAAAAAATCGTATGGGTAGGCAAGTCTGCATTCTGTAGTGATGACCGAGCGCGGGCCGAGCGTGCGGGAGATCGCGAGTTTCGTTCCCGGTCGAGTCAAACCAATGACTTATCAAATTTATACTTGTCGCTTCCTAGCCTGGCGTGTGACATTAATAGGATAGGGCGAGGACTGGTTTAGCTCAGTGTCAAGATAATTCAAAACACGAGGCGGAAGTACATAATGTGGAAATTTATTCAGAGTAGGGATGAAGTTAATGGTGATAAGTGGTAGTAAGAGTAAGGTAAGGTAGTAATCAATGTCATAAGTAAACAGTAAGTCAATAATCAGTAATCAAGGTAATCAATAGGAAGGTCTCCGGTTGAATACAGTAATGAGTGTAGGTAGAAATCAATCAGGTTCAAGGGTAGATCAAGTGTCAATAAGTGATAATGCGTTGGGTCAAGTGTTCAGGTAGATAAGTCGAGAGTGATGAGTACGTTAATGAGTCGATAATCAAGGTAGGCAAGAATGAAGTCTCTGGGTGACCCGGACCTCAACCAAATAAAGTGGAGAGGGCCCGGGTCGCCGCGGTGAAGGAGCGGGCCGGTACATATTGGTGTACGGCTGAGGATCGCCAGTGTCCGAGGTCCTGGACGTCTTGGATAGGTGCACCGGCGGCCGCGCAGGCCTGGGCAGCCCCTCGACGGAGGCTGTGGAGGGTGTAAGCCCGGTGGTCAGGGCATCCCATGTCCTGGAGCGCAGCGCGAAGCGCGGTGGTGAGAGTGGAGATGGTGAGGGGAGATCGTTGAAGGGTGAGGAAGGCTGGTGAAGAGGGCGACGCCCGGATGGTGGTGTCGTAACGGCGCCAGGCTTGCACGGGGCAGCAGATGGAGGCGGGTATGGCTGGTATCGTGATGGAGAAGCCGTCCGTCCGGGAAGTTGAGGTCTTGGTCGAGCGGACGTTGATGGTGAGGTGGGTGCCTAGGTCGACGATGTCGCTATGTCGAATGGTGTGCCATGGGTCGTGAGGCCGACCGGTGACGAGGAGGTTTCCTTGCCTGAGGAGGGAGAAGAATCCGAGGAGTATGGCGGATGTGAGGACTCGGGCGCGTGGCCCAGCCCGTAAGAAGTAGCGGACGACCCCGAGGAGGTGATGGACGGTGATGGGTGGAGCCTGCTGTGGGCGGTGGGATGAGGTCTGTATAATGCCGCGCTTGACGATTGATACAAGATAGGTCTCGAAGCTGCGAGTCCTTCCGTCCTTAAGCCTCACCCAGGTCTTGGCCGCACTGAGGTGGTTCATGATTGCCCCGGGTGACCTGAGTGATGTGGAGAGGTGAGGGAGGTAGGAGGCCAGATCTATCTGGGTCGGCCGGAGTGGGTTGTAGTCACGGCTGCGGGCGTGCTCCAGGTAGGTGGTGACCTGTCGATGCTTATTCCGCCATGTCCCGTGGGCAAGCCCGGCGCGGAATAGGTGGATGATGTCCTGGTGGTCCTGGTGTGTGCCTGGAAGAGAGGGGCAAATTAGTGTCTCTTCCAGGCTAGTCATTATCGGTGACAAGGGAGGAGTCATGGTGGGCCCGTATGCGGGTAAGGCCCATATCGTCGACAAAGCGGTTGGCTCTGAGTCTTGCGGCATGGTCGAAGGGGGCCCTGCTGAGGGCGTCTGCAAAGGCTATCTCGGCGCCTGGCTTGTGGATAACCTGGATCTCGCAAGAGTTAAGTGCAGCGAATCGCCAGATCGCCCGTGCACAGGCACAGAGGGTTGGATCCCTCCCGGCACCAGAGTCGAGCACAATCTGGGAGGCCTGGTTGTCGGTGTTGATCACAACAGCATAGTCTTGGGGGTTTGGGGGGGTGAGTGCGTGGAGGGCGACCACCAGGTTTATAGCCTCGAGCTGGGCAATGTTGTGTCCGTCGGCCAGGAAGCCTGGCTGGTATTCTTCAGTCATGTAGCCTGCGGGGGAGTGCGCTCCGCCGGCGAGGAGAGAAGAGTCGCATTCGATGACCCACTCGTGCTTGGGTGGTGGGCGGAGGAGGACAACGCCGTTGGAGGCATGGGCATACTGCCTGAACCATAGTATGTCCTTGGTCATTTCGACGGTAATGGCATGCTTTCCGGTGTAAGGTGCACTTCTGAGGGCGTTGAGGATCCTGTTCATGAAGCGCCTGGCGGGTCTGACGCATTTTGCGACATGTTGGAGCCTTCCAACGAGGCGTTGGAGGTCCTTCCTGGAAGCCTTTGTTGTGGGGGCCCAGGCGGCGCATTCGGCGACGACTTCGTCGAGCTTGGCCGGGGGGATCCGGACGATCATGTCGACCGTGTCCACCTCAAACCCGAGCCACTCGACGCGCTGGGTGGGCGGGACACACTTGTGTGGGGAGAGTGCCAGGCCCAGGTCTGCGGCGAGGTGGACCGCGTCGAGGTAGGCGAGGGTGGCATCGTATTCAGTGGCGGCGGACCCGACGAAGTCGTCCAGGTAACAGAGGACGAAGTGGCCCTTCCGGCGGAGGAGGTATGTGACCGCATTGGTGGTGCGGGCACAGGCCATGGAGGAGGTGCGGCACCCGAAGGGGGGGGGGGCGATGTCGTAGTAGGTGTCGCCGTCGATTGTTATTCCTAGGAGGGGGACAGAGAGGGGGCATGTCCTCAGCTGTCTGTATGCGCGGGCGAGGTCGATCGTCCATATGTATGCGCCTTGCCCGAGGCGGGTGACTTCGTCGGTGAGGTTGTTTATGTTGGGGAGGGTGTAGGTGGCGGGCCTCCCTTGATAGTGTCCTTTGCGTATGCCTGCATTAACGCTGGCGCCCCTTGGGTAGCTGAGGTCGACGATGACCCGGCGCTCGACGGTATTCTTCTTCGGCCGGGTCATCATCGGGCTCGTCTGGGCCCATGGGGCGAAGGGAGGTTGGCGGAAAGGTCCGAGGAGTGCGCCTTTGGACGCCTCGTCCTTGACGTACTTGCGGATCCATTGCAGGTGGTCAGGATCCTCGCGGTGGTTGGCGGTCGACGGGACGGGAGGGGCGTCGGCGGTGTAGTCGACCGGCCACCCGAACTCGAGGAAGTCGAGTAACTCGGCATCGTGGTAACCGGCGAGGAGGGCCCTCCAGCGGTCGATGTTGAGATCGGATGGCACTGGTATGCGTGCTGCTACGTGGTTAGGGAGGGCAGTCGCCCGGACTTGGTCGAATATATGTCTGTATACTTCATGCCCCCAGGCCGCGGGGACGGTGGTGGGCCATATGTTGTGTAGGGTGGGCTTGTAGGAGAGGGGGGTGTGGGGGGGGTTGTAGGGGGGAGGGGGCGTCGACTTGGTCGGTGGTTATGTCGTCGATGTCTTCACTGGCGTGTGCCCGGTCGTGGTAGGTGAGGAGGGCGTCGGGTGCCGCAGCCGGGTCGAGTTCGTCGTCGTCTGGGGGGGCTGTGGGTTGGGTGGCGGTGGCGCGCTGAACGCATACTATGGTGGCATCAGCCGGTTCATATCTTACGACAACATCTGTGGTGATGGAGGTGTGTGGGCATTGTCGGGTGTTCGACCGTATGCGTGGCTGGACACTGGTGGTGGTAGCGGTGGGGTGTGTGGGGGAGGGTCGGTGGGAAGGCGTTGGGGTGGGGGGGGGGGTGAAGGGGGGGGTCGGGTGGGGATGTGTGTTTCGATTTCCGGTTCCTGTTGGGGGCTTCCGGGGTGTGGGTCCCGGGCGGCATGTGTCTGAGGAAGGGTAATGGGTGAGGTGTCGGGTAGGCGGGCGGCGTCGTGGGCCGGGGCCGTCCAGGGTGCCGCGGCAGTGTCGGGTAGGCGAGCACCGTAATGGCTATTAGCGGTGTCGTTAGTGGCGGCATCGGGGTCGGGGGTGGCGACTGATGGGTCGGGGGCGGCGACATCTGAGGGAGGGAAGTGGCGGTCTGCGTCCGGCGTGAGGCGACGGTTAGGGGTGTCCAGTGACGCACGTATTGAGCTGCTCCGGCTTGTTTTGGCGGAAATCTCAGCGTCGGACTGGGCCGTTTTGGCCGTTACGCCACGTGGTGCAGTTTTGGCGGGAGCGGAGTCAGTGGGCGCGTCAGTGCATGCGGGTTCGGTCTCAGTGCCGTATACGTGTGGGTTTGGGTCCCAGGGTGGGATTGCCGGGACGAACCTGCGTGTAGAGGAGACGAGGCGTAGGCCGGGTGGGGTCGGCTGCGGCGTATCGCGTGCGTCGTCTGGGGTGGCGTTTTCTACGGCCTCGCCAGGGCCGCCATCTAAAAATCCGCTTTGGTTGATTCTTCTGTGTCGAGTGCCGCGGCCTTCCTCTCAGTCTGTCGCTTTTTGTTGTTGCACTCTTGCTCTCTGTGCGGGTTGGATTTTTTATATTTATTAGCGCACCAGGCGCACAGATGTGCGCGTCGATCGCTCCCGGTGCCGTGGGATGCAGTGTAGCCACAATCCGTGCCCCAGTTCCATTTGTGGCATGGGCGCCCGTCCGTCTCAGTGTTAAACTCTGGTCGTCTGTAAGGTGTATTGTTTGTGGCTGTGTTCTGTTCGTCATTGCGTGAGTAGTGGGATCTGGTCGTGTGATCGGCCTTAGCGGCTCGCCTCTCCTCTTCCTTCCGTATGCCTGCAAGGCAGGCTGCGCGCTGTAGGTCTTTTATGGCCTGTTCGTCACGCCAGGCCTTAGGGAGGCGGCCGTCTTCTATCATGGAGAAAACCTTCTCCGACCAGGCAAGGCACGTGTCCCACTTCCATTCTGCGGCCATGTCGAACATCTCGTCCTGGTGGCTGAGTATGGGTTTTATCCATGACTGTGGCACTTTGGGGTCTTTGCGCATGCGTGACAGGGCCGCCAGGTACTCGTGCCACGTGCTCTCCCCCGGGCCCACCTTGCCTTTGCGCTCATCCCTAATGACGTACGTATGGGGGAGGAGTTGGGTCCTACCTCTTTTGTCGTTCCGTCCGTCTGGGTTGGTTCCGATGATGGCGTCAATCACATCCCTTTGGTGGCAGTCGTCTTCGCTCGAGGATGTGGCGGTGGCGCACCGTGCGTGGCGCGACCTCCTGTGTCTTGGTCGCTCTTGAGATTCTGACCTGTTCCGTCGGTCCTTATGGGTGCGTTGGCTGCGAGGCGTTGGTCTCGGCGATCTGGGTGATCTCGGTGAGCGTGCGTGGGAGGTCGTAGCACGTGGTGTTGAAGATTGGTCCGGGTCTGGGGTGCCGCGTTTCCTGCGTTTGGGGACGGGTCTGTCGTCCGACGAGTTACTCTGCGATCGCTTGTCTGTTTTGCGCGTCTCCAGTGCCTTGATCCTGTCCGACATCGTTTTGGCCAAATCGGCTTGCTGGCGTATTGAGTCGGTCACAGACTGTCTGAGCATGTTGAGCTGCTCGGCCGCAGACATGTCGTCGTCGGTTGTTTCGTCCGCCGTGATTGTGGGTTTAACTACCACGGAGCGTGGTCTGCCCCGCTGGCGTGGTGTGCGTGTGGCGTCGTCAGACACGGCGGCGGCCGGGTTGGCTGATGTTCGTCGGGTTGTCTTGCGTGGCGGCATGGTGACGGTTGTGGTGTTCGTTCTTGCTGTTTGGAGATCAGCCGGGAGGCGGGTTGTAAAGAGGTGTTGGTGGTCAGGCGTGTGGTGGAGAAGTGGCAGAGTGAGAGGAGAGCGGCAGGAAGGAGGGGGGGGGGGGGGCAGGGGACCAGCGGCGGCACCAGCGGTGGGTGCCGGTGCCGCCACCTGGAGGGGAGGAGGGTGAGAGGAGGGAGTGGCGGCGGTGGCGCCGCCTGGATAGAGGGGATGGGAGAGGGACGTAGAGAAGGGGGGGGGGGGGGGGGGGGCGGGGGGGGGGGAGAGTAGGGGAGGGGGGAGAGAGAGGGGAGGGGGCGAGGTGAAGGAGGATAGGCATGGAGGGGGGGGGGGGGGAGGTTTTCCGCCTCTGTTTCGAATTACCCATATTGCGGTAGCAATAAGAACAATGTGACTGAGTGGGATAATGGGTCATGGTGCCAGCGACTTGATTTCCCAGTGAGGCAGCACTATAAAGTCACCATGAATGCATAGTCCCAAGTCGGTACCCATCCTGATATGACCTTAGATGTTGCCAGGACGTAAAACTCCAATAAGCAACCAACCAACTGTAATGCTGTAGATCAGCCACACTTACCTACGATGCCCATTAACATGAAGATCAGCAACTCCTGTCCTTCGTAATTTAAATTCTGAAAATAAAATAGTCGGACAATATTTCAAAATGCAATGATAGAAGTCGGTTGCACTAGGTGTTGCGATCACTGGCGACCACTTGGAGACCAAAATTGTAGAATCAAATCTAGACACCGGCTTTAGTATAGAAAATCTGATGATTTCATCGGACTATGCAGCTTTAACTTAAATGTCCCCAAAATTAGGACTTTGCCTCAAATGTTAACTTTAAAAAAAAAACTTTACCCCAAACAGTGCATCAAATAACAAAACATTGGATTCCCTAAAGTTCAAAACTGTATCCCTAAATGTCTAAAAATGTATGAATTCACCCAAATGTCAGACCCAAACGTCATAAAATATGCATCCATGTAATTTCCAAACTTGTTAGTTATCTTGATATTATTGTTAAACTGTCAAATTGTTTACATTCTTTGCTAGTTACTTATTGTTAGTTTACAGAGATGCATTTGGGTAAGATTACCCCCTTGGAGGGGGGGGTGGGGGGGGGAGCCAGTCAAAAATCACCCTACCATATTTTATGGTAAAATTAAAAAAATTAAAGACAGGAATTTTTTCCCCAACATCGCAAAGTTGAGAACTTCACCCAAAAAATATCCTTAACCATAGGATTTTACACTAAAGCTTCAAACTTGTACCTCAAATGTGCCAAAGTTGATTAGTCCAGCGTAGGAGAGCTGCCAGGGTACACCGTGCACAAAACTCTGCACAATGTTCAACGTGAAGGTGGACACCATGGAGGCGAAGAACTGGAAGCACATTGAGACGCCCTTTAGTGATCATCAACCACGACCCGTGGTCATAGTCAGAAAAAGTTTTTTTTTTAAAAGATGCCGTCTAGACTTGACGAAACAGCTTCAGCCACAGGATTGTGGAGAGATGGAACTCCCTCCCTGAATCCATTGTCTCCACCCAAACCATAAACTGTTTCAAGTCCCGACTCAACAAGTTTTGGAATCAAGAACGATACAGATTACCATAACCGTCTGTAGTAAAAGTTATTTATTGTAGGACAGGCCTACCAAATTCTGTATATTTGGTATCAAGGTATCAAGGTATGATAACACACCTATTCACCCCGCCGATTCTATTCTCGTACAATAGTGCTAGGAAGCTTGGGGTTGGGGGGTTGGGGGATGGGGCTTGGGGTTTGGGGGTTGGGGGAACTATTCCGCAGGGAATATTGTTCCTTTACAAAAATCACACTGGCACTGGGGGGCGAGGACTTTCTTCATTTTCTTTAAATTAGAAGAATAAATTTATTTACTCGAAATAAAATATTGTTGATATATCGATTTATTGAGAGTACATAAATTTATTTATCCTAAATAAAAAAAATCAGCATTAGTGATTTATCGATTTATTGACAGTAAATAAATGTATTTACCCTAAAGAAAAAGTCAACATTATTGATTTATTGACAGTACGTCACTTACGATTCGCCAGGTGAGGCATTGGTTCCAGAAGCTGGCTCCTTCCTCCAGGGCGAACAAGACGCCACCTACCGGCGCTCCGAAGGCGGCCGACACCCCGGCCGCCGCCCCACCGGAAACGAAGTCCCGCTTCTCCTGGTCCGTGCGGAAGAACTCAAACAGCTGCAAGAGGCAAGAACCAAAATCAAAACTACCGCCGTGTGTCTCTATGTGGGGAGAGGGAGGGCAGACACGGTGGCTGAATCGGTAACGTGCAGGTTTCCCATGCAGAAGGTCGGGAATTCGAAAGTCGGCCGAGTCAAACAATTGACTTACTAAATTGATACTTGTCACTACCTAGCCTGGCGCTCGGCATTGCTAGGATGGTAGAATGACTGGTTGGCTCAGTAACAGGCTCTAATTTATCTGTAAATAAGTCATTTTCTCACCGGACGTTTAATATTGAGAGCAGACATTCTCTTTTCCTTAGAGCCATCCTTCCTTGCTAGAACGATTTTTGGGGTTTGCTCACCTTACAGTCAAATCGCAGACTGGTGGACCGACCCTGAGATATGCCGGCTGCTACCACAGAGCCAGAGTGAATCATTGGCCCTTCCTGGAAATAAAAAACAACAAGTCATGATATTGTAGTGTTCTGTACTGACCTCTCAGGCATGGAACCACATAGACAGGTGGTCGTGGATAGGGTGATGACATCAGGGAGCTTAGGTGGTGTAACGGTTAGCACACTGGCCTGGAATGCAAGAGGCGTGGGTTCGAATCCTGCTCTGGGTGCAATAGTTCCCATTTTCACCACTCCCGGGGAGGGTGGAAATTTGTTGGCTGTTGGAGTTTTACGTCCTGGCAACATCTAAGGTCATACAGGAGGGGGAGGGTGGAAAGGAAGGAAAGATTGCGCCGCCGAGTGCGGGATTCGAACCCATACTTCTACCATAGCCGGGACTGGCAGTTGGTTAAACCAAAGTCGGTTAATCCAAATTATCGGTTAATCCAAACAAAATTGTCGGACCCCAGGCCACTCCGGTATGGTTAAACCAAACTTTCATGTGGTTATAAGGTCATCTGAGACCTGACTTTTTTATATGATAGATGGTAGTATGTTGCTGGGCCGCCGAAAAAAGTTTGGAATAATCGATCGTTTGGTTTAACCGATCTTGGTTTAACTGGGTTATACTGTATATACATCAAAAACAATAATCAAAGTGTCTACATACATTTTATATTACATGTGCAATACACGCTTACTCAAAGTCAAAGTAAAAACCAAAGCTTGGTTAAACCAATGATCGGTTAATCCAAACAAATTTCTAGGGTCCCTTCAAGATTGGTTTAACGGGGTTATACTGTAATTGTTTATGTTTTTAGAATGTTATGTTTTTTATCGGACTATGCAGCTTTAAATTAAGTGCGTTTACCTTTCCTATCGTGAGCCCACCGACAACAGACAGGATGACACCAAACACCTTACACAGCAGCGTCTTGATGCGCACCACGTGGGGCACCTTAATCCCGTTAAGGAAGCACTTAATCTGCGGGATCCCACTTCCGGCCGCCACGGGCTAATGAGGAAGAGAGAGAAGCGCATTAAAGACCGGCTTACGTGATTTTAGCATGCATTCCTTACATGTATGGATTATGCCAGGTACACACCTACCGTATATGATTCACGCACTAAAACTGACTGCCCGACGCGACTCGTCACGACCCATTTCCCGACTAAAACTGATGACAGGGGGTACACACATATACCGACTGGAGCGCTCACATATACCGTCAGTTTCGCGACTGCGATCCACGCACCTGGTGTCTTTAGCGCGAACTACCCTAGCTACCCGAGCGCCTCCTAGCGTTCTGTGTGTGTCTCTGTGTTTCTGTGTGTCTCTGTGTGTGTCTCTGTGTGTGTCTCTGTGTGTGTCTCTGTGTGTGTGACTCTGTGTCTGTGTGTGTCTCTGTGTTTCTGTGTGTATGTGTGTGTGTCTTTGAGTGTGTCTGTGTGTGTGTCTCTGTGTGTCTGTGTCTCTGTGTGTGTGTCTGTGTGTGTCTCTGTGTGTATGTGTGTGTGTGTCTCTGTGTGTGTCTCTATATGTGTGTCTGTGTCTCTGTGTGTGTGTGTCTCTGAGAGAGACACACAGACCCTCTCCCTCCCTCCCTCTCTCCCTCCCTGTGTCTGTGTGTCTCTGTGTGTGTGTTACTCTGTGTGTGTGTGTCTCTGTGTGTGTGTCTCTGTGTTTCTGTGTGTGTGTCTCTGTGTGGTGGTGTGTCTGTGTGTATGTGTTACTCTGTGCCTCTGTGTGTGTCTGTCTGTGTGTGTCTCTGTGTGTGTCTCTGTATCTCGCTGTGTCTGTGTGTGTCTGTGTGTGTCTGTGTGTGTCTGTGTGTGTGTCTCTGTGTGTGTCTCTATGTGTGTGTCTGTGTCTGTGTGTCTCTGAGAGAGACACACAGCCACTCTCCCTCCCCCCCCTCCCTCTCTCCCTCCCAGTGTGTGTGTGTTACTCTGTGTCTCTGTGTGTCTGTGTGTGTCTCTGTGTGTGTGTCTCTGTGGTTGTCTCTGTGTGTGTCTCTGTGTGTGTCTCTGTGTCTCAGTATGTCTGTGTGTGTAACTGTGTGTGTGTGACTGCATCTGTGTGTGTGTCTCTATGTGTGTATGTGTCTCTCAGAGACACACACACACTCTCCATCCCTCCATCTCTCTCCCTCCCACACAGAGACACACACACACATAGACACACACAGACAAAGAGACACACATAGACACACACAGACACAGAGACACATACAGAGACACACACACAGATACACACACACAGACACAGCAACAGAGACACAAAGACAGAGTCACACACACACATAGACACACACATAGACACACACACAGACACAGATACACACACAGACACACACACAGACACAGAGATACACACACAGACACACAGAGACACACAGACAGAGACACACACAGACACAGGGACACACACATACACAGAGACAAAGAGACACACACACAGACACAGAGACACACACATAGATACACAGAGACACACACATAGACACAGAGACACACATACAGACACAGAGACACACACACAGATACACAGACACACACAGAGACACACACACACAGACACACACACAGAGACACACATAGACACAGAGACACATACAGACACAGAGACACACACAGAGACACAGACACACACATAGATACAGAGACACACACAGACACACACATAGACACACATACAGACACAGAGACACACACACAGATACACACACAGAGACACACACAGACAGACACACACAGAGACACACACACACACACACACAGAGACACACACACAGACATAGAGACACACACAGAGACACACATACAGACACAGAGATACACACAGACACACACACACAGACATACAGAGACACACAGACACACCCAGAGACACAGAGGACTTGGATCGCAAACGGACGATGGGTATCACACATATACCGTATAAGATACGACTGACCGCTCACATATACTGTTTCTCGAACGGCCCGATTCGTTTTTCAAATCCCTTGCGATTTGAGTTTTAAGCAGTAAAACTGAGTTTTATGCGCGAATCACAAGGCTCTGGTGTGCGCGGGGGTCGCACACCTAACGACTAAAACCCAGTTTTATGCGCGAAACGGGCAGTTTTAGATCGTAAACGGTAGGTGTGTACCGGGCATTAGTTTGTTCAATTCTAAGGCTGCAAAGTTGGTTTTGAGTTTCTGTCATTTTCTGAGATAAATAAATATATTAGGTCGATCGTTATAATCTAACTTACCTTACTTTGCATTAAAATGACTTACTGGACTGGTTACTGTAGTAGTTACTGTAACACACATGTAGTTACTGCAATAGTTACTGTAATAGTTACTGTATTAATTACTGTAATCGTTACTGCATTAATTACTGTAATAGTTAGTGTAATCGTTAGTGTACTAGTTACTGGACGTGTTACTGTACTAGTTACTGTACTGGTTAGTGGACCAGTTACTGTACTGGTAACTGGACTAAGGACTATACTAGTCATTGTACTAGTTACAGTCCTAGCTACTCTACTAGTCACTGACCTAGTTACTGGACTAGTTATTGGATTAGTTACTGGACTAATTCATGTACTAATTCATGTACTAGTTACTATACTAGGTACTGTACTAGTTACTGGACTGGTTAGTGGACTAGTTACTGTACTAGTTACTGGGCTGGTTAGTGGACTAGTTACTGTACTAGTTACTGTACTAGTACCTGGACTAAGGACTGTACTAGTCATTGTACTAGTTACAGTCCTAGTTACTGTACTAGTCACTGGACTAGTTACTGGATTAGTTACTGGACTAAATCATGTACTAATTCATGTACGAGTTACTATACTAGTTACTATACTAGTTACTGTACTTGTTACTGTCCTAGTTACTGTACTAGTTACTGGACTGGTTACTGTCCTAGTTACTAGACTGGTTACTGTACTGGTTACTGTACTAGTTACTGTCCTAGTTACTGTACTGTTTACTGTCCTAGTCATTGTACTAGTTACTGGACTAGTTACTCCTAGTTACTGTACTAGTCAGTGTAGTAGTTACTGTACTACTTACTGTCCTAGTTACAAGACATGATGTCTTCTCGCTGGCTTACCTCCACATATGCTACGAGTACTGCTGCAATGCCGACTGCAAAAGTGTTGATTCCAATCCAGATGAGGAACGGGATGATGAGGCACCCTGACAACATGCACTGGTCAAAGACTGGGCCATGGTCAAGGAACCTCCAGGTAACTTTAGATATATCTGCACATACCTCACAGGCAAGGAGCCACATAGACAAGTAGACGCGGCCAGGCTGATTGGACCAGGGAGCACAGATGGTCTAATGGTTAGGACGCATGCCTAGCAATAGGGGAATGCTCCCCTTGTTTGCAACAGCCATATAACTTATTAAACAATTTGTGTTTTTTCCCCTTTCTTTTTTTCTTTTTTCTTTTAATAATTTCGGACAAATAGTAACATTGAATTTTATCTACTTTAGCCGCCATTTTTCTGATTGCGAGCTTCTAACTGCCTCACTTCCTTTTGACACAAAATTACTTATACTTATCCTCTTCTGTTTATATAGTTAGGCATAATAGCCTGTTTACAGATTCGGCCTGTCTATATATGACCTGTCATAATTATAGTGGTCATGCGGTGAGGACTGACTATACCGATACTAGGTACAAAATCTATCAAGTCTGTTTTTCAATGCACTTAGTGATGGAGCTTCGACTATTCCGGATGGAAGCATATTCCATGTGTTTGCTGCTCTATCAAGGAGAAAGTTTTCCCTCACTCGCTGGTTGATCCGGGGATTTTGAAGTCTAAGTTTGTGTCCTCTGGACTCCTTTGGTGATATTTCCAATTTAATGCATGGAGCCTTTGTGGTATATAATCCAGATATATGCTTATATATTTCAAGAAATGGCAAGGCTAGTGTGGAACTATTCGAGATCCCACTGCATGTAGGATACATTCTTTGATGTAGGTGTACTTGAAGTTTGAAAGCTCCTTGATAGAGACATCGATGAAGGCAGCGATGAGTCCGGTGAAGACCCCGATCAGAAACATCACCACCCACCGGCTAAACTGCTGCCATACAATTTGCTAAAAAGAACAATTGGAATGAAGTGAATGTCTCATATTCATTAGGCTCCTGACGTTAAAAACAATATTTAAGGGTCAAACATGTATAGGCTTCACATATATACCACATATTTAGTTTCCATGTTACGATGGTGATAATTAATGCCTTCTTTTTGGTTAGCAAGTCAAATAGTAACTTATTGCTGCCTCTTTGTGTTAATCAATTTAGTAATACTACATGAATTTCAGGGGTATGTACGGGGCCTGGAAAGTCCTTAAAAGTCTTTAACTTTATTTGCCCCATTTCAAGGCCTTGAAAAGCCTTGAATTTGATATGTGAACTCATAGGCATGGACTTGGAAAAGTACTGTGGCCATGGCCGGAACAAAGAATACCAAAGACTGATAGACGAGTGCATATCGGAGCTGGATGCATACATCCATGACCTAAACAACCACCAAAGCAGTGGTGTAGCCATACTAGATATGCAAACTACATCCACAAGACAAGGCATGGAAAGAGGTCAGCACAATAAATAAACTACAATAAACATGGTATAAGAAATTGAATGCAAACTGGCAAGGGGCATGCACTTTGCCCACCTAAACTGCCAGAGCGCATCCAAAGAAATAGACATAATAAAAATGCATCTACAAAAAGACAACCTAGATGTACTAACCCTGTCAGAGACCTGGTTCACTGAAAAACATCAAAACAACACACTAAACATAAGCGGATATAGGCTTGTACGTAACGACAGACAGCATAACAATGCAATAAACCAAACAAAAAAGGGTGCAAGTGTTGCCATTTACTGCAAAGACACCAACAACCCAGATCCTGAAGCACTAAAAACAAATTACGATGGGCAGGTCCCTAAAAAACTAGTCAGAAGATGCATTAAAAAATCATCTGCACCAAAACATAAACAACATCAAACAAAACAGAGATGATGTTGATATCTATTGGAACAACATCATCACAGGAATAAGAAAATCAACTCATGAAATGTGTCCCATTAAGAAAATTAAAAAAAACAAAAAAACAGGACCCCTGGGTAGCCAATGACCTGCTAACACTCATCATAGCCAAAGGTAAACTGGGTTATAAAGCAAAGCACACAAAAACTATAGAAGACAAACTGGCCTACCATATCACCAGAAACAACTCCCTCAAAGCTGTGAGAACAGCAAAAAAGAAATACATAATAAAGCAGGACAAAGACTGGGGAAGCAATACAAACAAACTCTGGAAAAATGTAAACCCATTATTAAAAAAAAAAAAAAAGAAGAGCACCTGAAAAACTGATATAATAAAAGTAAAAAGATGTATGAATAACATAGACACGAATAAACCAAATGGAATAGATGAAATCACAACCAAAATACTGAAGGAGGCACTCCAAGCCATCCCGGCCACTATGGTAGACCTATTCAACATCTCCTTTGAACAGGGGCATTTTATCTCAGCCTGGAAAATGGCAACCATCACCCCCATTCAAAAAAACGGAGACAAACAAAACATGGAAAACTACAGGCCAATATCAATTCTCCAAACCCCAGGCAAGCTCGTTGAAAAATGTTACATAGGCGAACACCTGAACACCTGGAAAAAAACAATATACTAAACGAAAGACAAGGGAGCTTCAGGAAACTGCACTTCACATCAAAAGCTAACCTAACAAATTGTAAAAATATACGGTCTTTCAGTCGTGATAGCCGAGCTTGGAATCATATCAATATCTCAGGTGACGGAGTTGGGGACCATTGTTATGTAATAGTGATGCAATGTGTGCCCACTCGCTGTGTGACATGGAAATAACTATGTGTAAATGTTATGACACACGGTGACCGGGATTTCGGTATGATGTCAGGATATTAAGATATGGTTACTAATTACAGGAATGTTCCCTCCATCCACCAGGAAGAGTGCAAATGGAGCTGTACATGTATTATTGTTTAATGTAACTGTATGATGACTACTTGTTACCACAGGACCACTGTGTCAGCACACCCAGCCATTCTGCATACATTATGTACACCACCTGCCCTGGGGTTGAGTGACAGGCGCCACCCCTCCCAGGCTGCAGAGGTGGCTGTGGGAGCCCAGTCACCCTTGAACTCCTTGCACTTGCCGGACAGATAAACACTCACTCTAGAGATAGCAAAGGAAGCAGTTCACCTCTGAGCTGTGTGTAACACCCATAGGACTTAGGTTCAATGGGCTGTAGGCACTGATTTTGACTGAACAAGCAGAAGCTATGTGGGTCTGTGCAGCAGGTTGTAAGTACGTTAGGTTGGCAGGTCACTAGTAGGTAAACAAGAGTTGTAGCAATAAAGCTTAACCTTATCACTGTCAATCTTGCGTGACTTGTCTCCCTTTCTTTCCTATGAGTTGTGTTTTGGTATTTATTGGGGTGGGGGGAGGGGGGGGGGGGAGACTGGCAGACAGTTGCCAGGATCCTCCTGATAGTAGTGAGTATAAGTAGAATAACTGGAAGACGGCCAAAGAACACCAGTAAATTCTTCAAAATGATAATCTGGCATCAATGAACCAAAAACAATTAGTTGGAGCAGCCTTCATTGACTTCAGCAAAGCATTTGACACAGTGGACCATAATATACTACTGGAAAAACTAAAAACCATGGGCATAAAATTCAAAACTATGAACTGGATAAAATGCTACCTGAGCAACAGGCAACAACAAACAAAATAAACAATACACTATCAGACAACCAACCTGTCACATGTGGTGTACCTCAAGGGTCAGTGTTAGGGCCACTGCTCTTTATAATCTACATAAATGACCTTGAGAAATGGCTGCAAACTGAATGCCTCCAACTATATGCGGATGACACAGTCATATATGCAAAGGGCACCACAGAAGAGGAGGTAATAACTAAACTAAATAAGCTCCTACTAAAATTGGAATAATGGTCTGAGTCCAACAAAATAACCATCAATGCAAGCAAATCAAAAACAGTACTCTTCTGGCGTAAACAAATCCCAGAAAGAAATCTACACTGTGAGCTAGGAAACCAAATGTTGGAAAATGTAGACCATTACAAATACCTAGGCCTTGAGTTGGACAGCCAATTAACCTACAACCTATGTATAAAAAAAATCATCCATGAAGTAAACCACAAACTGTGGCTATTTGCAAAGCTAAGAGAATATATGACACAAGAAATGTCAATAAAGATTTTCAAGGGCATGATGCTCCCCTATTTTGACTATGGAGATGTAAACTACATGGGTGCAAAAAAGGAACTTCTAAAAAAACACGCAAATACTGCAGAACAGAGCCCTAAAAATCTGCTTAAGAGTAGACAAGCTGCACCCCTCCTATGACATACACAAAAGAACTAAAGTAAAATTACTAGAAAATAAGAGAATAATTCATTTAAAAACAAAACATATAGCTATAGTCAAAACAATAAACTCTAACAAAACCACAAAGGAATACTAGAGCAAATAATCTGCCACTACTAAGGCAGACCAGAAGCCAAATAAAAGCTCATGAAAGAAGCATGCTGGAAATGGCTGCCAAGGTGTGGAACGCCCAAATAGTAAAGGAACGACAAATTCCTGACCTAAAAACATACTAAAAATATCTGTGCAAAATAAGGCTAGGAAACCCCAACTAAGCGGAGCTGCAAGGGGGGCATGTGATATGGGGGCATGTGATATGTCACGGCCCACCAGCGGGATGGCCAATGGAAGGTAACCATGCCAAAATTAGCCAGATAGCACACCACATAACTACGTACAAGCCTATGATATGTAAATAGGAGTAGGCTAGTCTAGTAGTAAGAGTAGAACAAAATTATATATATATATGCCAAGAAAATCCAACAAAAGCTAACATAAACTACTCACCATATCAACCAACCACCTTGCTGCTACTGTAATGCAGGCAATCAAACGCCTTACCAGCAGCTACTATGTGATAAGATAACACCAACACTACAGCTGGTCAGCATTGAAAACAAGCCTGAGTACTCGGGCTTATATGCTATGGACAGTATAAATACAGCCTCAATAAAAAAATACATATAAAAGAACTGGGTAGTTATTCTTGAAAAGCATTGAATTCCATTAAGCTGTCCACACTGATATAAATGTGTCTGAAATTGCCATTCCAAATGGCCATTTCGGACTAAATCAAAATGAAAATAGTCTTGAATTCCTATCAAAAACAGCATTGAAAACCCTTGAAATAGCCTTGAGTTCCATATCTTCACATGTGTACGGACCCTGTTATTTAATCTATACCACAAACTTAGAAAAAGCAAAAGACAGGCCAGAAAAGATGGTAGATATTACAAATACAGAAACTAGCCATACTAAGTACTAAGAAAGTCAAAATGGCTATCACCATAGGGCGCAGTCCGTCTGGGTATGTGTACTGGCACAAACCAAAGCAGAACCGGGCAGGCCACGGTCATGCATCCGATTCACCCTGAAATACAAAATGGCTAACCATACAACACAACCATCCGACCCAGTCGCAGTCCTGAAGGGTTCAGTTGTGTTCTGGCACACTGGTGTACTATCTAAGGACAGGGCGTGGGTGAAAGGATGCTGTAACAAACCACAATGGGATGGGATCCTCTCCCGCAGGCCTGTATGTCATCTGCGTAGATGTACATAGTAGGCTAAGTTATCATATACAGGTTAGGAAAAAACTTTGAAAATTCAAAAAAACTAATATAGAAACTACTAACACCCAAAACCGCAAAAGGTTGGCCCGAGAAAGATCAGGTAAACACTCCTGAGTGCGGGACCAGACCAATCCAGTATGGACAGCTGTCCAGTGTTGAAAACAAGCACCCTCACGGGAGCTTACACGTTGTGGGCAGAATAAAAAACTTGTCACAAAAAAAAAAAAAGATAGGCGGCAGCACATAAGTTATTGTAAAAAGAGAGAATTAATCAACTGGAGTCATTAATTATGGATAGAGGGATTTTACATACCTTATAACTTTTCATCCGTTCTTCTTTCTGGTAGAGGACATTCTCACAGTTGTCATAATCCAAACTCTGTAAAAAAAAATATATATATATAGTAGTCCATACATGAGCGTCACCACCACATGGTGGCAGCAGGACTACACTGACCTCTGTTGCCCTTCTGAGGCAGCAGTTGGCAGCAGGTGCCCCAGAGGTGGTACCTAGGTGGACCATCCCCACCCTCTCCCCAGTGACTGGCTAGCGGCCATCCACAAACCACGATAGGTTACCTGTCACCTGGCTGGCCAGGGGGTGGGTCACTTGATGCTTGACCGGTGACCAGGCTGTTGTGGAGGGACAATAAAACCCGAAAAGCCAAAAGGGATTGACTCTGTTGTTCTTTCCATTGCAGTCAGAAGTTCTGGCCAGACACAATACTACATAATCTCTCTCACACTCACATACACACGTCTATATAAAAACTAGATGGTAATTAAGTTGTAAAACAAAAGAAGCTACTATGCCTACTGTAACTACCAATAGTGACATTAACTGCATATTTTTAAGTTGGATTCATTGGGTTAAACAACTATAGTTATCAAAATGGACGGAACATTACCTTGTCTTAAATTACTGAGATGGATTAGGATGATTGATTGATTGATTTAACACTGTGACTGCAGCAAAGGCCATATTCACACCAAAAAGGTAATATAACTTACTGTCACTTTGGTTTCAAGACAAATGTGTTCATCACATGTACATCAGAGGCACCAAGTTTTCCGATTTGGCTGAAAATCTGCCTCAAATTTGGTAGAATAACCCTGTAGAATAACCCCAATCTCCCAATTTTATCTTGCTTTTTGTTGTTCTATTTTAACGCATATTTTCCGTCAAAATGCACCAGAATGGACCATTATATCTCACTATTTCCCCCAAATTTTCCCAGATCCTCCTCCCCCATCCCTCTGGGAGGGGGCAACCACCCTTCCCACACTCTCCCTGCTTCAGCTACGCTATCTCCCGCTATTTACAATTTGTATATTAGGGAGACCTCCGTACACACACTCTTATATATCTACTTGGCACCTCTGATATAGGTTTATATATATAATATTGAAATGTGCACTAAATTCCGAAATGATCAAATTTGTGTACAATGACAGTAAAACTAAAAAGTACCTGGTACTGTGCATCTAGTTGGTGTTTTTCTCCTGACGTGTCTGACTGTGAAGAGCTACTGCAGGAAAGGTTGCTTCCGCGAAAACGCACCGATGTTGAATGAGATATGTTCTCTGTGGACGAGTCCCCATTACCAGTGTTAATCTGAATGCGCTGTAGAAGGACAGAATAAACACAAACTTAACAAGCATTGTTCATGTTGGTTCGTCAACATGGGTAATTTGCGTGCAAACAAGGGACTGCTCCTGCGGTGGCGGCACCTGGATTCGAACCCCAACACCCCCTGCTGGACCTCCACGGACAACATCCCGTTATGCAAGATCTGTGATGTCACATCCGGTCGACGACAGCCTGCCAGGTCCTGGATTATACCACACCGCCTCCAGACGCTGGACCGACAACTACCACCTTACTCGGCCACCCACCCATCCCTACAAGAAGAACACCGCGATAGGGTTGAGAGCCTGATTTCCTGACTTTGACTTCACTTGATTGATTCATTTGATTGAGTGACCTTACTTGATTGATTGACCATTGCCTCCTATATGATGACCCGTCTTGAATAAAGTCCATGTCATGCAGTTCCTTGTTCATGTTGTGTAAATTAAAGGTACTTAACCCAATGAAACCATAAACTTGTGAAAATCAGGGCACTTGCCTATAATTCATCCCATATATCCCACTAAAAGGCAGGTACACTTGTTAAACAATTATTGCAGCATAGAAGGAATATTTAGTGAATTTCATAGAACATGTTACTGCTGCAAGTCATACAATTCTATGATGATCAGCATTTTGGTATGTGAACCAAAATTATTTCGCATATTTTCATTTCAAATATATTCAAAATGACCCATCTAAATTACTTCAAACAAAGGTAAAGTTGGTTTGTTCTTAGAGCTTTAGGTCCTGGCAACATCTAAGGTCATATAAGGACACATCCTTAGAAAAAGATACAATGAGAAGAGGACATGGTCATCAATAGACCAGACGGGATGGCCGAATGAGTTAGAGCGCCTCTGTGCTAATCGTGGGTCGTGTTCGAGTCCCGTCGATCAAACCAAACTTTAAAATGATACTGTGCTCTAGCAGCGCTCGGCTTATTAGGATAGGGCAAGGACTGGTGTGCTCAGTGTCAGGATAATGGACTGAGTGGGATACCAGGTCAGGTCCGGCGCCTGGTTCCCAGGGGACAGCACTATAAAGTCGCCATGAGTGCGCACTGCACAACCCCCACCAACAAAACAACAACAAACAAACATCAATAGACAAATTATGTGGTTCAAATATTGGTTCTATATGGCCTGAGATAACAATCACGGCATAATTTTTTGTTACAATTTATTGTATCTGCACATTGACTTAATAGTAGAGCTTTTTCCATGCGTTTAAAACATGACTGTGAGACGGGTGATTGATTCCCACACATCTTAGATTATTCTAATCTGGTATTGATTAAAGCTGCATTGTCCAATGAGAACAGTACCTGGGATTTATAGTTGCATAGATCGAGGCTTTTGAGTTTCTGACATTTTCTGAGATAAATACATTAGGTTGACTGTCACTATGTACATTATTTTAGATTGAAGTCACTTTTATTTTAAGTGGCTAACCTAAGGAGATATTTGAAGTGCAACAATGCAAAATTAATTTTGCCAAGCATGCTCAAAACTCTGACATCATAGCATTCTGCAGTAACAGGTTCTATCCAAGTGCCTCCGTATTCCCTTTTGTGTGGCAACAAACGTTCAATAAGTGCACCAGTATTTATAAGCCGTGTTTACACGGGAAATTGTGAAACGTTCTAGACAAGGCGATTTATATGAAGCGTTTTAGAAGCGTGTTTACACTGCGGAGTTGGAAAGTGTGTCGGCGCCGGGAACCAGCAGGCGCCTGTAGTCGGCAACCACTGCTATTTGTTTAGTTTAAACACGTCGATTCGACGCAGATGTACCTGCTACGTTAATATCGCTTGGAATTTAAGGTTAATTAATTAAATTTAATTATTTGAGTCTGTAATTCTGTTAAATATGATCGCATTCACTAGATTTCGGCGTAATCGGGCACTAACACTGCCGGACACCAGCGATTAGTTACTGCTCCATCTGTTGCCGGCACGCACTACTATTTTATACTATCGCCGCCCGGGAACCAGCTGAATCGCTTCAAATAAACCACCTCGCGAGGTGGTATAGATGAAGCGTTTCATATGAATCGATTCAGCCCTAAAACGCCACAGCATTGCGTTTACACGGCAAATGTGAATCGATCTAGGCAAGGCGTTTTATATGAGGCGTTTTAAATCGCCCGTGTAAACACAGCTTACGTTAGATATGTAGAATCAAATTTATATAATTGCTTTGGTTTTGAAAATGTGATGCTTTCATCAGACTATGCAGCTTTAATGGAAATCGAAACAGTTCTTCAGATGTGGTGGATTGCAACAACTGTCACTGGCTCCAATATGTACATAATGCTTGACCAGTAGGCCCCCTTATATATGCATCCAGTCTGGACTTGAAACAGTTCACCGTCTCTGCTGTTACAACACTCTCTGGCAAGCCTTCTCGATTGACTCAACATCCTGCTCAGAAACAGCGAACGGAGCCCTCTCAGGATTGCTTTGTTTGTTTTACGTCCTAGCAACATATAAGGTCATTTCGGGATGGGGCCCTCTTGAGGAAGCTGCTCTCATGAGTAACGTGTTAAGTACAGATTCACCTGCTTCAACTTTTCCGAGTCTGAAATGCATGGGGCACCGCTAAATGCCAGAGCCGCCTGTTTAGCCCGTGTCTCCTGAATTCTCTCCTCCATCGAGCCCATGAGGCCCATTTAAAAAATAATAATTAGCTAGTACTAGTTTGCTTGTTTGTTGTCTTACGTCCTAGCAACATTTAAGGTCATATCAGGACGGGTGACTTGTGACAGTGCGCACCCATAACGACTTCATAGTGCTGCCCCACTGGGAGACCAGGCTGCTGGGACCATGACCTGATAGCCCACACCGTCACATTTTCTTGATACAGTACAAACCAGTCCTTGTCCTACAAGTATCAATTTTGTACGTCATTGGTTTGAGTCGGCTGGGACTCGAACTCCCGATCTTCCACACGGGAAGCCTGCGCTCTCCCGATTAGGCCACCGCGTCCGGATCTAGTAATCCTCGATAAGACCTCTCAAGCAAGGAGCCACATAGATAAAGCATTCACCCGGTACTCGCAGTACACGGGTGAATACCAACCCTATATAAAAACGGTCGAAAAAGCGGGTTAAGGAAATGAGAGCCTAATTTCACAATCTAAGAAGCAACAATTATTCTTTACATATGTCTTATTGATAGCCCGCTACCTTTGAGTTGAAAAATATAATGTAATATCTAGTTTAATAAGATTTAAAATTGAAATCGACGGCGTTCTAGAGCCGCCATCTTGTCTTTTTGCATTCCCTCCCATTTCACCAACTCTGTGCCTATATGGGTAGCCTTTTGATACTGGAGCCACAGTTTCTAGTTCATATTCCATACTAACCCTATTTTCGCCCGTATTTACACGACGTTGTCCTTCACCCATGTACTACAAGTACCGGGTGAATCTTTTATCTAGGAGCCACAGGGACAGGTAGGCATATGTAGGGTGATTGTATCAGGGAACCTCAGTAGTGTAATCCTTGGCACACTAGCTTCAGAATGGCAAGAAGTATAGCCTACTATAAGTTTCATTCTCCTCTAGGCGCAATATTTCCCATTGTCATCGCCCCACGACACGATCGATCCACTTAAAAGTGGTAAACCACTTGGTAAACATTGTATGCTTGGGAATAAATACAGTGAAAACAGTGAAATATCCTGACAAGTGCTGAGGTGTGTTTTTCTTACCTGGAGATCACACCTGAGTCAGTATAAAGACTTACCTGTAGTAGGCAAATTTTTCAAGCCTGTGTCAGATAGGTAATTGACTTATAGTAGATACATTGTTCCGACTCTTTCTACGGTGTTTTCCCATGACTTTTCAGGGCTCAAGACAGCTCTTTTTAATGACCAATTTCAGAAACCCTATAGCTATCCTTACGAAAGTTTGCATGCTGCAACCATGCAACTATATTTTCATGGATTTTCATGACATTTAGCCGGTATCCACAAATTTTAAGGACTTTCCAGTACATCAATTTTTAAATAATCAATTTAAGTACTTAGCAGGTTTTTACTAGATAACAGATTCACCGTGTACTTGTAGTACACGGGTGAATGACAACGTTGTCTAAATACTGGCAAAAATAGCTTTAGTATGGAACAGGAAGTACAATGCCTGGCTCCAGTATCAAATGGGTACTTATATCGGCACAGAGTTGGTGAAGTGGGAGAGAATGCAAAAAGACAATATGGCGGGGATAGAACGCCGTCGATTTCACCGTTAAATTATATTAAACTATATGTTTTAATATATTTTTCAACTCAAAGGTAGCGGGGAAATATGAAGATATATATAAAGAATAAGTGTTGCTTCTTAGATTGTGAATTTAGGCTCTCATTTCATTTCCCCGCTTTTTCGACAGCTTTTATATAGGGTTGGTATTCACCCGTGTATTGCAAGTATGTGGTGAATCCTTTATCTAGGTTTTTACCAGTACAAGCGCTAATAGAGCTTCCTCTCCCTGACATCAGGTAAATATATAAAATATACACATTCACATAGCCAAATATATTTAAGCCTAGAACTAAGCTCCAGTCAAAACCTTAAGAGCAAGCTTAAACTGGGTCACCTGGCTGAGCCTAATTAGTCCTCCATAAAATCTAAACTGGGTCAGTGGAACATGGCATGCACCACCTGGGCCATGTTCAGAGTCCGTCTTCGAGACGTCTGCGCGATGCTTTTTGGCTTATTTCTGTTCAGGGTGGGTCTCCGAGACATCTCCCTTTTCAGATAGGAGACAAAAAGCGCCTCGAAAATGGCCGGTGGTTTCAGCCAATCAGAGTGCTTCTTTTTCATTGCAAATGGCTGCCACCTATAGGGGTGGCCATTTTTGAGGCGACCAACTGCTTTTGCCACTCAGACTAGTGTGACGTCAGGGATTTCCCACAAGACGTCTCGGAGGCGTAACCTGAACGCGTCCCTGGTATCTAAATGAAATTGAACATCACGAGCAGGGCCAAAACAGGGTCCCTTTAAACCATGATTGGCTCAGTATATAACTATTAATACTATTTCTTCTTTTATTACACATCGGCCTACAGTTATATAATCTTCTTTACCAGATTTCAGTTCAAAACTAAACCGAAATAGAGAATTTTATTCATGAATCCAAATTAATACAAATGTAACCTAGTCCTAGTTTCCCCTCCCCCTAAACCAATTTAAATTACACATACTTCCAAGTTCTCGACAGTTAAGTTATTCTCTCCTCAAAGAGGTTTGTGACCCCAATACTCTCCTGAAATGTATGTGGTGCAAAGCCAATACAAAATAATAACACAGAACCAGCTGCATCAGTCTTTTCTCAGTGCCTATAATATAAAGTATATTCTGGCTGGCAACGTCCCATTACTTTCGTCGTCATGCAAGTCATCTTAGATTAGATAAGAGTGTTTGAGCTATATGTGTGACGTTATAAACGCGAAAAGGAATCACACGAATTCGCTAGTTGCAGCATTAATCCAGCCTAAAGATCAAGAATAACTTCAATTTTCCGCTAAATAAAATTAAAAAAAAGTCCCTGGTTACACATTTATCCTATCTATCTTCATCATTACATCAATGCAATAATTAATATTTATTATACTTACTTCTGTTATGGGTGGGTGTTGTTCATAGTTATGCACGTACAATACTTATTGTGTTTTTTTTCCTCTTTTTGTTGGGTTTTGTAAAGTGACTTGCTATACTTACCTTGATACACTTATCATCTTCTGTTTTATATATTTAGCCATAATATGCTGTTAACAGACACCACCACCCCAAAAATTTATAATAATAAAATAGCTGGTGACAAATAGTTGGATCTTGAAAGTGTATGTACAGGGTTTTGGATGTTTTTTTGTGTTGTGTTGTGGGGGGAGGGGGTTAATTGACGATAGGTTACCCCAAAAATAGCTGGTGAAAAATAGCTAGATCTTGCATGTGTAGGTAGGCGCATATAGTGCTATTTTGATTAGTATAACTGAATGCGGGCTGAGGCTTAGGCTAGGCCTAGGGTAACTTAGGCTTAGGCAATTGCCATGTTATATAATAATACATCATGTATTACATAATGCAGTAGTACTAGTAGTATGATGTACCAACATTAACTAGTAACTTACTTCAGGACTCGGAGGCCCTCTAGCTCCCGACAGAAGTGGTGTTCTTTCATGTTCTGACATTGTGGCCAGGGTAACGATATTACTATGATGGCATATCACACAAATATAGCGAATTGGAGCTGGAACCGTCCTAAAGTTTTGACGACAGCTAGATGACTGTAGTTTCTGTAGAAGCACATGACCAGAGGAAATGAGTTTGTTGTGGAAACACTGTCACGATCCCGTTCATGGATTTTATTGCCGTAGAATTATTATCTAGTATGCCTCCGCACAAAAACAAGCAACACAAACGTTTCTGCACAGTTGGGTAATTGATGAACTGATCGATACACGCACATTTTATTGGAATGCATTCAAATATGCTTGATAAATAATTATAAATAAAATACGATATAATGAAATGAAGTAAATGGGACCAAATTCAGATTGGTTCTAACTTGTGTTGTTCCTTTGGTTACTATGGGAATAACAGCAAACAAATTATCATTAGTGATAGGATTTCTATTGATTGCACCAATTAAAAAATGTATGGATGCACAATTGTGATAATATCTACATATTTGTTTCACATAGAAAAAGCTAAGAATGTCTATGCTATTGGTGTCTTTTCTTGTGGGGTTTCGCTCAGTTGAGTTGTGTTTTCGTGATTGGAACAAAATGAAAGTTATTTATCGTCACTTGCTAGGAGTGGCACATTAATAGATCGTGGTCATTTCTAATATGTATACATATAATTTATTCTGGAACAGCAGCTAAAATGAGATGTCTTCTGTTGTTCTTGTTTCACTTGGAAGTTTACCTGGTCTATCTAGACAAATAATAGCTATCAACAGTATTGTTGCATCAGGAACTCTAGTTCCATCATGATTCCGTTCTCAAATTATCCCCGCGTCCAAAATCTGTTATATTACGTTAGACTATGGCGATTTATCATGACATGACGTCAAATACACCACATGGGAAGGTGACGTCGTCTTCAGCAACATGTATAGTAGTAATGGATCGTTATTTTGACATTTAATGAGGGCACCCCCGTAAACCTGCAAGTGGTAATTAACTTTCTAATAATTTGCCAGTGCGCATAACCTGTAGAGAAAAGAAATCACAATTATTTTGCTTATATTCTACACGTTGTTAGAAATAGAGTAGTACAATTAATTGGAAGGATTTCATGGCCACCATTTTGTTCTGCTGTAACAGTAAGTTAGGCAGCATTCGATACAATGGCAAATTGCATACGGGTTGGGTTTTTTTCTTGTGTGTTTTTAAAAACATGAACTGTATTTTCTAGCTAAATTATCTATTTTACCATACACTTGCTAATTAGTTCCTACGGTACTAATCGCTGTCATGGTCCTTAATTGTGCATCTTTTTTTATTGTTATTTAGAGATGCAGTGCCAGTGACGGAAGAAGAAGGTTTCCAAAGGTGGGTGATGTGCATGGGGGAACCGTTGCTAGGTGTGTGACGTTGACGATAGCATTGTTTCTTAACCCTTGACGTCACGAAGTAAATACAAAATCACGATATCTAATTGGTTATGATGCATTATGGGTCGGTACAGAGATTTTTCTTGACCAATGAAATTTCATGTTTATATTTTTATTTTTCTGGGGATATACCTCGGTTTGTAGAACTTCTCTGGTTAATTCAGTTCTTATTATTTATTAGTTGGGTTGATTATTATTTGCAATGGTGTGGGCAGTAAGGTCACGCGGCGGGGTGAGTACTAATAATTTTAACATATCAAATTGAATAATGTAATGCAACAACAACAAAATTGTTGAACTTAACTGAATCTCTTAGTAAACTGCTTGTATACCCTACTATAACCCCATATATATATTATTATATTATATTATATTATGCTGTATTTTTTAGCTATTTCTGAGTTGTTAGGGTTTTCATTGTATTTTTTTAAGTTTTATTTTCTACCGTTAAACTGTATACTTTCCAATATTTATTATTAAGTATTTCATTATTTTGTTTTACCTTCAGTTTAATTTCTTTTCAATTGTATCCTTTTTCTTTATGATTATACTAAGCTTTTTTTCCCTTTTTTTTAAAACATAATTTGTACGCTTTTTTTCCATTCTATTTTCAAAAACAAATTATAAACTTTTTTTAAATAGAGAATTTTTTTTTTTTTAACTGAAAACATTTTATGTGCATTGTATTAATCCTATCTGCCCTTGGTTCCAGGGGCGTCGAAGTCGGAGTCGAAGTCGAAGCAGGAGACGGCGAACAAAATCTCGCTCACGCTCCCGCTCTCATCGGCGGGGTCACAGTCGTAGCCATTCCCGACGCCGCCGACGCCGACGAAGGCGTGGTGGTGATGAGGTATTTACAGGTTCAATATACCTTTTTCACACATAATTATAAGTGTTGCACATACTAACATTCAAAAGGCAGCTTGACAAGTAGATAAAAGATTCACCCGGTACTTAACTTGTAGTACACGGGTGAAGACCAGCCTTATATAAATACGGGCGAAAATAGCATTAGTATGGAACATCACCTAGAAACTGTGACTCCAGTATCAAATAGCTACCCATGTAGGCACAGAGTTGGTGAAATGGGAGAGAATGCAAAAAGACAAGATGGCGGCCGCAGAACGCCGTCGATTTCACTTTTAAATTGCATTAAACTAGATATTATATTATATTTTTCAACTCAAAGGTAGCGGGCTCTCAATAAGACATATGTAAAGAATAAATGTTGCTTCTTAGATTGTGAAATTAGGCTCTCAATTCTTTGACCCGCATTTTCGCCACCTTTTACATAGGGTTGGTTTGCACCCCTACTGCAGCAGTACGGGGTGAATCTTGTATCTACTGGACAAGGTGTTAACAATACTAGCTCAAATACTCTAATATAATCTAGTTCTTGCCATCACAGTGGGTGGTGTAAATCAATAAATTCATTCAAGAACAGATTAGAAAAGGCATGGGCTGATGATCCAGGGAAATTTGATTTCCTTATTCACCACATGCTACTAATTATTCCTTGTGTTGCTTATTTACTTGCACTCAAGCAAAAATGAGACAAATAAGTGTTCACACTTCCTGTCTACCATTCGCTATTTCGCTAAATCCTCTACTACAGGCTGGTGGTTGAGACCCTTTTCCAAAAAAGCTGCTACCCCGATTAGTAGTGACGTCAGAGGTTGGTGAAAAATATGGATTTCATCAGAATTTTAAAGCCATCTCATTCAGGATAGGAACTGTGAGTTGTAGTTTTATATGTGTAGTATAATAGTATAGTATAGAAATCGCGGAAATAAAAGGTTTCCTATATTTGGTTATTGGTGTTGGGCAAATTTGCCCCGGTACTGCTATTGTGAGAGGCTATATATTGCTCTGTGGGCTTTTCAGTTTATTTTGCATAGTTTGGTTTTGGGGTGTTTTTTTTGGTGATGGGTGTATTTATGCTGCCCATAACGGTTAAGTCTAATGACTTGTTTTCGCTGCTAGACAGTAATAGTCTTGTGACTCCCCTTCTTTTTTATCACTTTCAGTTGTTGTGTAGTTATATAAGGTTACATAGTTATATCAATCTATTCAGTTTATTGTTATATATGTGTATTCTAATATCTCTAGTAATATATGGAGTTTATTCATAATAACTCGGTATATAACTTACACTACATACTTACTTGTGGGAAACATAATAATCAACATGGGTCGTTATGATGTGTGTATAATTAGAAGCATTCTCAATTTGGTTGGAGTGTGATTGACTGATTTGTGAAATACAGATAAATATGACATAATAATAAAATAATAACAATAATGGTCTCTAACTAACAATACTGATTGTACTTCTAAGACGATAAAAACCCACAATTACAAAGGAAATAAGCTTTAAAAACTAGGTATATTGTTGGTATATTGTTGCACGGGTACCCAATTCAATCTACAATATTACATCTGCATAAAAGTTTAGTGCTCCATTGAATATACAATAGACATAATGTATCGATATATAATGCATATCCTGATTTAGCTATGCTCATAGTACATCTTATTGCACAATCTGCATCTCTGAATGTTATATTACATATATATTAGTAAGGGTCCATTATTATATTTATTTGTATTTATCAGTGAACACATACCCCCAACCATAATGTGTGTAGGTATATATATTATATATATATTAAATATATCTATATATATATATATTTAATATATGGGTCGTTCTCAGGTGTACCACTTTTGTGACAAGGAAACCGAAAGTCAAAACATTCAAATAGCAGAATCAATACTTCTATGAAGGTTATGCATGTCCATTTTTTTTTTTTTTATCTTATACAAATTGAGAAAGCCGTTAAACTTAACCATATAACATCCATCCATGTCAACACAAATTCAAAAAAGTTACAAAACGAAAGATGGTGTCGATATGCACATTTTCATATTTTCACTTTAGCACAATCATATAGCATATTTTGGATAAGTTTTGTGGGATAGATTAAAGTTGCATAGTCCGGTGGTTTTGAGTTTCTGAAATTTTCTGAGATAAATACATTAGGTTGATCGTTATTATGTACCTTACTTTAGCTTGAAGTCACTTTTATTTTAAGTGGCTAACTTTTGAGATATTTGAAGTGGAACCATGCAAAATTAATTTTGGCAAGCTTGTCAACTCTGACCCCCATAGGCTTCTGCAGTAACAGGTTCTATTCAATTGCCCCGGTATTCCTTAAGTGCACCAGTATCTAAGTTAGATATGTAGAATCAAATTTAGATAATTGTTTTGGTTTTGAAAATTTGATATTTTCATCGGAGTATTGCTAACATAATTAATACCGAGTCAACGACTATTTTGATTTACTACCCCCCCCCCACATACAAATTGCGACATCATTAACAATGTAATGTGGAAACCAGATATGTGGTAGTCTCTGAGAATGACCCATATATATGTATACATATATATATACTTTGTAGTATATGCCATTTAGTAACTATGCATGTCTTGATTGGATAATTCTGTTATTATATGTGCATAGATATTTGATTGTTGGTGGATCAAATGATACAATAATAAATGTATACTGGCATCACTATATATATATATAATATATATGTTATATATATAGTATTTTTCCACACCTAATTTATCAATTAAAAAAAACTAAATACACCATTTACGGAATGAAAATACTTTGAATATTAATAAGCTTTTCTAATAACAGCACTCCCTTCCCATCTTACATCCATCCAGGGCAGCGGCAGTCGTAGTGGCAGTCGTGGCCGCCGGGGCAGGAGGAGGAAGCGATCCAAGTCCAGGAAGCGTTCCAAGTCCAGGAGGCGTCGCAGCCGGCGTCGCCGCCACCGCTCCAGCAGCCGCCGCCGCCGCCACCGATCTGGCAGTCACCGCCGCCGCCGCCGCCACCACCGCTCTGGAAGTCGACGCCGCCGTCGTCGCACGGGCAGCCGCCGCCGCCGCCGCCATACATAGGCATGGGAACGCGTCGTCAGATCACCGACCCAAACTGCCAACACATATTGAACAGAAAAACCGGATTATTCAAGCAGTCAACGCCATCGACGCTATATAAATGTGAACACGTGTATATATATATATATATATATATATATGAACATGTATATGTATATGTGTATATAAGTATCTATTGTTAGCACTCAAGAACTTGAGTGCTACTATTTATTATATTATTTTTTTATTATTACTTTATTTTCGTACTATACATACGAACCTTACATCTGTATATACCATAAATATTAAAGAGAATAATCCGGACTGTGGTGTGGTGTTGTTTATTATATAATTTGATATACATATAATATCTTATATATACATATAATAATAATAATAATAATAAAATCACATTTATATTAGTATAACCACAAGAAGTCGAAGGTCCTAGTGTTAGGCAGTGGGAAAATCATCTATGGCAATGAGCCAATAATTTTGGGAGGAAAAGTTCTTGATTATCAGACCAACTACAGATATATAAATAGAAAATACACTGATAATTCAAGCAACGTTTTAGAGGGTATAGATGCTAGCTATGGTACATACAAAATGTAAACTTTAAATCAAAACCTAATGACCACTAACACAGCAAGGTGAAGACAGAGAAATGAACTATTGGTAACCAAACAATTATCCAATTGTAGAATGAACAAACTGAGGTTTGGGGGATGTGGGAGAATGGTTACAAACACAGAAATAATGCATGCAGTAGTAGTTAGTCACAAAAAAAGTGGGTGATCAGTGATTTCAGATGAGTATTGGCCTTATATTAGATTTGAGTGTTTTAAGTTGTTACTGCACATAAGTTCTATTTACTATGAAACTACAATAACAAAATAGTGCTTGGTAGCCAGTCCTAAATAAAACTTGGAATACTTTCTAATGGGCTTTCTAACTGCACTCTATTTCTAGTTATGCAATAGTATTTTCATCAGTAGTCTACTGAGAATCTTAGAATTACCTGTACATGTAGCACTCACCAGCACAAATCTAAGCCACGCAATGCTGCGAGATCACGTGAGGAGTATCCTTGTTTGAAAATGTACCAAAGCTTAGTGAAAGAGCACTTTCACTTTTGTATCCAGGCACGCAACAGTAAACTAGGGCATTAGGTTGGATTGCTCAATGTTCCCCAGTACAGTGGTAGCTTACTTCATTGTGTACATTTAGTCTATATCTAATAGCTCGTGTGTGGGGAGAGGGACGCGGCGTGAAGAATATTAATGGCAAAGGTAATAAATTTCATATGGCACTAATCGGACGCGGTGGTCGAATCGGTAGAGCGCAGACTTCTCGTGCGGAAGGTCGTGTTTTTTGTTGTTGTTCCCCTCCAACTTCAAATACTACCTGTCAGACTCGGAGCTTGTTTGCCTCCCCTAATCCTTACCTTTATATTCATACAATCCCAAGAATCTTAGCAATACTTCAACTTACAACTAAGTCAAGTCTAACATTAACAACAATGTACCTCCATTACAACTCTTAAAGTGGTTTTTTTAACAAACAACAATGAAATATGCATTTAAAATAGTGATATTTATTTCGAAATAGTCTACAATAATAAAGCATGTGGTGCTAGTTTGTCGAATGCTACCTTGAAAGCGAAAGCACTCCTCTCCAACTCCCATTCCAAGTGGCAAGTTGGAGTTTTACATATGACGCATGATAGCACATTAAAGTTGCTGTCAATGCTCTTCAACACCTGAGATAGGTGAATTGTACCAGTCACTAATATCACGATCAGACAGCACTACACAAGACGGCACAACTATGTTCACTCTCATTAGGCCAAATAAAAAAAATTAAAATGATGATCGTCCCCGCCCGTACCTGATTGAAAAGAAATACTGTTATAAATGCTCAGCCTAGCAGCAATTCAATCAATCAATCAATAGTTCTGTCCTCTAGTCGAGGGTTGGATGCAATGGTTCTCCACTTGTCCCGATGGTGTGCTGTTCTGATAGACTGTGAATAATTCAAGCCTGTCCACTGTGAAATATTTGTAAACCATGATGTTCTTGGTCTCCCTCTCCCTCTGCTGCCATTCACCTTCCCTTCCAACAATGTACGGTATATTGAACTCTGATGAATGATGTGGCCAAAATAAATAAGTTTCTTTGTCTGTATAGTGGCAAACAAGCTTTTCTTATTTTTAATTCAATATTTATATTAATTTAAGTCATTAATTTGACTCGGCCAGGGTTCGAGCCCCATAACCTACCAGAAAGGGAATCTGGCGCTCAACTCATTCGGCCATCGTGTCTGGTTACCTATTACTTCTACTTCAAAATTAAAAACCGCTCGTCGGAGCCGGATTTTTTTGTATTTCGAAAGGACGATCACCAATTGTTTTTGGTTACTTGGCCTTAGTTTGCACCACTACCGGAAATTAAAGCTGCATAGTCCGATGGAAGCATAACATTTTCAAAATCAAAACAAGTACTCAGATTTAATCTTACCCACCAGAACTAGATACTGGTGCACTTATAGAATGCGTGTTGCTGCATAGAAGGGAATATTAAGTCAATATAATACTAATAGAGCCTGTTACTGCTGAAACCTATGGGGTCCAGCATTTTGGTGTGCACATCAAAAGTAATTATGCATGTGTTCACTTCAAACATTTAAAAAAATTGGTAAATTATAATCAAATTTACTGCAGAGGTAGATTATAATGATCAAGCGAATATATTTATCTAATATACATGGCAGAAGCTCAAAACCATCAGACTATGCAGCTTTAAGTTACAGAGAAGTGGAAAATGGACAACAGGTACTTGGTTCAGTTAGAAACTTGATACAGACAGAAGAGGAACGAACACTAGCTAGCTAAGTTTGTGAAACCATCAGAAGGATTTTTATCCAAATGGATTATGTGGTGATATTGTGGAATTGAATTTTTTTTAAATTGCAGCAATTTGAACATGTGGTTATATAGAAATAAAGTGGGGAACAGTTTACAAACTATTCACCATAAAGTAGGAATTTTATTAAATTACAAAAAATATATATATTTAGTACTTTTCTGGTTATCAGTTAGGTTATTTTGTTCCATTCCAACTACAAATACCGAAGCTTGCTACGTAAGGTTGTCCCTTTTCCCTGATCCTTACCTATCATGATGGTAGATTCCTTAGCAATAATTAAACTTACAGGTAAGTCTACAATATTTGCAGCTAGGAACGACACAACGTTGTGTTATCTCTGCTCGGCCTTGAGATTGCGCCCAATTGGGAGTTTCTCAAAATATATAAAACAGAAAGTAGTGTTACACCAGCTAAAGGCATGAGAATGTGAACCTCCAATCTAATGCAAGGGCGGTCACAGGAGGGTATTAGGGATCATCACTATATATTACACACCAAACTTAAATAACTACATTTTAGGATTAATTACAATTGCTCATTAAGTGCAAACAATATCTTATCAGGGTAAATATATTGACATGAAGCTTATATATTCATATAGAGTATAATATCGGTGGTAATATTTTTAATATGACATGCGGAGACATGTTAATGACCTCTGGCTTTTTCTGCTGTCAATTAGAGTAAAATTGCTTCAAGAGAGGAATGTGAAATGAAATATTTGTGGAAATTAGCCTCAGATCACCATAGTT
Source organism: Branchipolynoe longqiensis (assembly GCA_030323885.1). Lineage (NCBI taxonomy): Eukaryota > Metazoa > Annelida > Polychaeta > Phyllodocida > Polynoidae > Branchipolynoe > Branchipolynoe longqiensis. Next base: position 101,824,783 of record CM059190.1, on the reverse strand, counting down.
GAGACTATAAACAAGGACATATATACTCGTTATACAGAACAGATCTATATACACCAACTCACACCATGCCCACTACTTGCAAGGTCAGAGCACTAGTAAAAATGTTTTAATTCAAGGTTATTGAAAAAATAATTAAAGGCTACCTGAAACTAAGAAATTAGAGACTACTTTAATGACAATGATAGGTGAGGTTTAATCGCTTGAATTCAAATAAGTCGACAATTTAAATAACACATTGAGGATATGCTATAATTTATCAGATGGATTTTCCAATAGCAATAATTTCAGCCACCCGCAGCTCGACAATAGACAGCCATTAATCATTTTTAATTCAAGACTACTTTGTAAAAATTAAAGGCTTTCAATGCCTTCAATGAAGCTCAGGGAGACCTGTCTCCCCCTTTCTTCGCTTGGGTCTGAGTCCCGTCAACAAGTGAATGATTCAGACGCAAAAATCGACAAACACCATTCAGGATGACATGAAACCATGACTACCATGCTTGAGCTGAAGCCGCCATCATTCCCGATAATCAAATCTCTTTTTTTCAAAGAAGCTGCCACACCCCCTATGTAACCTCCTACTCAATATGAAATTGATAGTCTTTAATCGGAAAGCACAACAACAAATTCTGTTACAGAAAACAAAACTGGATTTGTCGGTTTTTGTGGCTGAATTCTTCAAGTTCTCTAGGGCAACATATCAATGCATCACCGTTATACATTGGTAATATCAGACTTCATTAAAAGCATCTTTACCAGTATACTAAGCGCACTTTTCAAGCATCTAAGTACAATAACATTAGTTTAACACTAAAGGCACAGCTTAAACTTGTTAAAATGGTGAGACATCATTCAGCATTACATGGTCAAGTGGCTGGGGTTTCATTTAGCCATCGTTCTCATATGCCCTTAGATGTTGCCAGGACGCAAAGCTCCAAAAACCAACCAACCATTTAGCCACGTTCTAACCAAAATCATTTATTCCAGTTGTTAAAGTTGCATAGTCCGATGGTTTTAAGTTTCCGCAATTAAAAAAAATATATATATTAGGATGATCGTTATAATCTATCTCACTTTAGTTTGAAGTAACTTTGCTCTTAGCAGATATCTGAAGTGAAAATTTGGTAAATTAATTTTGGCATGCTTGTCAACTCAAGCGTAACAGGTTAAAAAAGATTATTGACATAGTATGTCCTTCCATGTAGCAACAAATACTTAATAAGTGCACCAGTATCTAAGTTGGATACGGAGAGTCAAATCTAGATAAGTATTTTGCTTGTGAAAATTTGATGTTTTGATCGGATGATGCAGCTTTAACTGACTTTCATGGATACATTCGTGGCTAAACACTCTCCTAGATTCCTACTGCCCGTCTGGATATGGTTAGACTCAAGTTTGCACAATCCTAAGTGTATTGGTTGAACCACGCACAGGAAGCACTAACAATAACAATAACAATAACAATAATAATAATCAGTTATTGCATGTTATGGAGCTTGAGGCTCGAGGCCTCTGGAATGAGTATTGACCAAAGTGTAGCCAAGATCGACACGCATTCCAGAAGTAAAAGAGCTGTAAATCTAATATATCACAATAAAGCATCAATTAAATGACTTCATCCGTCTGCAAAAATCCAGTGAGTAGAGTGTGATATTAGATAGATAGTTAGTGGTGATTGCTTAACGCCTTGTCGACAGCAAATGCCATAATCACAGCAAGAAGTGTCAAATTCTATTCTGTTCTATTATAACTGGATCATCGCATTTACACAGAATGTAACAACACAATCAACTATGTATCAACATACACTTCTGAAGTTAAAAGCCCGCACTAACAAAAGATTTGCGGCCTGGTTAGGTAAAATTTGAAGATATTGGGGGCATTCGACTGGGCCCTTTCTATCCGCAAGATTTATGGTTGGAACGGATGGAGCCACATACACACATCCGAATCATCGGTATATGAACCCACTTCCAGTCCCAGTCATATAGGAATTTGTTCGGAAATATTTTGATATTAGGATAGAGAGGCCCAGTCGAATGCCCCCAGAGTTCTTCCCGAATTGGTGAATTTAACAAAAAAAGAATTACATGAGGTGGCATAGTCCTGCCGCCCTCAAGAAGTCTACAATCGATTCATTGTTTACGATAGTTCAAAGATAATGCATGTTGTCTGCATTGTACACTTGTTGGCGCAAGGCCACAATATTAACAATATTAGACAATATGGTGGTGACCTAATTTGTCCATTAAACGAAATTTTCGAGTAATTTAAAAACAAATAACCAACCATTACAAATGACCAGAAAGTGACATAGGGCTGGTCGTTTGTGCAGTGTAATGGGAATTACCATAGACAGGGTTCATACAACTAGTCAACAACCAAATTTAAGCCCTGTTTAGGGCCTTTTCAGGTAAGAAATTAATTTTTTACACCCGAATAAATATGATATCATAATGATTTATATACATGTCAACTCTTTATGGTCTTACTTCCCCAGGTTTCTGTATGCTATTTTTATAACGCAAAAGAAGCAACTAGGGAATTAGCATCTTTATTCCCTAGATTAGTTAATAAGCCACACACCTAGCCATTCAAAACACTGTTGTCAATCAAATCTGCCCTCTTCTCCCCAACAATTCGAGGGGTTTTCGGCATTTGGTCAATTTGTAAGATCTTTTTAGGGTATTTTCAAATTTAAGGCCTTTTCAAGAGACACCATCAAATTAAAGGCCTTTTCAATATTGTGCGAACCCTAATACACAATGTGTTAGTTATCAACAATTATTATTGGCCAAATGTCTAAAATGGCCAAGGTATTTAATTTTTTTTCAACTAAATCAAGATCTGTTCACAACATATGTTCATGTCGCCGAGGAAAAGAAATCGCTCTAGTAGAACAGCAGCAACAACATATTTGTATTTTTCTTTTGTTAATTCACATTTTAAATGGTGAGTATTTTTTGCTTAGTTTCTTTACTTCGGAAACACTCAAGGGTTACCGATATAAATCAATACGATGGTGCGTTGTCTGTCTACACATCCTGAGATTTCGCTTGGATTAAATGGACGGACTCACTATGGGAAGTAAGTATACAACTTCATTTGAGAGAAAGCTTTCTTCTCTCTTTAACCCCCCTCTCCCCCCCCCCAAAAAAAACCCAACCACCTCATATTTAAAAAGGAAATACCCCCAAATAAGTCAATAGATCTTCAATAATTATATAGGGAATATTATTTATAAGCTTAGATGTTGCTAGGACGCAAAACTCCAATAAAACTAAACAAACAATAACAGGATAGTTTCTACGATACGATACTGAACTGACCGAATAATTTCAGATTTTATATGAAATAGTTATAACCACGACTACGCTTATGCAACATATTTTTTTCACCAAAAAACCCTGTATTATATATTTACGCAACATAGTGTCACAATTGCAACATTACTGTAGATCCGACCAAGTAGTTCCAACGGGTAAAGGCAATGCACGGTAACTTGTGCAGAAAATGCGATACAGTGGACACAAACAAATGTTGTCCACATAAAACCCCGCTAAGTGGTTGTGTATGCGGGGTGGTGGTGGTGGTGGTGGTGGTGGGGGGCTGCTGGAGTTGTAGGTGGCGCCACAGTTCCGGATAGTGAGGACTCACGGAACTAGATCACGCAGCACTGCTCCGTTGGTAATAATTTTTTTTGGCGGGTACATTAGTTGATTAAGCAGGGGAAATTTCAATCACGGACGATTTGTCTTCCTCATTCCACTGCTCCATGTCATATTCTAATAATGCCGAGTGCCAGGCTAGGTAGCGACAAGTATCAATTATTAAGTCATTGGTTTGACTTGAATAGACGGGGTGTAATGACGTCACGAGGCAACTTCCGGTGGCCATATTGGATTACAGATGCAAGGCTTGGAAGTGCTTACATTGTGTTTATTTACCGATTTGTTGGTTTATTTGTCACTGTTTTGAGTAGTTTGGCCTCAAAAGTTGGTGGAAAAGTGTTTTTTTATGGAAGGGAAGCATTTTTTAAATCATGTAGCCTCACATCATTGCTAAAGTGCAGTATGTTGACACTTTGGATGCTCTGTCAAAGAATTAGAAAGGTTTGGGCAGTACCCGCTAGGTGGCGCCACATACTTCGGCAGCCCTGATTATAGGTAGGCCCAGTGGTGGCCATAGTGTTCTTGGTATAAGACAGGGGGCGCCATAGGTGGTATTATGTGTAATCCAAGATGGCTAACCACCGAGTGATGACGTCACATGCACTCCCTCTATAGGTTCGAATCCCATGATTTACCAAAACGGGAGGCGGACGCTCAACTCATTCGGCCATCCCGTCTGGTAATGGCATATTAAAATATACAGCACATTATTTATTAAATCAAATCAGATTTAAAAGCTGAAGGAGAAGCAACAGTTACCCAGAGTTAACTGACTAGCTCGTTTGAATCCAGCCTATAATGCTATTCGTATTAGGAACATACTCTATGCTTTCAGTAAAACAATATAAATAAATAAAAAGCCACCTGATAATTACAGAATTTCCATTCTGAATTATAATAGATTTATATAATTAAAGTTGCTTAATCCAATCTTTCTGGGGCTTTTTAAAAATAAATATATTAGCCTGTTTGCTATAATCAACTTCACTTCATCATTGATTTCCAAGCTTTATAACTTTAGAGATATTTTAAAGGAATTTTGGTGTGCACACCAAAATGCTGGGCATAGGCTTTGTTGACCCATTTTTAGAATATATCAGCATAGCACAGGAGCATCAAACTGCTATAAATGTTTAATGAGTGCACCAGGATATAAGTTAGATATGTAAATAAAAATTAGGTAAGGCCTAAAAACAATTTACTTCCGGTTGCAGGCAAGCAAAAAAGTAGGTCGTGATCAAATTAATTTTAAAAATAATTCTTTTTACCATGAATCCTTTGACTGTGATGTAATTTGAAGTAGCAACACATGTAATTTGTCAGAAAATTTTCATTGAAGCAAAATGCAAATATAAAATAACGGCCGACTATTCTTTGTAAAGTCGGTCGCACAACCGGAAACAACATTTTCTTTTTAGGCCTAAGCAGCTTTAAACTGCGCGTCTTAATGTCAACCCCAAACAACTTCCTCATGTTCTGCATTGTACATGTTACGTGGGAAAATGAATAATTCGCAACATAGTGACTGAACCCACAGTGTAGCCACTCACTCGGAAATCTGTAGCGACTGGGGTAACAATTTCTAGGAATGCTATGAAGCGTAACTTTTCGTATCCTTGGTTCAGCCCAAATCCAAATTTGTTATCTATGTTGCTTCGTAACTATAACGAGGGAACACAAATACCGTCAGGAACGCTGCCAGAGTAGGCTACACTCTTAGCCGATTTTATTATGATCTAGATAAAAGATTCACTGCGTACTTACAGTAGGGTGAAGAACAAACCTAAATAAAAGCTGACGAAAAATGTTGACACGCTGGGTAAATGAAATGAGCAGATAAATTCTTAATTTAAAAAGCAAAATATATTATTCACATATATCTTTAACATTTACCCGCTACTCTTGATTTGAAAAATATAATAAAACATGTAGTTTAATGGATTTTAAAAGTAAAATCGATGGCGTCCTATCGCTGCCAACTTGTCTTTTTGCATTCTCACTCATTTCACCAACCCTGTGCCAATATAAGTAGCCATTTGAAACTGGTACCAGAGATCGTACTTCCTGTTCCATACTAAAGCTATTTTCGCACATATTTACACTATGTTGTCGTTCACATCTCTACTGCAAGTACGGGATGAATCTTTTATCTACGTTCACGCCTACTACAAGTACGGGGTGAATCTTTTATCGAATTATAATCCAGTTCCCTTCCAACTTGAATCTCACTCCAGCTACCACGAGAGGTAACAGCTACAGATCTCACTTATCGTCGTGTCGTGAATATATTCTCCATGTATCACAAACTAGAAGCGCGGCATCATGGCGATGAAAACGACGACCCCCATGAGGAGAATGAAGAGGAAGAGCGGAGTGAGGATGTTCCAGACTGGCCACAGCGCCACCACCAAACTGTCAACAAAAGAGCGGAGAAAGACTTACAAGATATGCAGCAGCATTTGGACAATTATAATCTCTTCATACAGTTGCAGAGTTCCATGGTTTTGAGTCTCTGCTATATTTTGAGGTAAATATAACAGGTTGGTCCTTATGGTACGCGGCGAAGGAAGAGAGAGGGAGGCAAGCTGGGAATAAAAATGTAAATTTTATTTGAAGGATAAATGTCAAATGTAAAGTAATGATAAATGTAAGTAATCAGGATAAATGTCAAATAGAAGAGAGCCCCAAAAGGAAGAGGTGTGGACGGGAGGGCAGCTTGAGGCGGAATGGCTGGAGGCAGCGGGCGAGGAGAGGGAGAGGGAGAGAGAGAGGGAGAGGGCGAGGGGGAGGGGGAGGGGGAGGGGGAGAGGGAGAGAGAGAGTGGGACACTTCCCCGCTGCGAATCAAACGCGGGGGAGGGGGGAGTGGGAAGGGGAGGGGGAGGGGGAGGGAGAGGGAGAGGGAGAGGGAGAGAGAGAGCGAGAGAGAGAGTGGGACACTTCCCCCGCTGCGAATCAAACGCAATGCAAGCATTGCGTCCAATTCATACCATTATGACCACGTACAATGCCAGCATTTTATTTAATATGTATTTCTTTATAAAGTTGCTTTGCGTCTCTGCCATATTTTGAGGTAAATATATCAGGTGTATTGTTATAATTCACAACACGATGACCAAGTACAGTGCCATCATTTGTCTTTAATATGTATTTTTACATGAATCAGGGAACGCAAATATAGTCAGTTTCTTTTGCAGACACAGTTACCGATAATTTCGAATATTAAGGCTTTAAGTTTAAGTTAACATCACAATTGTTTTATAATGAAGGAGTAGGGTTGCTACAGTTCAATCTCATGTAGCATATATCTATGTTGATAATTAGTAAGGTCGCTAGAGTTTATGTTAAGCACTCGGGATACCTGACGGTATTTACGTTCCCTTGTTTATAGTTAACGAGGAAGTAGGGTTCATAAAAATAAATGTTGGCAATCAGATTCAAGAACATCTTCAAGAACATCTTCAAGTTCAAGAACATCTTCAAGCTCAAGAACATCTTCAAGGAGACATGCAATATTTTGATACCAAAACTCTATTGTGCATGTTATGTAATAACATGAGTAATTCATAACAATTGGTCACCTCACATCTACTGACTTACTTGGGTTGCCAAACAGTACAAATTTAGAAATGAAGAACTGGGTTAAAAAAACAACAACAAAACTCAACATAGATCTTATTCAATATCTCTTTAATCTGTAGACAATGCTGATAAGCAGAAATTACCAAATACAAAGTTAACAAACTAAAAATGTTGAGAACCCAGATAAAATTCATTTTGTTGGCTACATAATAACACAAGTAATTCTCATACATAGAGTAATTTCTATCTACTAACTGGATTGGGCTTCTAAGTAATGTAAATAGATAAACCTGGGTAAACTAATATTCCAGAGATAATGGTCTGATAGTTTCAAAAAGAAATCAAATACCTTGCTGCAAATTATCTGCTGAAATTTTTATAAACAAAGAAATTAAATAAATTCAAAGTTAATCTCTAACTGCTAATGGACAATCTCAAAGAATTAGAAATCCCAGATATATCTATGCATGGTATATAAATCATCAGTAATTTATAGACTAGGACTTAATTCCTATCTATTGTTCTTTATTAAACTGCCAGACAACTCTGCTGAAATTTTATAAACAAAGAAATTAAATAAATTCAAAGTTGATCTCCAACGGCTAGTGGACAATCTCAAGAATTAGAAATCGCAGATATATCTATGCATGTTATATAAATCATCAGTAATTTATAGATTTTAATTCCTATCTATTGTTTTTTATTAAACGGCCAGACAACTCTGCTGAAATGACTGAACCCACAATTCACTCAACGAGACAAACAAGTGAACACACGAATATAATTGTTTATATTTAATAACAAGGTTTAATAATAATAAAATTAGTCCGTAACTTCAATGAAGTTGTGCAATCGCGAATCACTGAGCTTATGCGGCGACAGGGCCTATCTTAACTAGTACATATAAGATAACAGTAAGCGGTATCAGAAGACCAGATACAGGTCAGCAGTAACAGTATACAAATGCTAAGTCAAGAGTAGTGCAATAGTAACTTGGATATGATAGGTAACAATAACAGAAAAGATAACAAGATAACGACTTATACGAAACCCAGCGCTCAACCCTGGGAGGGTGGGTGGGAGAGCGAACCTGCTGGTACGGCGGTCGGGCGAGAAGTGACTGCTTGCGGTGTCGCGATACAGCAAGAAACGTAAGCGACCTAGTTGCCTCGTTGAGCAAATTACCTATGTTAGCCTCCCAACATATCCAACATAGAGTGTTTCTGACAATTCAAAACTGGTGTTGCTAAAGTGATGTAAACAAAATTGAATGTGTTGCCATAACCACTCATCTCAAATCTGTGATCCTGGGATTATGCATCTGGGTTGTTAGGTCCGGTAGTGAGGACACATTCATATCTCCAAGCAATCATATCAAATGTCAAAAACAATCTCCAAGGAGACCCATAGTATATATAGAGGTGAAAAACTTAGGATCTGCAACTCACTTTGTCCTGGCAATCATACAGTGAACACCTGTTAGGCTTTTTTCCCCGCCCTCCCTCCCTCTTGTACTTATGATATGACTACTAGGGCTGAGTGTTAGAGGTATTCGGTTGAGTCGAACCCGGAACTTTGAGTGTGTGTATAAATAATATAGCCTGTGTGTTTTTATAGATATGACTAATACTGACATGTGGTATAATACTTATGTATACTTACAAATGAATGATTGTACAAACCTATACTGCTACGAATAATCTTGAAGATGTAAATAAATTATAAATTTACTCCCAGTCCAGTCTTTTGTTATGAATTACGAAAACATCACTGTACATAATTGGCTGACATTTACAGGGGGTTAGGGCGAAGCGGAGGAGTGATTCAAGCGCACTCACAAACATACAGTTAAATTCAAGAACATTCACGGGTACTCAAACCAAAAATCGAAATTCAAGACTTTCGGCGACGCGTGCGAACCCTGTGAGGAAGGCACTGCAGTCGGCTTACACTCACCATATGGCGCCCAGAGTGAAGGCGGCAGTGGCTATCGGAATGGCTGCTGGGTAATGCTTCTCCCACTGCGAAGATGGAATCTTGTGGGCGAAGGACAGGTGCAGGATCAGAAAAGCCCCGATCGACAGGTTTATAAGGATGAATATAATCCCGATCTTCAACCACAATCTGAAGAAGAAAAAAAGCCAAGGAAAAAAGTAGAATGAGCAGAAGTGATGTTGTTGCTGAGATAACAGACAATGTATGCTCTTAGAAATATTAACAAATGTTAATATACGTCAAATGCTTATATATGTGGGTTTATACTGATAAACATGATTACAATCTGAAAAGGCCAACAACAACAAATATAATGAGGAAATATAACCGCATTTAACTAAACATTATTAGAATTTGAAAAATGCCAAGAAACAAAATATGCTGACTAAATGTTAGCACACTTATACTGATAAACATCATCATATTCTGAAAAAGGCAGCAACAAAAATTACGATGAGGAAATCCCAATCTTTAACCACCATTCAGATAAACAGAACAGCAAGATCAAAATGGAGCTAAGCACTATCTAAAAATGACAACATACATATATACCGACAAAACATTATCTCTATATTTACGGAAGATATATGAGCACAATCGTTAAACATAGTCTAAAAGGTTAAACCTAGTCTAAAAGGGAGGGGCAGTGGGGGGCGGTTGGGGGTGGAGGACAAATGTAAAAAAATGCATACGACTAAAAATTGCCACAAGTCTTTAACAACAATCTGGTGAAAAGGAAAACAATGAGAAAGTGCCAAACTTAAACGATATTAGAGTTAAACATAGTCTAAAAGGTTAAACCTAGTCTAAAAGGGAGGGGCAGTGGGGGGCGGTTGGGGGTGGAGGACAAATGTAAAAAAATGCATACGACTAAAAATTGCCACAAGTCTTTAACAACAATCTGGTGAAAAGGAAAACAATGAGAAAGTGCCAAACTTAAACGATATTAGAGAATAATTATTAAACCTGTAAAACAACAACAATTAAGATCAACATCAGTTCACATTTACAATATATTAACTCCTAGGGTCAGAAGGGGAGAAGTAGGGGCGTTGGCCATGAAAAAGAAAATCGTACATTTGTGATAATGTTGATAGTTGGGAATACAGTAAAACCTCTCTAAATCGACCTACTATGGGACCGACTGTAAGTGGTCCATTTAAGGAAGTAGTCGCATTAGGGAGTTAGAATAAGGTTACAATGGTATTGTTGGGACCCAAACAAAGCGATCGATATAGGGGAGTGGTCAATCTGTGGAGCTGGTCGGTTAGAGAGGCTTTACTGTAGTCTCATAATATAAATGACAATATAACTGATAATATATCATGAATTGCTTTTCGACTGTAAATTCAGGTTACCTGTGAACACTGGGGTCATAGACGACGACATTGAGGAAGTCAGTATAGTAGAACACAAACACAGCTGCCATTAGCCACAGCACATTGTTGATGTTGTAGGGAGACTCGTGCTTCTGCTCCTTCGGCACAGTTTCTTGGCGCAGTGGATCCAAGTGACCATTCTCTGTTAAAAGAAAAGGTAAGGGTTCTACAAATAAGCGGACACATTATTATTTGCAGAGCTGCTCTGTGAATAAGCGGACACATTTTTGTTATTTGCAGAGCTGCTCTGCGAATAAGCAAACAAATTATTGTTATTTGCAAAGCTGCTCTGCAAATTAGCAAAAGAATAGTTATTATTCGCAGAGCTTAGAAAAAGCATATTTATTATTCGCAGAGCTGCCGTGCAAATTGTCAATAGCCTAAATCTGCGGATTAATGGAAGAATGATTATTATTTGCAGAGCTGCTGTTTTTATTTACATTGATTGCAGAACTTAAGTGTACTTATTTTGCAGAACTGGTATACATATTACTGATTTCATGTCCTAGCAATATCTAATGTCATATCAGGACAGGGCACAAATTACTAAAGTGGTTATTTACAGAGCTTTTCTGTCAAATAGTGATTGATACTTGGATTTCTTTCTCCTGAAGTTAATTTTCAACTGGTACATTCAGAAAGATATTACCATTCTGATTACAAAAATGCATAATAAAAGTAATTAATCCCATGAGATTTTTAATATGATTTAAAAATTACAATTATGCACTAATTGTCCACACAATTTTTGCAACTAGTACCATTCTGATTAAAAAGATATATATTAAAAAAAGTGAATTAGCCAATAAGTTTTGTAATACAATTTTTTTTAAATATGTTACTCTTGAATTGTGCACACAAATTTTGAAACTGGTACATCTATTACAGAGATATATAATAAAAGTAAATTAGCCCAGTAGTCCTTGCTTTTTTTATATATTAAATTTGTTCCTCTGAGAACGAAGAAGCAGGAGTGGCAATAGCCCCGGGGCGGGGAGGTATTAGGTGGCATGTGGGGGGTGGGGGCGAGCAGGAGCGGTCAGGTGTCAGAGGCGGAGTCTTCTCCCGCCGCTAATCAACTTTAATGCAAGCATTACGACCAAATGATGCACGCTGATTGGTCCACAAAAAATTATGCATGCTGATTGGTTGATTGTAGCTCTGCGAATAACAGTATTGGTGGTGGCACTTCGAAGAGCCGCTCTGCGAATAGCCAGTGCGTTAGAAAAACGGGCTAAGAATTTTGACATGCTGAGGAAATTAACTGAGCGAATAAATTCTTAATGTAAGAAGCAAAATATATTCTTTATATCTATACGTCTTCATATTTACCCGCTATGTTTGAGTTGTAAAATATAATAAAACATATAGTTTAATAAGACTTTAAAAGTGAAATTGGTGGCGTTTTATCAACGTCATCTTGTCTTTTTGCATTCTCTCCCATTCCACCAAATCTGTGCCGATATGCCAGTGCGTTAGAAAAACGGGCTAAGAATTTTGACATGCTGAGGAAATTAACTGAGCGAATAAATTCTTAATGTAAGAAGCAAAATATATTCTTTATATATATACGTCTTCATATTTACCCGCTATGTTTGAGTTGTAAAATATAATAAAACATATAGTTTAATAGACTTTAAAAGTGAAATTGGTGGCGTTTTATCAACGTCATCTTGTCTTTTTGCATTCTCTCCCATTCCACCAAATCTGTGCCGATATGGGTAGCCAATTGATGCTGGAGCCAGAGTTTCTACTTCCTGTTCAATACTAAAGCAGTTTTCGCCAGCTTTTATATAGGGTTTGTGTTCACCCCTGTACTGTAAGTACGGGGTGAATCTTTTATCTATATATATCCCCACGAATATGGGTCATTCTTTAAAACTGGGCACCACATATTTGGTTTCCACGTTACGATGCTGATAATTTGTTCTTTCTTTTATTGATTGCAAGTCAAATAATTATTCTATCCTTTGTGGATTAAGTATGTTAGCAATAGTACATTTATTGAAGCTATCCCAAGAAAGAAATTAAAAGTTTACTTATATGATTTTGTGTTAATGTGAATAAGTTAAAATTTACACATTTACACTATGCATGTAGCCAAACTTTTTTTCAACTTATTTCTCAATTTTTTTCTTGTAATGTAAGTCTGCTTAACAGTAATCAATCAAATCTTGTTTGACTATGTTGTATATGTTAAAATGAGGTTCTGGATGTGTCTTTGATTTTCATGTTACACAAGTGATATTAATGTATTGCTCAATTTGTATAAGATCTAATTCAAAACGTGAAATTCAGTTTTTGCAACTCTGACATATGCACAACATGCAAACCTTCAAAGGACATTGGATTAGGCTATTATTTGGAAGGTATTTTGCTATTATTTGGAAGGTTTTCACTTTTGGTTTCCATGTCACACTTTTGTGCCGGTGTCGCAGTTTCAGTTCTCAAGCAGTTGCAGTTCTCAACATCGCTTCTGCACATGCGTCAACATCTAACGGCATCGTCTGCGCATTTTCAATGGTCGTGAGCAATCTTCACACAGAAAAAGTGAAATATCTCTAAAACCAAACCACCTAGAAACAAATGGCTTGGTACACATATAGAAAACATGTTTACCAACACGATTATATTAAATTGATATGGTTAGGGTTCTGGATTTCAATTAATTTTGAATAATGTTTTGCACTGCACGTACCGCCAAACTCAAGGCATTGTCAATGGTCGTGAGCAATCTTCATGCAGAAAAAGTGAAATATCTTTAAAACCACACCACCTAGAAACAAATCGCTTGGTACACATATAGAAAACATGTTTACCGAAAAGATTATATTAAATTTATAAGGTTAGTCACGTTGACACTATAGTGACACCGATTTGCGGTGATTGGCAATGGTTTGAATCGGGCTAATGTTGACACATGCACAGACGATGCTTTGACGCATGCGCAGAAGCAATCTTGAGAACTGCAACTGCTTGAGAACTGAAACCGCAACACCCAGTTTTAAAGAATGACCCATATATATTTATGAATAAATCAATTGTAATTTCTTCACCCCCTTCTTCATGGTCTATTTATTCTAGTCTATTCTCTATCTAGTCTATTCTAAGTCTAAGATGTATTTGTGTGTTGTATTTTCCAGCTATTCACTGAATGATTCAGGCCAATTACTAGATACCAGCAGAACAAAATTAAAAACAACATTCAAATGGATATGAACATGTTAAAAGATGCAAAATACAGAACTAAGTATAATGTCTCTGTTCATAACAAATTCAGTGTACTGATGAATGAAGAAACTCCTCAGAGAGAGTATAACAACATTGAAATGGAATGGGAAGCTCTCAGAGAAAGCATGGTCAAGTCAGCAGAGGAGGTGTTACCAAATAAAAAACGAGAGACAAAGCAATCATGGATGACGCAAACCATACTAGAAAAGATGGCAGAAAGGAAGAAAGTGAAAACCACTGATCCACCTAAATACAAACACCTGAAGAATGAAATAGAAGATGAATGCAAAAAAGCTAAAGATGAATGGTGGAATAAGAAGTGTGAAGTAGTGGAACAACTTGAGTCTCAACATCGTTCAAGAGAGATGCACAAGAAAGTGAAAGAGATAACAGGTCAAGGATACAGACAGAGAAGCAGTAAATGTATCAAGAACAAAGACGGCAAAATGCTCTTTGAAGAAGATGAAATAAAGTCCAGATGGGAAGAATATGTAAACGAACTATACAATGATGACAGAGGGAACCCACCCACAATTGAGAAAGAAGATGGGAATATTATATTAGTATCAGAGGTTGAGAAGGCTATCAATGATCTAAAGGCAGGTAAGGCTCCTGGAAGTGACCAGATAACATCAGAAATGATAAAAGGACTAGATGAAGTGGGGATTCAAATCATTCATAAGCTAGTAACTGACATCTATGAGACTGGATTTATACCATTGAATATGAATGAATCCATATTTGTACGACTCCCAAAGAAGCTAAAACCAACATTGTGTACTGAGTACAGAACACTAAGCCTGATGAGTCATATGTTGAAGATGATCCTGAAAATAATTTTACTGAGAAACAGACAGAAAATTGAAGAACAAATCAGTAACGTACAAAGTGGGTTTATATCTGGAAGAGGTACACGTGAAGGGATTTTCAATATGAGAATGATTTGTGAACGTTATTGTGAAGTGAACCAGGATGTTTATGCCTGCTTTATTGACTATGAGAAGGCCTTCGACCGAGTCAATCATGAACTGTTAATCAAATGTTTACAAGATATTGGTGTCAATGGCAAAGACATTAAACTAATTGTGAACTTATACTGGACACAACGTGCATTTATAAAAATGGAGCAGGGCCTATCGGATGAAGTTATGATTAAACGAGGAGTTCGACAGGGGTGTGTATTGTCACCATGTCTATTTAACCTGTACACAGAGATGATTTTCAGACACATTGAAGATTGCAAGGGAGTGACAATAGGTGGCATGAACGTCAACAATCTTAGATATGCCGATGACAGTGTAATACTAGCAGACAGTGAGAAAAACCTACAAGATATAGTGAATAGAATCAATAAAGCTGGAATACTATTCAACATGAAGATGAATGCCAGGAAGACCAAAACAATGGTTATAAGTAAAAAGACAGATAAACCAAATGTCAATATAACCATAGATGGCACAAACATAGAACAAGTATCCGAATTCATATATCTCGGACAAAAGATTACAAATGATGGGAGATGTGAGGAAGAAATTAAAAGAAGGATAACAATAGCCCGAACAACATTCTCCAAAATGTATAGAGTGTTAACATCAAGTAAGATATTAATACAAACAAGGAAGCGTATTCTTCAGTGTTATGTGTGGTCTACTCTAATGTATGGGGCAGAGACATGGACAATCTCTAAGAAAATGTACAAACGTTTAGCAGCATTTGAGATGTGGACTTATCGAAGGATGATGAAAATATCATGGACAAAGAAGATCACCAACAAAGAAGTTCTCAGAAAAATTAAAAATAAGAAAAGCTTGTTTGCCACTATACAGACAAAGAAACTTATTTATTTTGGCCACATCATTCGTCAGAGTTCAATATACCGTACATTGTTGGAAGGGAAGGTGAATGGCAGCAGAGGGAGAGGGAGACCAAGAACATCATGGTTTACAAATATTTCACAGTGGACAGGCTTGAATTATTCACAGTCTATCAGAACAGCACAACATCGGGACAAGTGGAGAACCATTGCATCCAACCCTCGACTAGAGGATGGAAGGCAAGCAGATGGGAGAGGGAGACCAAGAAATCATGGTTTACAAAATATTTCACAGTGGACAGGGCTTGAATTATTCAAGTCCTATCAGGAAACAGCACAAATCGAGGACAAGTGAGGAACCATTTCAATCCCCAACGCTCGACTAGAGGATGGAACTATGATTGATTGATTGACTAGAGAGATAAAGGGGGGGGCATTCACCCCGTACTTATGCAGTACACAGAGTGGGGGCAAAATTACATCCCTATATTAAAAGCTGTCAAAAAAGTGGGGAAATGGAAATGGGGAGCCTAAGTTCCAATGTTAGAAAGCAACACTTTATTCTTTATATATACATCTTTCATAGTTCCCCGACCTTTGAGTTAAAAAAATATCAATATAACATATAATTTAATAGAATTTAAAGGTGAAATTCAAACAGCGTTTTTCGCCACCATTATTAATCTTTTTGCATTCTCTCCCATTTCACCAACTCTTGTGCCGATGCAAGTACCCATTTGATACTCATGGAGCTAGGCATTCTACTTTCTGTTCCATTACTAAAGCCCTATTTTCGCCACGTGTACTACCCACAACCCAACACAACAAAAAACAAACAATCATAAAATAAAAAAAAATAAAAAAATAAAAAAAAAAAAAAACAAACAAAAAAAAAAAAAAAAAACCAAGTAACAGTACAGGATGAATCCTGCTATCTAGGCCAATTACATGCATAACTTCACATGTGTCACTGTAGCATTGGCCATAGATTAAAAGATTACATTGACATTGGTCTTTTCATTTGGAATGCAATTGGCATTGCCTATTTTCATAAATAATGTGATTATCTATCCTGAAGTCGCAGAGACAACAATAGCCCAATCCAATGTCATGATGATGATTGATCACATGTTCAATGTTAGATATTATGTTAATTTGTAAATACATGGGCAACACTAGATAAATTAATTAGAATGCAACTTTAGATGCTATTATAATTAGCGTAATGTCAATGTACACCCATAGATCCCAGTGTAAGACGGCCAGCAATTTTATGACAGGCACGAATTACCTGCAGCTTCATACATAGACTCCATTTTTGTTGTTATTCCTGAAACATATTAATCGTAAATGCAAGCTTGAATGCACACTTCTCCACGACACAGGAATCAGCGACAACGTCAACTAAAGTTCCTGGCATGTTCCATTGTTTTTCAGTTGGGATCGTGGCAGGAACCGGCGGACACTGACTGCTATTGAAATTTGCCGTCCGCCATAACACTCGCTAGCGTGGTCTGTAACAGCCATTGCTTTCAAGGTAGATATCTGAAAATTTTTAGTAATATCGGCGTTCTCGTTGAGCATTAGGGTATGCAATATGGATTACCTTTAAAGAACCCTTTGACGGGCTTCAGGACCAGGTACCATATATGGCCTCTCTCTCCTGCTTCTCCCTGGCCATCTCACACACGTGGGCTCTCTTCCTCCACCGGGTTCTCGCTTCCACCTTGTGCTTTCATCCCTCTCTCCTTCCCCTCTCACCTGCTGCCTGACACCCCTGGAATTTCGTTATTATAGAATATATAAATAAAATATATCATTATAACCTTATTTCTCGTACATTCATTTAAACGTTATACTACAGACCGGAAATCATTATTATGTGGTCGCTGTTACCTCTTGTTTCCATTTTGCTGCTGTTACAAATTCTTAAATTGGCTGATGGTTGACAGGTTAGCAGGGCTGGGACCGGAATAGGGGACAAGCGGTGGTGGTGTGTTCCGTGCGCTTTGGACCAATCAAACCAGTGGCTTCATCGATGATTCCGCATTGGATGTATAACAATTTCCACCGCAAGTTGTCACCGCGTGCAGTAAACTGTAACTTTTTTGCTACATGTGTGTTGGGAGTGCCACAGCTCTTGAGGGGAGATTTCTGTTTTGGATATTGTTGTTGGAAGGCTCGTCGGGGAAATCGCACGGTGTCATGAAGTTCGTCATTTGTCACGAGGACAAATATACACAGTAAGTAGTCTCACAAGTCAAATGGCAGGCCAGAGGGGCTGAGAGGCTATTTCAATGTATTTTGCAGACTGCTCAGCCTCTGGCTCTGGAATAAGCAGACACATTATGTTTATTTGTATTTGCAGAGTGCTCTGCAAATTAGCAAAAGTTATTTATTATTTGCAGAGCTGCTCTGCAATTAAGAAAAATATTATTTGTTATTCGCCAGAGCTTCCGTGCAAATTGTCAATAGACTAAATTCTACGAATTAATGGAAAGAATGATTATTATTCACAAGAGCTTGCTGTTTTTATTACATTTGTAGATTCTAATGCTCGGAGCTGTGGCTGTGTACTAGGGCTATGAGGGGAAAAACACTAAGAGGAAAGGGAGTAAAGACTCATTCGAGAGTAAAATATAATAAGAGAAGAGCGTCCAACCCTCTGGTTTGATTGTTTATATAGTTATGGGACTATGGTTTATCGAATCATTGTCTATTGTAGAGTATAATACCATTTCCCCCAAGGGAATCCGAGCATTCCTGGTCCTACCTATAGGAATCCATCATTCCTGGTCTTCATGGATACCATGGTCTTGCCCACCACCACTTAGCTGGTATGGGCCTTGGCCACACCAACCTTGACCTTTTGGAGTGTGGTGCCCCTACCCCCAAGCCAGATGGGGACTAGGCTCTGACTAGTCTGAGTGCAATCACACCCAGTCCTGGCCACACCACCTATGTGTAATCTTTACATCCCCTCAGGCACCCCCAACCCATATATATGCACCTAGTCACGCGCACCGTTCAGATATAGAACATTGCATTTCCCCCTTGCCGAATATCAGAATATTTTACTGACTGCGAATCATAAAAAAAAAAGAGGAAAAAAAGGTATAATCACCTTTTTCTGCCACTTACGAAGAATCATAAAACCATTTCTGATAATTCATATGATGTTAAAGATGTGTGCGAAAATTTGCGACATATTTTTAGTCCATTCGACCTTTTTCCAACTCTGATAACCTCTTCAGAGGTCCTTGTGACACTCTAGCGGTCAGTGTTCAGTCTGACAAGCATCGACTTTACATTGGTACAAAACAGCTTTGGCTGTACTACCATTTAGGTCTCTAATCAAATGCTTGGCCACCCATTTCGTCTTTCGGGCTACAATCTAGGATAAAACCCAACGATGTCGATGGTTGATTGCGTGGTTGTTCGACAGGTCTCCATAGAAATAACATAGCGGATCTCAGGCTCTATTGGGAAAAAAGGCATAACGCAGTTTGAATCGATGACTAGTTTTCAGAATATTTTTCTTGTTGAAAAAACCGGACCAATTGCTCTGATTTTTCACCAAAAAATAAGTCGTTTTGAGTGGAAATAAAGGCCAGAAATAGCTTCAAAATGTCATTTCTGCATGTTATGTACACATAATATATAACATCAATTTCACTTTTAACAAAAATAAGCATGATTGACGGGAAAGCTGTTGTCCCACAGCCTATATCGCATCAAAAGGTAAACAAAGCAATGACTGTGGTCGCCCCCTTCAACTTTGAAATTACAATGGCCACGTCTATATTATTAAATAATAATGGATTTCTAGCTTTTATAAGTTTGCTGCAGTTTACATTGCTATCGCGGTTTCTTACACTTTTTCAGCAGTTGCCGGTCGTTTCTTCATGTTATTGTCGCCTTCGATTGTTTATGTCGATGATTTCTTCGATTTACTTATATATGCCATTTCTTGACAATAAATGACAATATTCGACATATTTCTATGTCCATGAATTTCAAATGAACCATTCATTCTCTATGGCAATATTCAACACATTTTTATGTCATGAATTTTAAATGACAACCTCTTCTTGACTTTTAATGGTAATATTCAACACTTTTTATGTTCCATTAATTTTCAAATGAAAATTTTGTTTTATACTATAACATTACAACAGGTCCATAGCTTTTTGTATTATCTAGACTGATCTTGGAGAATCCAAGCCACCCCCCCCCCCCCACCCAAAACATTTCATATGTCCAAAATTAGTAATATTCGTATACCTATCAGTTAATGATCTGTCAATCTAGTGATATTACTATCGGTAAACGCTTTGAGTTTTTATATAGTTTTGTAGTTGTGGGAATTTAATCGTTTGTTGATGAATTGTTCTGACAGAGGTGTCAACATTTTAAGAAGGACAAAGAACTTTATCCCCTTTTACTGAGCTGTCACACACATTCGCTTTTGTAAAGTGGTAATGGAGTATCAAGAACAAAATTTCATCACCTTTTAGCTCAGCTGTCACCACACACTCGCTTTTGGAAAGTTAAACACGACCGAGTGACTCGGGTCACCAGAGGTGCTAGAATTCAAATGAACACCGCAAAGTGAGTTGACAAAAACACGTGCCGCGCTGAACCCGTGTGTAGAATGTAAAACCCACAGAAATTTAAACCGCAACACCAGATTGAACCTGCCAATGGCAACTTCATATGCAGCTTGTCTCTGCCTCTGATAACATAAGAATTATTATATATATCATTGTATTATTATTATAAGAACAAATCTTCTGGGGGAGGCGAGAGGGGCCGAGGTGGCGCCACCGGTACAGTGTTGCGTGTAGTTATAACAATAATAATAAATAATGTTCCCTTCCATATCTTGTTACTCGCATAATAGAATTTATGTAATGGCCCACGTCCCCTCCGATCTCTCACACTCACAGGAAAAGAAAAAAGAACACAAGATTCAATCAAGTGTACGCTTCACCCTTGGTTTTATTGAACCTCTGTCTTCACGGCGTCTGTAGTTGTCTGACACGCCCCCTGACTCCCAGATCCCACATCGACTTATAGGTGTGTGTGGGGGGGTGGGTCAACCACACGCAGTATGGTCAGCCCGGTTGGGTTTTCTGTACGGTGGTGGAACCCGTGCCGCCATCTTGCGCAGTGTAGTGGTACTGCGCTGATGGCGTCGTAGGCTCCCGCTGCTACGCGTGATAGTAGAGCTCATGTTCAGACTACTACACTGCCCCCCTTAGAGTCTCACCGGTTGCGACTGCAAACCGATGAGAATCGAGAAATGATAGAATCAACATGAGAAACTTACTTGAAAGGGAGAAAGCCTTACAAAGCTATGTATCCCTATGCGCAAATTTCCTAGACCTGCCTGCAGCGAAATTGCGATATGGATCTAGCTAGCGCAAGCCAAACATGTCATAATCTAGGTGAAAAGAGTCTTTAAATGATCGCACCAAAAACGACCTCTCCCAGCCGCATGTAGTTAATGAATAGAATGTTTTGCTGGGGAGAATTCATACCCCAAAGTGGAACCCCCTTGACAGAAGAAGCAGGGATACTGCTCGTCCGCCCCACTGTCCCCCATCTCAGCTGGAGAACCCGTTAGCGGGGCGCTCGTCCTTCTGCGCGGAGCGGCTCCTCTTGGAGCTTCCTCAGACCGTCCTCCTTGTGCCCGCGTCGCCTGGCCAGTAGATGACGACGGCAGGACACGCCACGCCACCGCACCCAGACCGCCATGCTCGGTGAGCGCCTCCGGTGCAGAGTGCATGAAGTAGAGGGCGGAGTTACTATAACAATTGAGTAAAGTCTCCGCAGATAACACGTTCGGTATGCAATAATTTCATAAGATGCACTGGGGGTGCAGCAAGAAACGGCCTCACAAAGGAAATTAAACCCATCGTGCTCCCTCAATGATCAAACAGGAAGCGATGCACACGCCGTCTTTCATGTTCTGCCAGAAGCGCTTACTTTGTAGTAATTTTTATTTAAAGAATGCAGTTTCAAAAACAAGAAGCAAGGGCGACACTGCTAGGAAAATCTATTATGTGGAAAATGTACAGTGTCAACCCACCAACTCCCACCATTGACCACTCGTCCCACCAGAAAATAAATTTAGACGACTATGTTTTTCTAATAGTGTGGAAAAAAAGGAAGTCAAACGGGTGAAAATTGGGAAATATAAGAATAATTAAATATGTATAATAAAATTATTTCAACTCCCACTGCAAAAAAAAACACAGACACAGAAGCTAGGTCCTCATCTGGAGAAACTAAGCTCTCTTCACCACAACATTTACATCAACAATCGTACTGCAAAAAAAAACTATTTATATCAAGCAGTACGGTCATGCTAATTTTCATCGTGGCTATCATTGTAAAAAAAAACATTAAACATAATATAATCAATTCATAACATGCATTATACAGGCGTATCCACCCCCATCAGGGAGATGAAATTATCAAAATTATCTATTTATTTATCAATGTATTATATATTTATTAATAAAAAAACCTAAAAAATTAATCACCCGCACAGGGGTGTGGTCTTGCAAATTACCCCCGCGTGACACCCAAATCCCTCGGACAGGGCATTACACCGGGACTGCTGCCCAAAGCAGTCAGCCACTGTAAACCTAAACTGCACCTGTAATCTGATTGTTCACGTTTCAATCCAGAATCCCTCGGACGAGAGAGATCAACAGCTAACCGTCTTTACCAGTCCCCTATTGCTCATCACCCCGTCACCTGTTCATCTGAATTTTCACGACGAAGACGTCCCAAATCCTCGACCAGCGATGAGAGCGACACCTAGCCGCGGCGAAGCAACTAGTCATCGCTCACCCTCCCGCTACCTGTCATTCTGGACAATCTCCGTCTACATCAAGGGGGGCACTCGTTGCGCGGCTGAGCAGGGTCGATGCGGCCGTAGCAGCGCAGACACCAAACTGCCGGAAGCCCCGTGCAGCGATCCTCAATATGAAGCTAGTTAAGTTCTAAGGATTCTAAGTGATCCACCCAGCTCTGAAGTCTCGGCGGGAGAAAGCGGCATGAAAGGCCATATCGATTCCATTTATGACCTCAGCCTCCGAGCCCTCTGCTCGCGCGATGCCTCCAAACTTGCGCTCGACACCTTCTTGTCCTTCGACCCACACAGTCAAAATCCGCACCGCGCCTACCCTCAGCCTGGGGCGTTACCAGAGTATCCTGAGTTGCGCCACAAAACCGCGGGTCAAAGCCCTCTATGATGGCTTTGACCAAGGCGTTTGACCGAACTCAGTGATCAATGAGTCCGTCCCGAACGATTCGCCTCGCAGAGGCCGCTGCGTTATGCCGTCCAGGCGCGAGTACAATACCGTGGTCAGCTTCCGGAGGCAATCGCTGGCACGGCCGGCCCGACCACAGGACTCACAGCAGGAACAGGCAACCCACCACAGCAGTCCCTACCGGCTCCATCATCTGGCTCCCTGACGCCAACCAACTGAGAGGCAGATCCCGCAGCGGCCGACACCGACGCCGCGGAACTGACCCAATTGAACCCGGCTGAGAAAAACCGTTATGCCACTTGGACTGTCGCCGCCGGAGCCGAGACCCACGTGCCACCACCGCACTCAACGTGTCGGGATGGCTGCACCGCTGCCCAACTTCCGGCGCTTACGACGCCGCCCTTTACCACCCTCCTCCACTCAGCACGGCTGCGACTGGCAACTCAGGCCAATCCTCACGCCCTGAGCTGTCGATGGAGGGTGGCTGGCGGTGGAGGTGGAGAGTGGACAGATCGTGCCGACCCTGTCTGAACCCTGATTCGGCTCCAGATTGATAGCAGACCTTACATGAAGCGTACAGAGACGAGGTGCGCTTCCCTCTCCCATTACCCCGGCCAGCCTTCGATTGCCGCCCAGAGTCTACTGCGCCACCTACGCCCGCCAGGCCGCAGTAAGTACCTCCCTCTTTCGGCCACCGCCCCACGACCTCTTCCCCGTATCGCGAAGAGCCCGCGACCGGCTATATACCGTTCGCGACGCAGCTCCGCCGACCCTTGTCATAGAGGTGCAAGGCGGACGATCAACCTGTGCTGCCGTGGCAACGCAAGTCTCCTTGCCAGGTAGAAGTCTGGGCGCTGCCTTTTATTTCGTGTAGGTCACTGCGCGCGTTGACTTGGAGTCAGGATTCCCACTGAATCTCACTGAGTCCCGCCACTACGTCGTCCACTCATCCGGACGTGGCCCCTCCAATGAGGTGCGTGAATTCATCACACCGCGGCGCCTCGCTTGCGAAGTATTGTCAGTCGTTTTAAACGAAGGGATCCCCTCACAACTGTCACCGCTTGAATGGGAAGCACACACTCCACAGAGGCGCGGTCGTGCAAAAAATGCTCCTCACAAATGTGACTGAGACTAAATGCGGACCACCGCAGAAACAGCTTGGGGAATCGCCTATGTCCGACCCGGTGCACCTCCACAGAACAGAAGCCTGTCCGGACCGGAACACCCTTCGAACTTGCCGAGGGGACACGCCAGTTTCCTGCTTCGTGTAGCCCTCTCGCTCCGCTGGAAAGGATAGCGAGCGGACAACAAGTTCACCCTCTGGCTATACCCCTCAACGGAGGGAACTGGCTTACCTCGGGCTCTGCCACCTCATCGTCGGAGACCTCATACTCCCCGTCTGACATCATAAGGCGGACAATCTGCCTTATGCCCCTCTGCCACGTTGCATAGTCCCTCAGACTACGTGCTCGTCCAAATGGAGATCGTGCACAGTCGCGACTGAGACGACTCCGTCTAGCCCGCCACGTTTCCCGCAAGGAAATCGCACGGCCAGCTTAACGGGCCCCCCCCTACGCGATCCGGTCATCCACTCGGACGTGGGAAGCTGGGTCCTCGGCAATCTATACCCGAGCTCAACCCCAAACTGTCGTGATTACGCCAACAGTCGATCATGGCCACGTCCCCCACACTAGCCCTGTCGCAGTCCCTGTCACTCCTCTCGATGCCCCAGGTTGTTTCCGAGGAACAACCCCGGCAGCAGAGGCGACCGACTCGACGAGCATTCACGACCCGACCACCTGTGGCCGGAGGGCACCACGAAGTCCGGTATATGGGTACGTCCGCAGTGATCCATCCTATTCCGTTAACGATTAATCCTGCGATCCGTACGACACTCCTTAGGGATATCTCCGCCTTCTTCTCCACAGGCTTGAGAACACAGTGTCACGCAGTATGGAAGCCTTTGCTTTCCGCACCGCAGTTTCTCTATGCGCCTTGATAGGGCTACGGTACCTGTGGAAGGAGGGGCAGGTGGCATTGGCTGCTCACCGCCCACAACCGGGGTTGTTTAACACGGGTCTACGTCCATTGCACCCCCAGAACCTCCCCTGCTATCCGCCCCTGTCATGAGGAGCGAACAGCTGCCCAGAGGCGCTACTAGTTCCCATTATACCCCAGAGCTCACGGGCTATCCGTCAAGAGGGTCGCCACAACCGCGTCTGGTGCTGCCACCTGGGGTGTGAAAAACCAGGCGGACCCACCGCCGAGAGACTGAGGGCACCCCCCCATCAGGCTGGGCTAAGGGAGAATGGATCCGTAGGGATGAACAGCCGACCAACTGTCAACGCCCTGCTCGGCTGCCACGCTCGAAGGTGCCAGCTCGTCAGTGCTAACCGTCGTCCGATCAGCCACTACCTAGAGGACACGCGAAATGCGGTGGTCACAGAACCTCAGGTAGAGGCGCAAGCAGCGACAGGGCCAGCAACCCCTAATGGAGACACTGACCCGACCCGCCACCTCTCCGAGGACCTCTGGACACCGTCAACACGGGCGACAGCAGTGGGCTGCTAGTCACGAATGGAGACATTGCTAAAGGCAACCGTCCCACCGCCTAAGAGTCTAATCGTTGCATCCTAAACACGATACATCCCGTGTCGCTACCCTCAACCTTTGCAAAGAGACGATCGAGGTGAAGTGTCAGGCCTCGGTCTCCCGTAAAGGGGGGAGCCGGGCGAAGCTAACTCATTCGTCGGCCATGATAGAAGCACGACGAATGCACCGGCAGCTCAAGCCGTGTTCTCCTCACACCGACGATCGCCGCACACGCTGTGTCAGGTCTGTGCGCCTAAACGCACGAACAAACACAGTCCGTGGCCGGCCTTTGCAATACTCTATTTACAAAATGGACAATGACTTACACATACAGAGTATGCGTGAGAATGGCAACAGTAAGGAACATATACACCCCCTCGTCGCCGGCAGCCGGTAGAGTGAATTCACCCCACGTTGCTCCGCGCATGAATGCAAAGGTTCTAGCCGACGAACCCAAGCAGAGAGTGCTCACCTCCCTCGCGCACACCAGGTTCGCACATGGTACACCCAGCGTGACCCACATAGGAACCAAATCACATACCCGACGGCGGCAACTCCCCGGCCCCGCAGTCCGCTGACGTCACCGCACACGTGGCCCCAGGAGATCCCCACCCGCAGTCATTGCAGAACGTCAGATGTGACCTAGTTAGCTCGACCACGTGGCCCGCCAGCATTGCACCAATACCGAGCCACCCCGGCAACAGGTCCCGCTCCCACGGCAGTGCCCACAACAACTCGCACTGCGTTTGGCTGTCAACAACCCCTCGCCCCCGGTTACATGCACATGCTATAAGTTGGCCTCGAATACGCCCAACCGCAGAGTAAACCAGCTACAAACCCATGCCAGCAGCACACATAAAACACTCCCGCGTGTCCTATAGCCAATTAGCAGTAAGCCCGTCAACTCACCACGCGTTTACATAAGAAATAGCAGATAAACAACACACGGCTTAGGCAGAGGCATTTACGCAGAACAGTTAGTAACTGCGCCCATTCATGAGCGCCCCCGGCGGCCCCCGGTCTTTCCCCACTACTCTCAAAATAACGCGTAGCAAAGTTTAACGAACCAAAATTACTGCGGTTACTCGTTTTTGTAACAGGGATCGAAGCCACATAATGTAACCCCAACCCCCCGGAGACCAAACAACACCAGGGTGGGTAGCCTATACCTACTTACCCCACCCTATACAGTTATCTGGCGTCGTTAATGTATAACGCTCAGATCGCCGCACGGCGGTGCATCTGAGCCCACATCAGACCCCTGTCCAAACTGGTACAATTCGCTGTCACTATCCGAGCCACTGCGTACAGAATAATACTTCGGCATCAGGACCCTGATTCTAGACGACGCCGCGTTTAATTTTTCGCTTATCAGGCTATGCGCCTAGGGCGCATAGCCTCCTCCGCAGTAACTGGAAAGCCAGGTTACTTCATCTGACAACCACATCTATAGTGCCAGCTCCACCCTCACAGGTGCGGGCTCGTCCCCTACATGTGCATCCAGCAGGAGGATGGTCCAGCGTTCCTAGACATCTGCTCGGTGTGTAAAGCTTAAGACGGTCTAACGTTAGATTTACGGGTATTTACCATTCTTGCCCTTTCATAATAACTGTGGTGTTCAGAGTCACTTCCGTAATAGTAAAGGGACCATCCCAATTCTTTGCGAGTTTGGACCAGCTAGCGGCCGCATGATACCGGCAGTTCCAACGGTCACCCAATTTGTATACTGGCGCCCACGCTGCAGGCCGTTAGTCAGATTTCTGACGATCCGCTGCCCGACCTAAAGCATCGCGAAATCTGCGCTATACGCGGGTGAAAGCAATGCTCCATCCATCTTACAAACACGATCTCACATGGCCGATCTACTTGACGATTCACCCCCCCAAACTGCAGATCAGCTGCCAGTCGGAGCTCCTCCCCCAAAATAGTAACCTGTTGGGGGAGTCACACCGTAGATGCCGTGCTCCGTACAGTTATATGCGTGTGCCACAAACTTGACCTGCAATCCATCATCCTGAAAAGTCATTCACGGTAAAAGCCAACGCAGATAGTAAACGTCATTATTTAATAACGCTCCACTTAACCATCGATTGTGCGGAAAGTACGGGTTTGTTCGTACGCGTTTTTTAACGCCAAAAGCGCAACATGGACGGGACAGTGTGACTCAAATTCCCTCCCTTGATCCGAATGGATTGCTCGGGGCACCAATATCAAAATCAGTGATCCACAATGCTGCGATGCAGTGGGTGCACACAGTGTGATCTTTAAGGGGTACAACTTGCACGTACTTAGTGTAATAGTCTTGCTCTACCATCTTCACCACATTCCCCTAGAGTCGTCTTAAAACCCTGACACAAAGTCACACGTAGACGGCGCCACCGATGCCCCAGACAATTCTGAGTCATCGGTAACTTAGCGATCCCTCCTGCTTAACCACCTGGGGACTTTTATGGGCAGTTGCGTAACCACCGCCTTATATAAGAAGTCTTGCCAGGCCAATAGAACCGCCCAAGCCAACGCTTAGTGGATGCGAAACGTCCAAAGTGGCAGCTGTAGGAATGCCCATGGCAATAAAACATCACATCATCGCGCAAATGCAAATGGCCACGTCGATCTGCAGGCGACTGGCGTAGGTCTTAACCACTACTTCCACTGCAGAGACCCCCTTCACGCAGTTCCAGAGAGCCCAAATGATTCACAATCTTACGTGTCTCCGCATTCTCCACCGCCAGCTCGTCACGCAGAGGTTTCGAGCGGCCCACCTCCAAACCACCTGGATTATACGCAGGGATGGGAGGGATCTTGGCGCTGCGCCAAGCGAACTTCGATAACGTCCAAAGTTCATCATCATCTATATCGCCCCAACGCATCGCAGGAAATTGGCTGCAGATACACATTATGCGCCCACAGTCGTGCAATCACTCGGGCCGCCACGTGCCGCACCGGGATCCTACTCAGACTATCCGCGTTGATATGATCCACCCCTTTTCTGTCACATATGCTCTTCGTCACACCGTACCAGATAAAGATGGCCAACCAACGCCCCATCATCCCTCGCCTCCTTGAAATTTATCAACCAACGAAGAGAAGATGATCGTCCGGATTAATAAAATCCGACCCTATCAAGAATGTTCACTTCCTGCTGTACACGACGATAGAGCATCAACTCCCGCTCGTCGTGGCATAATCCGCTGACGCTTTATTAAGTTTATTACTCGCAAAAGAAACGGGTACTCTACCCAATCCTGCACCGGACTTAAACGCCCGAGAAGATCGCAAACCGACGCATCAGTGTCCTGAATGAAACTGCCCACCGTCGCGGTTTTTCGCAGCACCGGGGTCTGAGTAAAAGGCACCCTTTTATGCCCAGAAATGCCGCCTCCTGAGCGCGCCCCTCACAAATTTTATTTTTTTCGCCGTAAACGACCAAGTCCTGCAAAGGAAACAGCCAACGCGCAAAATCTGCAATGAAAATCGCGAATATGACACAAACCCAAGAAATGATCTCACTTCCTTCATATCCTCAGGTCTGGGCCACCCCGCAATTGCATGAGAGCTTTTCCGGGTCCGCCTTAATCCCTTTCGCAGAAACACCCGCCCCAGGTACTGGTTCTCTCGCCTAAAAGTCGTCACTTTGAGGCCTTGGAGTTTCAGCCCTATAGGAACGTAAACGGATCAAACACTGCTTGAAGTGCTCCGACATTCGGTTTAGTGTCCGACCAAGACAATGATATATCCAGAATTCACCCAAGCTAATCTTCCACTGAAGACCAGCCAGCATATCCGTATCTCTTCTCGACGTGGCTGGAGCATTTACAAGCCCAAACGGCTTCACGTTCACTCGAATAAGCCACTAAGTGAGTACTAAAAAGCAGTCTTAGGCAATATCCTACCGGATCCATCGCTACATGATGATAACAGATTGCAGATCCAGAGTTGCAAAAACCATCATTACCCCCTAAACTCTCGGCGACTCATCTATGCGCGGTAATGGGTAAGCCATTTTTTCCGCGTCACAGTATTGGCGTTTTTGTAATGTCAATGCAAAAACGGATAGAATCCATCTTTCTTCTTGACTAAAGGACAGTAGTGAATCCACGGCGAATCACTACTTCTAATCCCCCACTATCCAGCAACTTATGCAGCTCCGTCTCAGTTGCCTTTTCTTCGAATGCACGGAAACGCCGACCGATAGGGAATCCTAAAAAGCAGACGACTCACCGGACATCAATGCCATGCGCTTCACACCTCAGTCCAGCCCAACGTTCACCATGCACGCGAAAACCTGAATATTTCTACCCAGAAAGTCCACACCTGGGAGCGAACAGACTCATCCACCACCTCACACCCATAGCCAAAGGTAAAGATGGGAGGAAGTTCCATAAGGGACTTCCGATACCACAGAAGGCGCCACGCACTCCTCCGTCGTACGCCCCACCCCCAGCCTCCCCTCCCTGCCCCACCCCCCCCCCCTCACCCAAAAAAGTCCCCATTCGGTAACCTCCCCAATGCAGCAAAGCCCCACTTCCCTCGACTAATTCACAAACAGTAGAGGGCAACAAGCTGCGCCGTCTGCTGCGACATGCAGCTCGGGCTACACTTACCCCAATCACCAGGTAACTGCGAAAGCTGGCCGCCCAACACTGGCTCAACGGCCAACCCCACCCACTGGGTCAACTGCGCCAACGGCTGACTCAAGGACCTCGTTGCCGAAGCCATGTTTACACCGGAATGTTTGTGTCAACTCCGCCCTAGGTATTCACCATGGACCTCACCAAAGTCAGTAGCCTCACTCAAACACCCGTAGTCGTTACCCGTACGTAACTTACCGCACATACCGTTTCGGATTAATCAAGGTACCACGGAGCCAACAGGACTCCTCACTAGCGTATTCTGACCTACTAATCCCAGTTCATGCTATTCTGAGACCATCGGTTCAACAGGGGCTCTGGTGATCACCGTCAAATCTACAGCTGATATTTTTACATCAACGTGTCACTCGGGCATGCGAACATCCGCGCTACAGCAGACACCAGGCTGACTATCGCGAGCAATTCACACTGCACGTGGTGTTTTGTTTACGGATATTGAAGTTACAAGCTGCCTGCACGACGCAGTCACAAACATATATACTCCAACAAATTCCCGCCACCTAAATACCATCCTCTGAAATTAGTCGGAAACCAGTAGGGGCTAATGAATATTTGCCCCGATCTCCAGAGATAGTATGGCTTGTCCGTACTGCTTGTGTGGTGCACGGTGGACAGTGACAGGCTTAACGCTATTATCGAAAACACCTTTATCACCGTCTCCAACTATCGTAGAATTTCCGTTCCAACCACATGTGACGCAGCCCCACTGTCTACTAAAAAATACCCGATAGTCCCTCTAACACGCATCTCAATACCACGTTTTCCGTCAAAGTCCCAGAAAGTGGAATCCACTGACTAAGCGTTTACCACAAGGGTGAGACAGGTCGCACCCTGACGTGTACTATAAATTGCATACTGTCGTCCAAAGGCGCGGGGCCAAAGCAGAAACGCAACGCGGCTATCTGCTTAATGCCATTCCCACAATACCGACGCCACTGGATAGGAATCCACCAGGGGAGACCACGGCAGGTCCGCGCTAGCATCAGACTGCACACGGCTTCCTGGTGATAGTCAACACCGCATCCGGCTTTGGCGGTATCGGGCTTGGCCAATTGGGTTGGGCCTACGCCCAAAGTCCAACCCTAGGCGTTTAAATTAGGATTAGCCTTAACGTCCCTGTCCTTACGGAGACGCGCCAACCTCGCCCGATCAACAACCCGAGTTGTCCCTACCCTCGCGATCACGGCTATCACAGCCTCCTCGAGAGTTGTTTTACTCCCAGTACATTGTATAGGCCAAAGACCGAAAGCAAAGCAAACGACCACAATTCGTGATCACGAGCACGCGTTATCTTGTAGCTACACGCCTGCGCGCGGATAACCCAGATGAAGCTTACACCACCTGTTGATACCTGCCCGCAGATTTTGCTCCCCCAATACATCGCGATCCATCTTGGAACCAGCGCCTTAGTGAATAGGCGGGACTGAAACTCCCCCCGCCGCTGTCGGAAAATTGCCACCCTCACGGATAGCAAACCACCCGACGAACCGCGGAAAGGAATTACCACCGCGGTTAGCCCCCCCCCAGAACTCCCCGAGAGAAACCACCACTGCCACCATTTGCCGAGGATCACGGGCGCGTTATACGCAGCCACCTCAACTCGAACTCACTATCGAATCATCCTTAGTCGATGCCTCCACCGCAGTCGACCCGGCCAGCACGCAATTGCCTTGGGCAGTAATCGTCGACTACTTCAATACATCTCCTCAGAGATGACTTGCCGGGCCGCCAACCGGTTTATGCGGCACGCTGCTCCCCGGATCCATGAGTGGCACACGAAACACTCGACTTTCTTAGTTCGATCGCACGCTCACTCATCCCCGTATCTCTCGCAAGCTCCGCCAATAATCAACTGCAGTTGCAGACCGTACGCACGGTACGATCCATCACGAGCAGTCTGGACGCGCTTTCTTCACTGGTACCAGCGTGCCATGGAGGTCCACTGGTCGGAACTTATACGAGATGATGGTAGCAACTCTCATCGTCGCTTAAACCCAGGACGCCTCACGCGTCCACGCTAGTCCTGCGCCGGCACCCCCCTCAAACAGAGGCAACAGCTGAATGAGAGCCACCCTCTTCATCCACATGTTAGACCGCATATCCAACGTAAAAAGTCCCGCCACAGATATTCATTCCTGCTTAATACCCGTATGCTTAGGACGCAGCGTCGGAATCCGTGAGAACATTGCCACAGGATACCTCTAAAAATTCTCATATGCTCCAATGTATCCCGATTTTACACGAACTCCCATCCGGCACCCCCCCCAATCGAAGAGGCTCCCGAAATAACATCCATTATCGAGGATGATTCCGAACAACCACATCTTTCCACTGAGTACTGGCGACCCACAGGCAGCCCAGGCTATGGCGCAATGGGTGGTACTGCGTCACCACCCAAACCCTTCCTGGATCAGAATCCTCTCTCCCCGTACTCCTCATGAGTCCTACCCACGTTACGGAAACCTGACACCCCTTCTGATGCTGCCAGATCCTCCTCCCGAGAACTAACATCCCCGAACAGAGGGCACCGGCTCCTTCGGACCCCCGCCTCCACCACGCCCCCCTTAGAAGGCGCCGGCAACCAAAAAATGCGGCGTGCTACCCGCGGAAACCAGTGGATCTGCGCGCACTAGGCAATGGATACTGCGCCCCGCGTCATCAACCGCGTAGACTCAGTAACCCTCGCACACTATCCCCAAGCCCTAACCGCGCTCAAACGCCTGTTTTTTCAGGCCTGAAAATCTGCGCGCTCCCTGCAGGATTCTCCAGAGCAGAATCCAGCCAGCCCTCCTTCAGCAGCTAGCAACTGTTCACATCTCTGATTTTCCCCTGCAACTGAAACATTAAGGCCTCCGCCTGGACAAAATCACCGTCTGCTGCATGAAAGCAGCCCTTCCGCTCCTCAACCAGCAAACGGTTTAGCATTCACCTCCTCTGTGGCGACGCGCCGTGCACGGTTAGATCCGCCAAACCGGCGCGGAAGGATTCGCATTGGAAACCTCATTTTCATCCACGCCCTCTCTCCTCCGCCATCCGTTTCAAACTGGACCCGCTTCCAAGTCGCAGACGGCGGACACGATCCCACATCCTGACGCTTCCGCCTCCGACTGCGATCCCGAACCGTACGACAATAACCGAATCATGCTCCGACCCAAAATGTCAACGAGGTCATCGGCTACGAGCCCTGTCTCCTAAAGACGGGGAAAACCTCCTACGACAGGAAACCGGGGATCACTGCGTCCAGGATCCCATCCCCACAGAACGGACAGACCGAACTCCCACGGCGAATTACTCCAGCGGCACCTCGCATAGAACTCCCGCGTACGCCCAGACCTAAGTCATGCGTTTTTTAGCGATAACCGATCGAACCACTACCCTCATGTACACCCGCCCCCGAATCAGTAGTGTTCGACAGAGCAGCATAACATCAAGAGCGAAGCCCCCTTCACGCACTCCCGCAATGCCCCCAACAGTTTCATTATCATCACCTGAGAGTACATTTCGCGCTGCAATCGATGGGCAACATTACTGAACGCCTGCGCCACCGCTACCAGAACGCGTGCTCAACTGCGCACCACCCACACACCTTGCATTGCCGGCCGGTGTCAACAACGCGGAATGCCCGGCGCGGGAGTGCCACACAGCCGCTAACTGCGCCAATAGTCTCAACGCCTTCAGCACCACAGGCGACCGCCCGGCACCGTGCGGGAGTGGCAACACCCACCCCCCCCCCGCACTGACCCCTGGCGGCCGTCCCCTATGACGCCGGCACCCTGCACTCACATATGGGACGTCTCAACATCAACATTTCCACAGGTGAAACATGAGCGCGGTGCAGTTACTACACACAGGAAGGTCCGCGCCCACCGGCAGTCCTACCGCGTCGAACGCTGTACCATCAGATTTGGTACTGGCGCCACTGCGCAGTTGACCCGCCGTCGCCCCTTCATAATAAAATATTAGAATGAGACCTTACTTCGGGAGTCCATGGCCCAGGCCAATACTCACCCCTTACGCAGAAGGTATGAGCTGGCTCACGGCACAATGTAATGGCCAAGGCCCTCGACTCTCTCACAATCACGGAAGAACACCAAGATTCAATCAAGTGTACGCTTCACCCTTGGTTATTGAACATCTGCTCTTCACGGCGTCCAGTAGTTGTTGACCCGCCCCCTGACTCGCCAGATCCCACATCGACTCTATAGGTGTGTGTGGGGGGGTGGGTCACACACGCAGTAGAGGTCAGCTCCGGCTAGGGTTGATCCGGGTGGTGAACGTGCGCTTCTAGCGCCAGTTTTGTATTGGTACTGCGCTGATGGCGTCGTAGTCTCCGCTGCTACCGCGTGATAGTAGAGCTCATGTTCAGACTACTACAATACTTTATACATCATATATATATAATTCACCCACTCGGACAAAAAGAGTTTGTTTGTTTGTTGTTGTTTTACGTCCTAGCAACATCTAAGGTCATATCAGGCGGACAAAAAGAGAGAGAGAGAAAAGTAGTTAATATATTTTTATTTAATAATAAAATAAATCATAACCGAGTTCGGTTGCAGCAGTCGTGAATCAGTAATGCCGGAGACGAGCAGTTTATAGATTCCTAGTTTGAGTGAATAACAGGCCGGAGCCGAATGTCTTGAGATTGAGACAGCAGGGTAGTGTAGAGACACCCCGGCCGGCGCTTCAAACCACTTAGTAATGGGTGGGAGGGTGGGTGAGTCAAAGCATCCCAAAGCAGCAGGCCAGCTGAGAAGTGACGATTCGGGCGTCCACGATTCAGGAGGTAATGCTAAAAATAGATCAGTGCCTCGTGTGCAAATTACCATGTAGCCGCAGCTGATATGCATTGTATATATCTATATATTATTTTTTACCTCGGTATACGCCTCTGGCTAGGCTCAGGCTAGGAGAAGAAAGCACGTGATTGGTACCAGCAATTAGCTTATACAACTCAACGACTGGGATTACGTTGTCGGTTGGGTTACTTCGGCAAATTTATTCTCATACAAGCTAATACGCAGTAAGTATCATAAAAACTGTGGTTAGCTTAATCATGATGCATTAGAGCATCATTATGGTAAGTTTTTGACTTTCTTTGGTCGTTTTGGGGGATCGAGTTATTTGGTTATAAAAAAACCAAGATAGAATTCTTCTCGAAGGATGAAAACCGGTCTTTAGCGGTTCTGTCAACACCCGAGTCACCGTGTTATTATGGGGTAGTGTGTGGGCTCCTGCCGTCTCTGTGAAATTCTCTCGTACTCTATAGAGAAGTAATGTTGGAGATGCTCCTGGGTTTCTTTTATAGACTCCCCACAAAACAATTTTCAGGCGTTTCTCCGAGTTTCGTAGGCAGTTTCTCCAACTTGTTTACGTTGTAGTCACAGGTGGGAGATGTGTACGTGGACAGAGGGATGGGCGGGCCGATTCACTGGTCCCGACCCGCGTAAGGTTTGGGCCTTGCCCAAACCCACGCCAAATGTAGTTATTAACCTGTGTTATAACGGTATAAACCGATTCTCTAACACCAATAGATGTCCAAATGAGTCTTTATAAAACAACCATGTTGTGACATATATATATATACCGGGACTGTCAAAAATTTTGGTTCAGCTCTCGATGGCCACGAAGCGGAGTAAGCGCGGGTGCAGCAAGCAGCCGAGGGCGTTGTCCGAGTGGCGGAGGCGAGGTGTACGACTTTCACCAGTGTTGTCGGCAGGGCCTGCGCACAGCCAGGGGCGGTCTATTCCTCTCCGAGGAGGGACATAGTGCTGGCGGCGCCGAGCCTCAAAAAAATTGGAGGAGACGCGGTTTTGCGGCGATGGAGAGTCACATAATGGCTCTCAAACCACCGGTGTCTCGTAAACGGATGTGTTGCAAGAGTCCTTCTTTGGAGGATTTCTCCGACACAGTACTCAGAGATGGAGCTTAGGGCTCCTCCTCCATCTCCTAAACGAAGAAGAAAAGAAGAGAAACACATTGTTTCTTCGGTGATGGAGTTCACCAAGGAGAGGTGGGAAGGCTGGGCCTTCGCAAAAAAGGCAAGACAGTCCAAGAAGAGTAGAATAAAGGAAGCTTTCTTCTTTCTTCTGACTCGTCCACGGATTCTACGTCTACGGAATCGGACTCAGAGACACGCAAAAATATGAAGGTGTCATGCTGCCATTGGAGGCAAAAGTGGATAAGAAGTTGAGAACCAAGGGCTAAGCGGTGTGAAAACCACTACGCTTATGCGTGAGAAACATTAATGGTCATTTCCGCACGTTTTAAGCCGGAGGAGATTATTTCTAAGATATCAGATGAGTTAACATGCATTAAAGGTGTTCCCAACTCCATCATTAAGGATCGAGTTGTCAATATGAGGAGGACCGTAAGAGAATTGAGGGTGTGTTGCACATAGTGCATAAGGGAGGTGCTTGGGTACCTTAACAGCTATTGCTCTTTGTAAGCGAACAGAATGCAACAAGGGAAAAAAGTTTCTCGTCTTTGGCTAAGACGATGGGACAAAGGTATGCATTGTTGGCGGCGGCAGGTTAAATTACCTGTTGTATCGAAGATATGAAAATGTTTTACAGGTCAGTTTGCCCACAGATGCTGGCAAAGAAGTTGCTCGCTCAAAAGAAGGTTACTGAATAATGATGGGAAAGAGTTTACGCTCTTTCTTGCCTCCAGAGCCGATTAAAGGGAAAACCTTTAGATACACCAAAATGTTTGGCGGTCAACACAATACCTCTATAAAGAGGTAGAAAGCTGCTGCAGCCAATGAGTGGGCAAAAAACATGGATGGTAAGAAGAAAACAGGGAAACTCCTCGTTTCAAAAGGTCACGAGGGGATTTTCGTCCACGGCGGTTCACCAGGGGAACCAGATCGTGTTCAAACTTCGGTCAGGTTTTCGGGGCCGCGGGCGCTCGATCAGGCTGGACCGAAACACCGCACGGCCACTAGGCCGGAGGTCAAACTCGGCGAGACCCTTCCCCAGGGCTTGTCCAAGTAGAGGTTGAAACACAACGTTAAAGTCCTTCAGCCTCTAAAACACACAAACTGTAAGCAACTTATTTGTGGCTGGTTGGGTTTGGTTTTTTTTTATTGTTAAATGTGTGGTTATTTTTTTTTTTTTCCGGTATTTTTGGGGTTATTTTTTATATTATTTTTATTAATATTAATAATCATATTTATGAGTGGCACAAAATTACTAGTGACCAAGAAATTTTACATATAGTTTGGGGGTGTTCATATTCCCTTCTCACAATTTCCGGGTACAAGGCAGGATACTTTTTCCTTATAACATTGTACGGTTTGAACGAGAGGCACTAACTAAACAGGTACAAAAATTCTTGGAGAAAGGAATTATACTAAAAGTGACATACTGTTCAGAGAGTTTATTTCAAACTTCTTCTTTCCAGACCAAAGCCTAATGTGAGGTTCGAATGATCCTGGATTTAACTATCCTTAATAAAATGGTTGAATATCGACATTTTAAAATGTTTCTCGCTAGATACAGGACGCGATCTGATTACGCCAGAGGCGTGGATGGACTAGACACACAAATGTGATTTACAAGATGCATATTATTCGCTTTTCCCCTAGAGAAAAAGCCAAACTCTATGAGGTTTACTTGGCATGCGAATGGTTTAGCTTGTGCCCTCGTTTATTCACTAAACTGCTAAAAAACTGTTTTTTCAGTAATGGCGCGGTAAGGGTCATATAATGTTTTCCTACATAGATGATTCCTTTTTTATTGCTCAACAAAATTGATTGTGAGAATGCAGTGTTCGTTTTATGTGCCCATTACTTATAAATTGGGGTTTTATGTACCTCCACAAAAGGTCAGTGTTTAAACCAACAAAAACAACTCAAATGTTAAGGGTTTATTCTGGATACACTGTCCTTACAGTGTCGATAACAGAACAAAAACTAATCTAAGTTTATGAATACAGCGACCCAGCTTATTAAGTTACAAAAACCTAAAATTAGACAGGGTCGCAGTCCTTATTGGGATTATGATATCGTATGCACCCGCTGTTCTTACGGGAGGCCCATATTAAATCTCTTGAATAGATAAAAATTTAGCTGTTAACACGAACTAAAGGGAATTTTGAGCGAAAGATGTGTATTTCGCAAGAAGGGCTACAGGATATTGGATTGGTGGAGCACCACATAGCAAGTTCACCAAATCAATCGCATGGCGGAAAACCTAATTCGGTAATTACTACTGATGCTTCGTTAGAAGGTTGGGGGAAGCTCATCGAGATGGGTTCACAAACAGGAGTAGATGGCTTGAGATGAAAAATCAGACCATATTATGCACGAGAACTGCATGCTATTTAACTGGGCTTATTTAGTTTAGTTAAAGATACTTTAGATCTAAAGTTAGAATACTAACTGATAATTACGATGCCATGGCTTATATTAGTAACATGGGTGGAACAAATCAAAGACTTGCAATCAGTTGTCTAAACTGATTTGGAAATGGGCACAGGCTCAACAAGTCTGGCTTGACTGTAGAGCATATTCCTGGGTCACAAAATACACTTGCAGTCTCTAAAAGTAGAAATTTCATGACCATTTAGATGGTTCTCTCTCTACACCTTTGTTTAATTCATTTGTGAAAAATGGGGTACACCTGAAGTTGACTATTTGCATCACGAAATAATAACAAAATTACCTTGTTATGTTTCTCTTGGCATCCTGAACCGGGAGGTTGGAAGGGAGATGCATTTGCGATATACTACCTGGGAAAATAATTATTTTATATTTTCCCACCGTTTTGGCAATATTCAGCCGAAGTTGTCAGGAAAATCGGTGGAAAGGACACATGCGATACTGGTGGTGCCCGAATTGGGACACGCACCTTGGCTGCCAGCAGTTTCACAATGCAAAAGAACATATACGATTCCCAAGAAAACTCGGGAATCTGACAACCACGGACCGTTAGTGGTTCACGGCGATGTGTCACGACGCCCCTATTGGCATTCCTTTCAAGGAAACCAGCTGCGGGGGGGGGGGGTGCCAATTGGATTGGACAAAATTACTGAGTATAGGATAGTAGCTGATGCCGGGGGGCCAGGACTGTCAAAAGGTACACATCCTATATAAAGAAATGGGGTGTACATTGCTTGTTAATGAAAGTTAGAAACAAATCAACAATTTCACAAGAAGTTAGCTCGTTTTTCTTCGTTCTCTAGAGGATGAGGGGACTAACCTTGGGGTCGTTTAATGCGCAAGATGTGCGTTATCAATATATTACGAGAATTGATGGTGAAAACAGTTGGAAAAACATTATGTTCTTGGGATTATTTACTTCGTTCAATTTATCAAGGATTCCTCCAAAACCAAAGTATAGGTCAGTTATGGGACTGTTGTTGTCTGCAGTATTTTAAGTTGTTTCAGGCTTGGCCTCACAAACTCGTGGTTAGATTTTAAACTATTAGTTTTAAGTCGCTGGTTCTGTTATTATTTAGTACCGGACACAGAGGACAGACGATTGTTGCAATTTGTCTTTAACTGGATTAGAAAATAGATCAAGAAACAGGCTACGTTTGATTTAGCTCAATTGCTTTTAAATAGAAACACGTTAGGTGACCCTTTATCTACGGTTCACTTAGACTGTTTTTCCGATTGTGATCGGAAATTATGGTTGTGGTCAGCCATACGGGCTTATATATCTAAGACAAAGGATTTACGTGCATCACAAACAAACTATTAGTGAGCTTTATAAGGCCACATAAAGCAATTTCACGAGACACCCTTGCCAGAATGGACAATTACGATGTGTTGAAATTGGCTGGAGTGGGATACGAGCAAATACTCATCCCACTCACTAGAGGTTGCCATGGTCTCCATGGCACGGTTGCTAGGTGTTTCTGTGAAAAAGTATACTAGGCGCAGGCTGGAAGACGGCCCTAAGTCGTTTGCAAACATTTACAACAAGCGACTAGAAAAGCCTACCGGCATTGCAAAGCGCCTGCTCGCCAAACTAACAAGAATAGGTGAGAACAAACACGATTAATATTAATATAAGAAATGGATGAATTAAGGATAAAAATGAATTATGTAAATGTTCCCTAGCCTGAGGCCTGTATACGAGGTAAAATTGTATAGTTATACGAATCTTACCTGGGTATAGATGATGGATAACTGTTGTTTTCCCGAGGTAGAAAGACTCGGTAGACGTGGGCTAGGGCCCACCACCACGCCCTACCACGTTATTCCGTTGGTTGTACCATTACGGGAAATCAGAGTATCCATTGTTTGAAAGATAATTTTTTATCCTGAAAAGGTGGTTGTTGAAAATTGTGACCTCACATGCTTCTTTCTCCTAGCCCACATCTACCCGGAGGCTTATACCTCGGGAAAAACAAACAGTTATCCTTCATCTATACCCAGGTAAGATTTGTATTACTATCTATATTTTATATATAATATTTCTAAGGTTTAACAATAGTCTATCGAACGTGGATCATCACATTGAACATCAAAATACAAGAGGTAACGAAGAAAGTAGTGTGTGGTAGTGGCCCTAGGGCGTCACATTAATTCCCACCCTCCCATGTCCCTACCCTGAGTGGGATATCAGGTATGAGTGCTGGCAGCCTGATTTCAGTGAGGCAACACTTATAAAGTCGCCTGGTGCGAACTGTAACAAGTCGGAACCATCCTGATATGACCTTAGTGTTGCCATGACCGTTTTAAAACAACAAACAACCTAAGCATTCTATGTTCGTTTATTTGTTTGTAGCAGGGGCTTTGGATTTATGGATTTAGCTAGTGGTAGATAGGGGTTTTAGAAACTAACGTACCTGTTCACACTATGGCGTGATAAGCAATGGACAGAACCGGCACAAAGTAATATTCTAGTCCGGTGTTATTTGGACTGAAATGTATAGGTTTTGTAATGGACTGATGACGGTTGTACACATATTAATGCTCAAGGACAATTCAGGATACAAAAAAGAACTATAACGAATGGTAACGGACGTGTAATGGATATTAACAGACGGGTAATGGATAAAAAACCGCATAGGTCAGTCCAGCGAAATCAGTTACAAGTTTTGTGCATGCTAAAACTTGTTAACGACTGGCCCGGATATCAATGGATATGCAACGGACAAAACCGGACTTTTGCTGGATGTCAACAGACTTTGTTCGGTTTTCTTTCCGTTTCCCCAAATCGTTGATGTGTGCAGAGCTTTAGTAAAGGATGAAATAATTGCTATGGGGAAAATGAAAAAAAACAAACATGGTGGAAACACCTGGAGTAAAACTGGGGAAACAGGTGTAATCCATTTTTTGCCCTCTGTCCCTGATGAAGCAGGTTTTAATCCGGGGAGAAAAACCCATCCTGGTCCTGGTACTGGCCAACTGGTCACCCTGTGGGCAGCACTACAAGTCGCCATGATGTGCACTGTCACAAGTCGGTACCTGTCCTGATAGACCTTAGATGTTGCCAGGACGTAAACTCCAACAACCAACCAACATTTCTCACACTGTCGTTCTCTCTTTCTCACTCACACACACACACACACACACAAACAACACACACACACACACAACACACACACACACCACACCACACTCACACACACAAATACACATCTTTCTCACACGACCAGGACAGGATGGCCGAAGGAGTTAGAGCGGTTGTCTCGTGTTGGTAGGTCGTGGGTTCGAACCCTGGTCGAGTCAAACCAATGACTTAAAAATTGATACATTGTGCTACTAGCCTGGTGCTCGGCATTATTAGGACAGGGGGCAAGGACTGGTGGGCTCAGTGTCAGGATAATGTGATGAGTGGGATATCATGGTCATGGTGCTGGTGGCCTGGTCTGCCAGTGGGGCAGCACTATAAAGTCACCATGAGTGCGCACTGTCACAAGTCTGGGTACCCCGTCCTGATATGACCTTAGAAAGTTGCTAGGATTTAAAACAAACACACTCAACAACACAACACACACACACAACACACACACCACCACCACACACACCACACACACGCTATATATATATATATATATATTTAGATTACAGATCTGCCTCACACACATACACACACACATTCACACACACTCTTCGGGCAGGGCGAG
This sequence comes from Branchipolynoe longqiensis, assembly GCA_030323885.1. Lineage (NCBI taxonomy): Eukaryota > Metazoa > Annelida > Polychaeta > Phyllodocida > Polynoidae > Branchipolynoe > Branchipolynoe longqiensis. The sequence goes on along the minus strand of CM059190.1, from coordinate 101,782,499 downwards.
CACTCCATTAAGGAAAAAATCCCCGGAAGGAAGTACTCGTGAAAAGCGATAATATTGATTAGAAAAACGTCGGCCCTTCCGGTCCTTACTGGTTAGTGAAACAGTTTTCGTTATCTAAACTCTGTATAGTTGTAGTTTGTCAGTAAATCATCCACAGTTGGGGGGGGGGGGGGGGGGAGGGGGGAAGACTGCTTGTTTGAATTACACACAGAGTGTACTAGTGATGTGATGGGCGAGTCGGTTGAGTCTACATTATCAATCATCGGTTTGGGAAAATCGATCGTCACCGATGAATAATCGGTTTGGAAATGTGCGCTTTTGTACATATATTCTGTAGATAGGTGCAGAGAAACTGCGGCGAATGTTGCTTGAAATTAATTCAAAAAGATTTAAGTTCTAATTATGTGTATAGTAGGCCATACATTTCACATTTATTATATACAGTAAAACCTCTCTAACCAACCACCCTCAAGATCGCCACTCCCCTATATCGATGGCTTAATTTGGGTCCAAACGATCGCCCATACAATTGCCATATGTAAGCTGATGATTAAAAACAACTCCATATACCTCCCACCTCCCTAGATTGGACCAGTTTAAAAGTAAAGTCCCATTGTCGGTTTGAAGAATTACTGAATTTCTTGGCCGTCTTTCAGTGACTCTACTTATACTCACTACTCCCCTATCAGGGGGTCCCTGCAACTGTTCTACCAGGTTGTCCCGCTCCATTTGTCTATTCCTGATGCATGAAGGGAATATTACTGTAATAGTAACCGTATCTTAATATACGGACATCATATCGCAATCCGGGTCCACTGTGCGTCATAACATTTACACATAGTTATTTCCATTGTCAAACAGCGAGTGGGCACCACATTGCATCCACTATTACAATAACAATGGTCCCCAACTCCATCGCCGAAGATATTGATATGTTTCCAGCTCGGCTGTCCGACCGAAAGTCCATATTTTTTTACATGTTGATTTTTTTAGAGAGGTTTTAATGTATTTTCTTTTCAGTTTGAAATGCAATTGTACCAACTTGAAATTGTAATTTCCAAGTCCTTTAAATTTAATCTGATGTTGCAACTAAAATCGATAGTTGCTTTTTTGTAAACAAGCACTCGAATAACTGGTTAAACAACAGAATTTCAATCCAGTCGATGATCGTCCCACCACTAATGTATACTTCTTTTTTTTTTTAAACAACTATCCCCTTCGTTCAAATGAACATGAGACCTATGGCAATTACTGACAGACTTAATATGTGAACCTCTTTATTCAGTTTCTGACTGTCTGCTATTTTCTGAGATAAATTTATTAGATTGGGCGTTTATAATCTACTTTCGAAACCCCCCCCCCCTTTGTTTGAAGTAACTTTAATTTAAAATGTGCTAAACTTTGGGGATATTTTTGAAGTGTAAAATGCTAATTATTCTGGCGCATGCTCAAACAAAACCTTTTGCACCGCTAACTTCAGTCGGAAAACCGGTTTCTTACTTCTATTAAATTTAACTAGCATCCTCTTTCTATGGCAGCAACATATAGCTGAATAAAATTTGCATCACTCGGAGTCAAGGATAGTGAAATAGATTTTTCTTGGATCAATTAGACTAAAGACAAGTTAAAATAAAAGTAATCAAAGCTCTGTGGGTGTCGGGAGTTTGAATACCATCCGAGTCAATCCCAAAGAATTATAACCATATCATGGACAAAGAAGAGCACCAAACAAAGAATAGTTCTCAGAAAATTTAAAATAAGGAACAGCTGTTTGCCCTATACCAGACAGAAGAAACTTATTTATTTTGGCCACATCATTCGTCAGAGTTCAATACAGTACATGTGGTAGGAAGGTGTATGGCAGCAGAGGGAGGGGGAGAGACCAAGATAACATATGGATTACAAATTTCACAGTGGACGGCTTGAATTGAAATTATTCACAGTCTATCAGAAACGGCACACCATCGGACAAGTGGAGAACCCCCCCCCCCCCAATTTTTTGCTTCCCCCCAACCTCGACCTTGAGGACGGAACTATTGATTGATACTGGCTCTACTTAGCTTGGTGCTCCGCATTAATAGGATTTGACAAGGAACTGGTTCGCATAGTATTGGGATAATGTGATGGGGATATAGGGACACGGAGCAGCTGGTTGGCCTGGTCGCCCAGTGGGCAGCACTATAACATCGCCATGAGTGTGCCACTGTCACAAGTCGGTACTGTCTTTGTATGACCTTAGATGTTGCTAGGACATAAGAGGAACAACAACAAAACTTATTCACTACTGATTTGGTGAGCTATACAAAAAAATTTTAAAGTATAATAATATAAGCCTGTTGAGGATGTGTACATCTCAAATTCCCAGGGATCACAATCAAGTATATTTTAGGTACCTCCAAAAGTGATTTCTATTTCAACAGGTCGTATTACATATATATATCTGTACAGATCTTTTGCTATATTGGATCCAATGATTAAAAATCATTTTAGATTGATTGAATAGCTTGCAAGTTATGAGTGTTTAAAAGATTGATTTTTTTGCCCCAATTTGTGCACATTTCCAAATTAGGCCAAATCTTGGATTTTTAGGGTCCCACCTGGAAAGCTATTTTGCTTATGATCTGTTCCAATATTAAAGAATTCATTCTCTATAATACAAATAAGAAGTCAATTTTTTACCAGACCATCATGTTAGTATTCTTTCTGAAAAATTCATGTCAAACTTGCTAAAATTCCCTTAATTTCCAGCAACCACCAATAATAAATCAGTAAAATATAGTAAAATAGCATAACTCCCATTCTAATTGTCCTATAACGCCATCTTTATACAAAATAACCAGAAATCAAAAAGCTCTACATGTGGAATAATTTTCTAAACTGATCAGAGAAAGAAAGAACAATATTCATTTTTAGGCCTCGCAAGCTGACAATTAAATTAAGAAAAAATAGCATAACATCCCATTCTATTGGCCGATCCACTGCAATCTTTATACCAAAATAACCAGAATTAAAGCTCTACATGATGACACCCATTTTCTTAACTGATGAGAGAGAGGAAAGAAAGAACAACATCCACTTAAGCATCGCGAGCTGACAATAGCCAAATTCTTGCAGCCAGTCACTTATCAGGACCATGCTTGATTGCGTTATATGATATAAATCTCAACCAAATATTGTTCTGGTTAGGTAGAGGAAGACTTAAGCTTTCAGATTGATATAATTTTCAAATCGTTCATGATCAATTTCAATGAGGATTAAAGTCTTTAAAGTTTTCATCCTTCAGTTCAATCAAATTTCACACTCAGAAACACTCATTGCTTGTATGCTAATGAAGCCTAGATCTTCTCTATATTTTATTGGTGGTTATTTTTAGCTCCAAAAGGTCAATGTACTCACCAAGCCATCAAGTTTTAGGAAGGGTGTAGCTCAGACTGGATTGAAAACAAAATCGGCAAGAATGCTCAGAGATTGTGATGGTACCGCCAAAACAAAGTGTCCATTGACTGTTGATTTCTTTCATAATGATGATTAAAATTCAGGACATCCTAAGAGGCAAAAGAACAGCTTTAATTGATATAATTTTTATTCAAACCAAGCAGAATTAGTGGAGATTCAAGCTTTTTAAAACGGTTAAAATGAGTCAAATTTTGCGTGCGACACCGATACGCCGGACTTTGACAGAGTACCTTAATTATATTGGTACGGCCAAGCTGATGGGCTTGCTTCAGTGAATCGAATGAGAATGGAGTGTTTCACTGCACCCAGTGTATGAGCATTAGCCACATTACAAACCAATACTCACACATTGTAAACCACCATATATGCGTAACGGTCTCACTATTAAAAGAGAATATGAAAGCGAAAATCTAAACTGCTATTTCAACCCACAGCATATGGTTGAAAACCATTATTGTACACGGATTAGATCTGCCTTGCTGTACAGGAGATGCCTTCTTGCACTATGTAGAGTGCCTATGCTGACACTATTATAGAGTGGGCTGCTCCCACGTGTATTGTTTCAGAGTTGACTGTGCTGCATTGGACTGTTTGCTGACACAATTTGCAAGCACAGTCTACTTCCCTCAATCACCATGTACAACCTAAATGTGTTCGTTCAACGAGCCTGGAAGGAAACTTTGAATACCAGTGTTTTCGCGTGCGGACAAAATGTTATGTTCAGATGAATAAAATATTATACCCCCTCCCCCCCCCCCCCTCCCCCACTCTAAACATTTAAAGTTATATCTACAAATCAGTTCTGGTTAAGTATAAGTTTACATTAATCAGTACTTTGATGGGTGGACCACCTGGGAATACCAAGTGCTGTAGACAGTGATACAGGCTTATGCCCAAACCCCAATCAGAGTTGTTGAGTATAGTTGACTCTTGTTAGTACTTGGATAGGTACCACATGGGAATACCAGATGCCGTAGACATTCTGATAACCATAGATGAGAATCTTCGGATTTTCTGGAATTCCAGGTTTTTTTTTTAACTGTCCGATTTTTTCTTGGATACGGTTCAAAAGTTTCGACCATTCCAGGTGTTGCTGCAACAAAACTTTGTTAACCCCCCCCCCCCCCTCTCCCAACGGCCGCGCATTGTGATGGGCTTTTCTCATCACCTTTAGAAGTCCCAAAATTCTAGGCCATTTGATCAGACAAATTTTACTAGAAAATAGGAGAATAATTCATTTGAAAACTTAGCATTTATCTATTAGTCAAAACAATAAACTTCTAACAAAACCACAAAGGGCTACTAGAGCAAATAATGCGCCATACTAAAGCAGACCAGAGCCAAATAAAAGCTCATGAGAGAAAGCACGTGGAAATGGATGCCAAGGGTGTGGAATGCCCAAACAGTAAGGAATGACAAATTATCTGACCTAAAAAACTTACCAAATAATATCTGTGCAAAATATGCGCTAGGAAACCCCCTTAAGCAGCACTGCAAAGGGCCATGTGTATATCACGGTGCCCACCAGCATGGAAGGTAACCATGCCAAAAGTAGCCAGATAACACACCATACTGCTACGTACAAGCCTATGATATGTAAACAGGAGTAGGCTAGTCTAGTAATAAGAGTAGAAATATCAAATACATAATGCCAAGAAAATTAAAAAAACTAACATAGGCTCTAAACCATTACCAACCAATTATCTATATGCTACTGAAATGCAGGCATCCAATACCTTATCAGCAGCTACTGTGTGGTAAGATAACACAACCTACAATGGCCCAAAGCATTGAAACAAGCCTGGGTACCGGGCTTATATGCTTATGGGACAGTTTTAAATACATCATCAATTAAATAAATTCTCGTCTATGTGATACCAGATCAGTTGTGAACAATAATTTATTTCTGCAGTTATTTTGTTGAGCAAATAAACGTTGAATTGCGCGCTACCGTATTTCTTAAAAACCATCAAAGAGTGCGGTTTTACTTGCTTCTCCCTTTGTCTACTGCGGGAGATGGGAGTTTGGTTCACGTCGAGTAAAATCACTTGTCACTTCATAGCTGGCGCTCGGCATTAATAGGTTAGGGCAAGGACTGTTTTGCTCAGTGTCAGGATAATGTGACTGAGTGGGATATGGTAAGGGTGCTGATAGCCTGATTTCCCACTGTGGGAGCACTATAAGTCACCATAAGTGCACACTGTCACGAGTTGGTACCAACAACCAACAACCAGAATCTCTGGTGAACAATAATTTATTTCTGCAGTTTTTTTTTGTGAACATGTTGAGTTTGCGCGCTACAGTATTTTTTTAGAAAACCATCGAAGAGGGCATATCAATAGACTAAATCACCATTCCACCCACCACGGTGCATTGTGGATGTGTGGGAAGATATCAAACTCCGGCAAAAGCTCATGGACTATGCTATGACAACTGGGTGAGCTATGAAATTGTGACTAGCTTAGCTCATCTCGGCTCTTGTTTGAAACATAGAATACCAAAACCTAAAAAATATATTTAATAAATTAAGTCGTTAATCTTTTATCTAGCATTGCATTTAGATCAATCTAATTAGCATATTATATGCAATGTGCAATTAGATTGAGACAAAAATCTGGGCACTCAACTAGTGTTAGAGCCATAGCCAGAGTCAGTTTTAATCAGTTTATTCAGGTTCATATTTATATCCTATGGTTAATAACTTATGTTGGGGCTAGGATGTGTGGGTAGCGTTAATCCAGACATTGGTTATATATTTTCTTTGAAACAAGTTTTTGTTGACAATTTGGACATTTTAATATTTAGGAGAAGAATTGCTTCTGTCAAATCAAATGGTTGATGTAAATATCAGCCTGTAAAGTGACTGAAATTGTAAGTTTCTTTGCTCAAATGCTTAATTATGGAGAGTTGTGTTCTTAAACGTATTCTTATATTATATTTTACCTCGGTAAACAGCCTCAGGCTGCCTCAGGCTAGCCTCAGGCTAGGGAGAGGTAAGCACGTCCGGTACCAGCAATTAGCATATACAACTCACGACTGGATAACGTGTCGTTGGGTTGCTCCGGCAAAATTAGTCTACATACAAGCAAATACGCAGTAAGTATAATAAAAACTGTGGTTAGCTTAATTATGATGCATTAGAGCATCAATATGGAAAGTTTAGACTTTCGTTGGTCCAATTTGGACGAGTTATTTGGTTATAAACAACCAAGGATAGAACACTCGAGTGGGTTTCTCGAAGGAACCAAACCGGTCATTAGCGGTTCTGTCAACACCCGGGTCACCGTGTGACTATGGGTAGAGATGTGGGTTTCGCCCTATCTCATGTGGAAATTCTCTCGTACTCTAATAGAGAGTAATGTTGGAGATGCTCCTGGGTTTCTTTTATAGACTCCCCTAGACAAAACTTTTTCAGGCGTTTCTCCGAGTTTCGTAGCATTTTCTCCAACTTGTTGACGTAGTAGTCACAGGTGGGAGAAGTGTGCGGAACAGAGGGATGGGCGGGCCGATACACTGGTCCCGACCCCGCGTAAGGTTTGGGCTTGACCCACAACCCACGCACAAATTTAGCTTATTACGCCTGTGTTATAACGGTATAAACACGTTCTCTAACACCAATAGATGTCCAAATGAGTTTGAAACAACCATATTGTGACATATATATATACCGGGACTGACCAAAAATCTTTGTTTCAGCTCCCGATGGCCACGAAGCGGAGTAAGCGCGGTGCAGCAGCAGCCGAGGGGCGTGTTCCGAGTGGAGTGGACGAGGAGTACGACTCCTCACCTGTGTTGTCGGCAGGGCCGTCGACACAGCCCCGGGCGCATATCCTCTCCGACCCGGACGAGGACGCAGTGCCTGATGTGCCTGCGCCTCCAGATTGGGAGGCTCGCTTTGCACGGTTGGAAAGCCACATCTTGACTTCCAAATCGCCCGTGTCTCGGAAGCGGCGTAGGCCGAGTGTCCAAGAGGATTCGTATGAGGATTTCTTGGACACAGACTCAGCGGTGGAGCTTAAGGCTCCTCCTCCTCCTTCTCCTAAACGGAGGAAGAAGAAGAAACAGGTGATTTCTTCGGGTGATGAATTCACCAAGGAGCGGGCAGAGACTGGTTTTCGCAAAAAGCGGAAGACTAAGTCCAAAAAGAAGAAGAGGAAGAGGAAATATTCTTCTTCTGATTCGTCCACTGAGTCTACTTCTACGGAATCAGACTCAGACACCATATATGAAGGTGTCTATGCGGACATTGGCACTAAAGTGGCTAAGAAGGTGGAGAAGCCAAAGGCTAAGCGGGTTAAAACCACTACGCTTATGCGCGAGACCGTGAATGGTCATTTTCGCACGTTCAAACCGGCGGAGGTTATCTCCAAGTTAGGAGATGAGTTAACAGGCATAAAGGGTGTTCCCAACTCCATCATTAAAGAAATGGATCGGGATGTCAATATGACGGATGACCGTAAGAAGTTTGAGGATGTGTTGCACACAGTGCATAAGGCAGTGTTGGCTACCCTAACAGCTATTGTTCCTGTGGCTAATAGGATGCAGAGTGAAAATAAGTTCTCGTCTTTGGCTAAGACAATGGACAAAGGCATTGCAGTGCTAGCGGCGGCAGGTAATTACCTGTCGTTTCGAAGATATGAAAATGTCTTCAAGTCAGTTTGCACAGATGCTGGCAAGGAAGTGGCTCGCTCTAAGAAGGTTACCGATAATGAGGGGAAGGAGTTTACGCTTTATCTTGCTCCAGAGCCGATTAAAGGGAAACCTTTAGATAACACCAAGATGTTTGGCGGTCAACTACAATACCTCTATAAAGAGGTAGAGACTGCAGCCAAGAGTGGCAAAAACATGGATGGCAAGAAGAAACAGGAAGCTCCTCGTTTCAAAAAGTCACGAGGGGATTTTCGTCCACGACGGTTCACCAGAGGAACCAGACCGAGTTCAAACTTCGGTCAAGGGTTTCGGGGCCGGGGCGCTCGCCCAGGCTGGACCGACAACACCGCACGGCCAATAGGCCGAGGGTTCAACTCGTCGAGACCTTTCCCCAGGGGCGGGTCCAAGTAGAGGTCCAAACACAAACTTTACAAGTCCCTGAAGCCTCTAAAAACACACAAACTGTAAGCAACTTTGTGGCTGGTAATATTAGTAATCATATTTCTGAGTGGCACAAAATTACTAGTGACCAAGAAATTTTAAAAATAGTTAGGGGTGTTCACATTCCCTTCACACAAATTCCTGTACAAAGTATAATACCTTTTCCATATAACATTCAACCAGTTGAACGAGAAGCACTAACTAAACAGGTACATAAATTCTTTGAGAAAGGAATTATACAAAAAGTGACACACTGTTCAGGACAGTTTATTTCAAACATTTTCTCGAGACCGAAGCCTAATGGTGATGTTCGAATGATCCTGGATTTAACAATCCTTAATAAAAGGGTGGAATATCGACATTTTAAAATGTTCTCTCTAGATACGGCACGAGATCTGATTACACCAGATGCGTGGATGGCTAGTGTTGATTTACAGGATGCATATTATACGCTTCCCATAATGGAACAATACCGAAAATTTCTTCGATTTATTTGGGATAACCAACTCTATGAGTTTACCTGCATGCCGAATGGCTTAGCTTGTGCGGCACGTTTATTTACTAAATTGCTTAAACCTGTTTTCTCGGTAATGGCGAGGAAGGGTCACATAATGTTTCCATACATAGATGATTCTTTTATTATAGCATCAACACAAATTGGTTGTGTGAATGCAGTTTTGGATTTATGTGCATTACTCACTAAATTGGGGTTTTATGTACATCGACAAAAGTCAGTGTTTAAACCAACAAAACAACTCAAATGTTTAGGGTTTATTCTGGATACACAGTCCCTTACAGTGTCGATAACAGAACAAAAACTAATTAAGTTTATGACTACAGCGACTCAGCTTATTAAGTTATCAAAGCCAAAAATTAGACAGGTTGCTGTTCTTATTGGCATAATGACCTCATATGCACCTGCTGTGTTATATGGGAAGGCCCATATTAAGTCGCTAGAAATAGATAAAAATTTAGCGTTAACACGAACTAAAGGCAATTTTGAGCGAAAGATGTTTATTTCGCAAGAAGGGTTACAGGATATTGGATGGTGGATGCAACATATAGCAAGTTCACCAAATCCAATCCGCATGGCGGAACCTAATACAGTAATTACTACTGATGCTTCGTTAGAAGGTTGGGGAGCTCATCGAGATGGGGTCACAACAGGAGGTAGATGGCTTGATGATGAAAAATCAGACTATATTAATGCACTAGAATTGCGTGCTATTTATCTGGGCTTACGTAGTTTAGTAAAGATAAATAAATCACAGGTTAGAATACTAACTGATAATACTACTGCCATGGCATATATTCGTAACATGGGTGGAACCAAATCAAAGTCTTGCAATCAGTTATCTAAACTGATTTGGAACTGGGCACAGGCTCAACAAGTCTGGCTGACTGTAGCGCATATTCCAGGGTCACAAAATACACTTGCAGATTATAAAAGTAGAAATTTCCATGACCATTTAGAGTGGTCTCTCTCTACACCTTTGTTTAACTTCGTTTGTGAAAAATGGGGTACACCTGAAGTTGACTTATTTGCATCACGAAATAATAACAAGTTACCCTGTTATGTTTCTTGGCATCCTGAACCGGATGCTTGGAAAGTAGATGCGTTTGCTATTACCTGGGAAAATAATTATTTTTATATTTTCCCACCATTTAGCATTATCAGCCGAGTAGTGAGAAAAATCGGCTTGGAAGGGACACATGCGATACTGGTGGTGCCCGATTGGGACACGCAACCTTGGCTGCCAGCAGTTTCACAACTGGCAAAAGATCATATACGATTCCCAAGAAAACTCGGGAATCTGACGCACCACGGACCGCTAGTGGTTCACGGCGACGTGTCAACGACGCCCCTATTGGCATTCCTTTTCTAAGGAAGCAGCTACAGCAATTTGGATTGGACAGAATTACTGAGGATAGGATAGTATCGGATGCCTGGAGGCCAGGAACTGTCAAAATGTATACAACCTATTTAAAGAAATGGGGTGTACATTGTTTGTTAATGAAAGTTAAGCCAACAAATCCAAAGATTTCACAAGTAGCTCGGTTTCTTCGTTCTCTAGAGGATGAAGGACTTTCCTTTGGATCGATTAATGCGGCGAGGTGTGCGTTATCAATTATATTACCTAGAATTGATGGCGAAACAGTTGGAAAACATTATGTTATTTGTTATTTACTTCGTTCAATTTATCAAAGGAATCCTCCAAAACCAAAGTATAGTCGGTTTTGGGATGTTTCTATAGTATTTAAGTTGTTTCAGGCTTGGCCTCACAACTCGTGGTTAGATATAAAACAGTTAGGTTTTAAGGTCGCGGTCCTGTTATTGTTAGTAACCGGACACAGAGGACAGACGATTGTTGCTTTATCCTTAACTGGATTAGAAATAGACAAGCAACAAGCTACGTTTGATTTAGAAAAATTGCTTAAATCGAACACGTTAGGTGACCCTTTATCAACGGTTCACTTAGACTGTTTTCCGAATGATCGGAAATTATGTGTTGTGTCGGCCATACGGGCTTATATATACAAGACAAAGGATTTACGTGCATCACAACAACTATTAGTGAGCTTTATAAAGCCACATAAGGCGATTTCACGAGACACACTTGCCAGATGGACAATTACGGTGTTGAAATTGGCTGGAGTGGATACGAGTAAATACTCTTCCCACTCAACTAGAGGAGCCATGGTCTCCAAGGCACGGGTGCTTGGTATTTCTGTGAAAAGAATACTAGCGCATGCAGGCTGGAAGACGGCTAAGTCGTTTGCAAAACATTATAATAAACGACTAGAAAAGCCTACCGGCGTTGCAAAGCGTCTTCTCGCCAACTAACAAGAATAGGTGAGAACAAAAATTTAGAATGTTATAATAATAAGAAAGAATGATATTAAGGATAAAAATGAATTATGTAAAGGTCTCCCTAGCCTGAGGCTAGCCTGAGGCTGTTTACCGAGGTAAAATAGTATAGTTATACGAGTCTTACCTTGGTACAGATGATGGATAACTGTTGTTTTACCGAGGTATAAGCCTCGGATAGATGTGGGCTAGGGCCCTCCCGCCACACCCTGCCACATCTATTCCGTTGGTGTACCTTTTCGGTAAAGTAATAGTATCCATTGTTTGAAAGTCATTTTTATCCTCAATAAGTAGGTTAAGATTGCTGGTACCGGACGTGCTTACCTCTCCCTAGCCCACATCTATCCGAGGCTTATACCTCGGTAAAACAACAGTTATCCATCATCTGTACCAAGGTAAGACTCGTATAACTATACTATATTGCATCCATCCATGTTTGTGCCAAATTGTTATGTATTTTTTTAATTAATTTTGAATAAAATCTAAGTTTTTCCCTATGCGTATCGGCAAACTCAATGGCCGTATGCCCTTGCTTTGCTGCCAACGCCGTTTTCAGCGCATGCACACTCGGAACGGTGATCTCGTCTACTCGTGTTCTTTGTGGTGGAGTGGTTAGAGTGTGACCTTTTTCTAGGTCAGACTCCTGGTTCGATTCCCAATGTCATCACCTCTGCCAATTTGGATTTCCACCGCTGTGTATAACTTACAGCGTCATCAAAGGCCAGTTGCTCTCATCCCATGTGTATGTGGTGTGGGAGGTTCAAAAATGGGTCAGTAAATGTATAGGCTCTATCTTTCTATTGAACAATTGTCTAATGGTGAAAACAAGTCTATTCAGACTTATCCATGATAGGCAGTATACGAAGAGAAGACTTTTTTTTTAATTGCTTCATCCTTTTTGCGCAGACAAGGAAAATGGCTGACGAGCCCAGGATCGACTTGAGCCGGCCGAGGTATGACCAGAACACGTTCAGTGGGCGCGCGAGGCACTTCATCATCGTCACCAACCCATTGAACCTCTTCTGTACTGGCAAGCAACTCGACGAAGCCAAGGAACTGGTTGGTGCCTACAGGTAAGCAGTAGACAGTCTCATAGTCATAGGCAACCTATCTACCCACCCTTACCGGACGCGGTGGGCGAATCAGTAGAGCGCGGTTCCCGGTCAAGTCAAACCAATGACTTATAAGTTATAACATTGATACTTGTAGCTTCCTAGCCTGGCACTCAGCATTAATAGCATAGGGCAAGGAATGGCTTACCAGGGATCCCATTCGCTGATTTCAGCCAAAACTGAATTTCCAAATCAGTGAGGGGGGGGGGGGATCCTGTCCGCAATTTAAAAAAAAATTATTTGTTAGTACCAAAGTCTTAAAACAGTGGGAATTTCAAGGCCAAAATATGTCGAAGTAGGTGCCAGATTGCACCATTTTAATCATGGGTTTCAGTAGATTTCTGGAGGAGGCATGCCGCTGGACCCCTTAGTTTTTCAGTGATTTAAATAATTGTTGTCACTGGGACCCTGTTTACATAAATGTGGTGTAATTCTGCTCTGTCTCCGTACTAACATTCCAGCGAGTACTAGAGGAATATTTTAGGCTTTCTTGCAAACAAGAAACTGCCTTTTGTTTTGATGTCACCTCTCCAAGGAGCGATAGATTAATTTTAATTGACTCGCTAATAAGAAACTATCATTTCTCTTCAATTCACCTCTCTATGGAATAATAGATAAATAATTTAGGCTAACAAGAGACCGCTCTTTCTCTTTTAATTCTCTGCTCCAGAGAGTGATAGATGAGTAGTTTAGCTTGACTCCCTAACAAGACTCATTTTTCTTCAATTCACCTCCTCCGAGAGCGATAGATGAATAGTTTAGCTAGACTCCCTAACAATAAACAAATCTTTATCTTGGTATTCATTTTCCAGGGAGAGACGCGAACCTCCCGGCATCACTCCAGACCAGCTCTGGAGGGCGAAGAACATCTATGACTCCGCATTCCATCCGGACACCGGAGAGAAAATGATGCTGATAGGTCGCATGTCGGCACAGGTGCCATGCAACATGTCCATCACCGGGTGTATGATGGCCTTCAGAACGTGAGTGTCCTGTGTGCAATGGTGCAACTCTTCTGTGACTCACCAGGCGCGGTGGCCTAATCGGTAGAGCGTGGGCCTCGCAATGCAGAAGGTCTGGATTTTGGTTCCCGGTCGAGTCAAACTAATAATAAGGAAGTGACAAGTATCAATTTTAAAGTCATTGGTTTGACTCGACCAGGGTTCGAACCCACGATCTACCAGCACGGGAGACGGACGCTTAGATGTTGCCAAGACGTAAAATGCCATCAAAACAAACGTGACCCCTGTCATTGGGTAAACCCTGCCATGAGCAGGATAATTAAATTTTCCCCGCGACCAGACAGGATGGGCAAATCGTTAAAGGGCCTGTCACACTATGGCGTTAGCGTATGCCGGCGTATGCGGTTTTCGACCCATACGCCGTCATACGCTACGCATAGGTTGTGCGTACTACGCTCGTCATACGCCCGTCTGTCCAAATTGTTCAAAACGGGCAGCATATGGCTCATACGCTAGACGTATGCCATCCATACGCTGGCATAGGTTATGCATATGTTATGGGTACGTCGGCATAGGTTAGGCGTATGCTGAACTGACACCCTCCGGGTGTCTCTGGTGTACTCACAACGTACTGTAATGGGGCTGTCACACTACGGCGTATGGCATTAGCGTATGGATTTTCGACCCATACGCTACGCATGGGTTGGGTGTACGCCATGTACGCTCGTCATACGGTGTCTATACGCCCGTCCGTCCTAAAAAATGTTGAGCATGCTCAAAATTTTCAGCGTATGGCTCATACGCTAGAGGTACGCTATGCATACGGCAGGCATAGGTTACACATAGGTTAGGGGTATGTTGGCATAAGTTGGGCGTACGCTGAACTTGTCAATCACAACCGTCAAACCGCATCACAGTACGTCACGCATAGGTCGGGTTACGCTTTGCATACGTCCATATACGGTGGGGATACAATATCCATACGCCAGGCATACGCTACACGTATGTTTCATATGTCGCTGGAGTGCAAAAAGGTTGTCATACGATGGCGTATGAAGTTGTTCAAATTATTGCGACATGTTACGCATATGCCGCCGCCATACGCCGTAGTGTGAGGGGCCCTTTAGACTAATAAGAGTGCTGGCTGGCTTCCTGTGCAGGAGGCCGTGGGTACGAACCCCGACTGAGTCAAACCAACGATTTACCAAATTTATACTTGTTGCTGCCTAGTATGCCATGTGGCGTTACTAGGATAGGGTAAGGACTGGTTTGCTTAGTATCAGCACACGTTGAACACAACCCACGTACCATGTTGGGTTGTTCTGTACCATGTTGAGTTGTCCTGTACCATGTTTGGTTGTCCTGTGCTATGTTTGATTGTCCTGCACCATGTTGAGTTATCCTATATCATGTTGGGTTGTCCTGCACCATGTTGAGTTATCTTGTACCATGTTGGGTTGTTCTGTACCATGTTGAGTTGTCCTGTGCTATGTTGGGTTGTCCTGTGCTATGTTTGATTGTCCTGCACCATGTTGAGTTATCCTATATCATGTTGGGTTGTCCTGCACCATGTTGAGTTACCTTGTACCATGTTGAGTTCTCCTGTACCATGTTTATAATCACCCATGAGCCTCATGTGCCTCTTGTTGCCACTACCAGGGGGACTACAAGCATCATGTTCTGGCAGTGGTTGAACCAGTCGTTCAACGCCGTCGTTAACTACACGAACCGGGCAGGCGACTCCGAAATCTCGAAAAAGTCAGTACTCTGCGTACAAGTTACACCCTAGCCGCGTGAGATTTGTAATTTAAAAAAATATATTAAAAGAAATTAGAATTTCTTTTTCTTCATCGCAATAATAAATTCTCGATGGTTTTTGGTTGGTTGGGGAGTTGGACGAAGAAAACAGTTTGGAAATGGCATAATTTCTCCAACAAATATCTATCCTTAACAACAACATTCTTTCTTTTTTAAAGTTGCACAGTCCGATGTTTTTACAAATTTATAAAACGCACTAAAAACAAACCAAAAGAAACTTCATAATCCACTCAAGAGTCATAATCCTAAAATGATGTGCCTCATATCCTGTGACTTTTTAATTACACTTGAAAAGAAATCGTGTAAATCTTTTGTTAAATATATAGATGAATATATAAAAAATAATATGTACCTGGTCATATTGAACGACCAGACGGGATGGCAGAATGAGTTAGAGCGTCTGTCTCCCGTGCTGGTAGGTCGTGGGTTCGAACCCTGGTCGAGTCAAACCAATGACTTAAAAATTTATACTTGTCGCTTCCTAGCCAGGCGCTCGGCATCATTAGGACAGGGCAAGGACTGGTTGGCTCAGTGTCAGGATAATGTGACTGAGTGGGATACCAGGTCATGGTGCCGGCGGCCTGGTTTCCCAGCGGGACAGCAGGTCAAGGTGCCGGCGGCCTGGTTTTCCAGTGGGACAGCACTATGGGGTCGCTGTGAGTGCGCATTGTCACAAGTCGGTACTCGTCCTGATATGACCTTAGATGTTGCTAGGACGTAAAACAACATCAAACAAATCATATTGAACGATGACAAAGGCTTTAAAGAACAAAAGAAGAAGAAAAAAACACGAATAAAAGCAAAAGAAACTTCACAATCCTGCTAAGGAGTCATAACTCTAAAATACTGTGCCTCATATTCTTTGACTTATTGTGTCATGTGTATTTTTATTATACTTGTTTGTGTAATTAACTGTGCTACTCGTAGCCGGAAGACCAGTGCTAGGGGGCTGAGATATGACTTGGATAAAATTGATTTATAAAAGAAAGAGAAAAAAAACTATAAAATTTATTTGAACTTGTTGGTGTTTTAAGACAGCTGGGGATCTCATACGTGCTAGCTACAGGCGCTGCCACTGGTACCGCCCTGGGCCTCAACCAGGTAGTCACGGTAAGTGTGCCTGTGTTTTATATGCACTGCACTTGCAAACATCTAGCTAGTTATGTGGAACACGTAGACATGCAGCACACATGACGAATTGTAATAGACAGGCAAACATTGACAAGACCAGACATCATTCACGGCAAGTTTGCCGCGAGTATACAATTGTGCTAAATATAGAATTTGAGTCTGTTTGTCCCAACTCGCAACTGACTACCCGTTTAAATCTATTGCCAGTGTGTGACGTCATTCATGACAAGTCCTATGGGTCGTACAAATTGTGTATCATATCCCCTCCAACTAATATAGTTGCCATTTATGAGCAGAGTAAATAAATTCATCACAAAAGAAAATATAAAAAATTACTTGTACAAACAGCGGTAGTAGCTTGTTTTTATTTTTTTCGACTGTTTTTACATTGTTTTCCTATTACATAGACTCACAACCGTACTTCCTGGGTGCACGCATGCGCACACACATACACACCGTACACACACACACATATATACATATGTATATATTACCTCGGGTTGTAGCTGCCTGGCTAGTCTCAGCCCAGAGATATAAAGCACTTCCTGTTTCTAATCGACCAGGCGGGATGGCCGAATGAGTTTAGCGTAGTCTCCCGTTTTGGTAAATCGTGGGGTTCGAATCCTGGTCGACTCAAACCAATGACTTAAAAATTTATTCTTGTCGATTCCTAACCAGGTACTCGCCATTATTAGGATAGGGCAAGTAGTTGTTTGCTCAGTATCAGGATAATGTGACTGAGTGTGATATCAGGGCATGGTGCTGGCGGCCTGATTTCCCAGTGGGGCAGCACTATAAAGTCACCTTGAGTGTGCACTGTCGCAAGTCGGTACCCATCCTGATGTGACCTTATATGTTGTCAGGACGTAAAACAACCGCCCAACATGTAGTCTGTTCTCGCATTACCTCCCACTTCCGGTTGACAGCGGCTTCCTGACATTGCTGGTCGCTACGTGCCCTTCGCTGCAGTGGCTGCTGCTAATTGTTTCAACATCCCCTTCATGCGCAGCAAGTAAGGAAAATCTTATCGTCGTCAACTCTAACCTCCAAAAGCAACACTCCTTACGCTTCGCTTACGGTCCTACCAACTGCACATCGCATTCTTTTACTCTTCACTATGACCTCTTTGTGGAGATGTTGGATTTAGAAATTTGTGAGAATAACTGAATCAGTGGTCCACAACTGGTTCATCAAAGGCTGTGGTATGTGCTGCCCTGTCTGTGGGAAAGTGCATATAAAAGACCCCTTGCTGCTTATCGGAAAGGGTAACCTATGTGGTGGCAGCGAGTTTCCTCAAAAGAAATGTCAGAATGACCATGTTTGACATCCAATAGCCGAAAAATTAATGTTGTCTAGAGGCATCATAAAATAAACAAGCTTGACTTGCGTGGTTGAATACCTGTATAGATTACCCGGGATAACGTTATGCTGAACTGATACCACCTCAACCTCATCCCGCACCCCTCATCCCTCATCCCTCACCCCTCACCACCGGGACTGTCAACTTGTCGACATGCCTATGTGCCAGCAATAATTAGTCATAAAACACTCTTCACCTAGAAACAGTTAGGTCTGGAGATCTAGGTTCAAACATGTGCCTACTTTACTGTAGCCTGTCCTATAGCTGGAATCTCTGGTGCTGATAGTAAATTCTTATTCTAAACCAAGTAATAATCGATAGGTGTCTCTTAATTTAACATGTTCAAATGTTTTTTTTGTAAGCAATAGCATATTGTGTGGGCCTCTTTTTAAATAGGATATACTTTAAAATATCCACATGCTGTTTTTATTGAGACATGTCCAAACTGTGGGTCCCTCTTTAAACTGGGTGTATTTTATAACATCCGTGTGTTGCTGTCAGTCATGTCCTAGTCATGGATCTTTTTAAACTGAGTATATTTGATAATATCCGCCTCTTGTTACGAGCCATATCCTAACATATGGCTCTCTTTAAACTGGGTTTATTTTATAACATCCGCCTTTTGTAAGCCAAGTCCTAACACGCGGGTCTCTTTAAATTGGGTGTATTTTATAACATCTGCCTCTTCTAAGCCATGTCCTAAGCCGTTGGCCTCTCTTTAAACTGGGTATATTGTATAACATCTGCGTGTTGTTGTAAGTCATGTCCTAACGCGTTGGTCTCTCTTTAAACTGGGTATATTTTATAATGTATGCGTGTTGTTGTGAACCATGTCCTTACATGCGGGTCTGCCCTGATAGGGAGCTGGTAGACGGAGTGCCGGTGGAGAGCGAGTCAGGCGAGCGTCTCGGACAGTCGTGCGCAGCCGCCAAGAAGGGCATCAGAGAGGTCGTCATCTCGCGAATCGTCATGGCAATGCCAGGCATGGGTAGGTGCCGTCTGTAGCACTCAGAAT
Organism: Branchipolynoe longqiensis; assembly: GCA_030323885.1. Taxonomy (NCBI): domain Eukaryota; kingdom Metazoa; phylum Annelida; class Polychaeta; order Phyllodocida; family Polynoidae; genus Branchipolynoe; species Branchipolynoe longqiensis. Next base: position 101,763,685 of record CM059190.1, on the reverse strand, counting down.
TCAGCACTCAGGCGCATAGCGCATCGAGGTGCAATCACCAAAATAAAGCAAAACAAAGCAAAGCTCCTCATCCATAAATGAATATTTGACCGCCTGCGAATATAAAGTGCCAGATGATTCAATGAAAATGTCTCATAGCGAATATATGAGTTCTACTATCAACATCATGTTAATCATAATCATCATCCTTATTATTATCATCATCAGCTGCATGGATATAAAAGTAAGTATGGTTATGTAGTAGCCTCCATAAGGCACACTACCGGGCGCGCTGGCTGAATCGGTAGAGCACAGGCCTCGCGTGCGGAAGATCAGGAGTTTGCGAGTTTGGTTCCCGGTCGAGTCAAACCAATGACTTAAAAATTGATACTTGTCGCTTCCTAGCCTGGTGCTCGGAATTATTAGGATAGGGCAAGGACTGGTTAGCTCGGTGTCAGGATAATGTGACTGAGTGGGATATCGGGTCATGGTGTCGGGGGCCTGATTTCCCAGTGGGGCAGCACTATAAAATTGCCATGAGTGCATACTGTCACAAGTTGGTGCCTGTCCTGATATGTCCTTAGATGTTGCTAGGACGTAAAACAACAACAAACAAACATAAGCCACACTACCACACAGTGGTGGCTCTCTACATGTACCACACGATGGTGGCTCCCTCTACGGTAGTCTGCATGACTACCACATGGTGGTGGCTCCCTCTACAGTCCCCTACGTGTATCACACTGTTGTGGCCCCCTCTGCAGTAGCCTACGAATACCACCCAGTGGTGGCTCCCTCTACAGTAGTCTACATGAATCACAGTAGCACACGGCGATGGCTCCCTCTATAGTAGTTTACATGATCCACACTACCACACGGTGGTGGCTCCCTCCACAGTACCCTACATGTACGACACGGTGGTGCCTCCCTCTATAGTAGTCTACATAATCCACACTATCACACGGTGGTGGCTCCCTCTACAATACCCTACATGTACCACACAGTGGTGCCTCCCTCTATAGTAGTCTACATAATCCACACTAACACACAGTGGTGGCTCACTCTACAATACCCTACATGTACCACACGGTGGTGGCTCCCTCTACAATACCCTACATGTACCACACTACCACATGATGGTGGCTCCTTCTACAGTAGCCTACATGTACCACATGATGGTGGTGGTTCCCTCTACATGTACTACACGGTGGTGGCTCCCTCTACATTGGCCTACATGTACCACACGGTGGTGGCTCCCTCTACAGTAGCTGACATGTACCACACGGTGGTGGCTCCCTCTACAGTAGCCTACATGTACCACACAGCGGTGGCTCCCTCTACAGTAGCCGACATCTACCACACGGTGGTGGCTCCCTCTACAGTCACCTACATGATCCACACTAGTCAGTGCGGCTGAGACCACCACTGTGTGGTAGTGACCTTTATGTAGCGACTACCTCAGTATATTTAGGATTGCGCCTAATTGCTGTGTTTGGGTGCGTCTTTGCTGCAGGTATCCCGCCTCTTCTGATGCAGCAGTTGGAGAAGGGATCCTTTCTCAAGGTCAGTACAATCTCTCAGCTTTAATATAAAATATTATTATATACATTGTTTGGAACAAACCTGCACAAACAAAGTGCAGAAGCAGCATGGCCTTTAAATACAAAGGAAATTAATTTTGAAATATTTTCCTATAAAAATGTTATTTTCTCATTGAATAATTTCAAGGTCAAGTTTTGGTGCGCATGTGGGGAAACTTCAGAATAGTAATATTAAAGCTGCATAGTCCAATGAAAGGGACCATGGGGGGGGGGGGTGAAAATGGGAAATATTGCACCTAGGACAGGATTCGAACCCACACCTTTTGGCATTCCGAAGCTAGCATACTAGCCGTTACACTACCTAGCCTACCTGTCTATGTGGTTCCTTGCCTCTTAGTGAGAGGTCAGTGCAGATTACTACAAAAGCATTACATTTTTAAAACCAAATAACCTATCTGGATTTGAGCAAAGATATTCAACTTTTTTGTTGCTGCACCAAAGGGACTAAGTCAATTTATTAGAACATGTTATTACTGAAGCCTATGGTGTCAGAATTTTGACGTTCACATCAAAATTAATTTTGCCTTTTACTTCAAATATCTCCAAAGTTTGCCATTTAAAACCAGTTACTCCAAAGTACAGTACAGTAGTTTGATTGTAATTGTAGTAGTCTGCACTTCCCTCAGGCGAGGAGTCACATAGACAGGTAGGCGTGGATAGGTTTACATCAGGGAGCCTAGGTGGTATAATCATCAGCCCACTGGCTCAGAATGCAAGAGATGTGGGTTCGATTCCCGTTCTAGGCGCAATATTTCCCATTTTCATTACCTCTATGACGTAATGATCGACCAAACTGCAATAAATGCCGTAGGAGGTATGCTAGTAACAGTAGTATATAGCTTAGATACGTAGGATCAAATTTAGGTCAGTGGTTTTTTTTTCTTTTTTTTTCCATTTTAATTTTATAATGTGACGTTTTCATCGGATTGTGCGACATTGGCGAGAACTGGAAGCAATTCCTGGGTGTGTTTTGCAAGTAGCGATAATGCATTCAGTGATAATTAACTAATGTTTTCTCTTTTTATTTTAGAAATACCCGCAGATGAAAGCCCCGATGACGGTGGGAATCGTTGGCTTCATGTAAGACCCCACTTGTTTAAATCTTCTTCTTTTTTTTACTAAGTTCCACCCAGATCTAAAACTAAATGGCTGCACCTGGACTATTAATAGAAATCTTATATACAGCTCACAGCTGTGTACTTACATCTGTGACACGGATACCAAACGTGAAAACATTCCAAATAATAGCAGAACCCATGTTTATATGGTTTAGGTGTTGTGCATATGCCAGAGTTTGAAACAAAAATTTCACTTTTTGGTTTGGATCTGAAGCAAATTGAGAACTGGTTTAAAGTTAACCGTGTAACATCCATCCATAACATCATTTTAATACACATTTATAACATTTTAACACAAATTCAAACAATATTTGATTGATTACAGTTAAGCAGAAAAAGATTGTCTTTCAAGAAAAAAGTTTAAAAGAAGTTTGGGTAGATGTATGGTGTCGATATCCAAATTTTCACTTCAGCACAAAATTATATGAGCATATTTTGGATACACTTTGTGGAATAGTAGGTGGGGGTTTTGAACTAGTCACAGTGATGGGGGGGGGGGGGGGCAAGGAAAAGAATTCAACTATCGACCTCAGTGTGGCGCTGTGGCGCCTTGACCATGACTGGTTGATTCAAGTGTGCACGGACAACTTCAATTCAAATAGTTTAAACCATTTGACCTACTTGATTGACAGGTCAGTCACTATAGTACCTGTATCGTCAGTGCCCTAGTCATTCACTAGGTGTCCTGATTGGTGGCCACCACACGGGAGGTATATAAATGTATATAAACATCGACATGGGAGGCCGCCCTTTGTGACCTCGTGAAATAGGACACCTGCCCCAAATAAGGGTGGCGGTTAGGCCATGGTCATAATTGGCAATGACCGGTTCGTCCTGTCGCTGAGAGGCTGGCCTGTAAAGCTGCATAGTCCGATTTAAAGCATCAAATTTTCAAGACCAAAACAATTATCTAGATTTGATCCTACATGTCTAACTTAAATACTGATGCACTTGTTAAGCATTTGCTAACATATAGAAGGGAATACTGAGTCAATTTAATAGAACCTGTTACTGCAGAAGCCTATGGTGTCAGAGTTTTGGCATGCTTGCCAAAATTAATTTTGGACTTTTTCACTTCAAATAGCTCCGCAGTTAGCCTTCTAAAATAAAAGTTACTTCAAACTAGAGTAAGGTAGATTATAACGATCAACCTAGTATAATTATCTCAGAAAATGACAGAAACTCAAAACCATCAGAATGTCACTTTAATGATTAAGGGAACAATGCTTTCAGAACAAACCCAATATTCTCTCAAGTTCTGACTTTTACTTCAGAAAAGCTTAGCGGTCATTGCCCGATGGACTGTAGAAGCAGAGCACTTTGGTTTCTAGATCTATTGCTCTAGTTTGATGGCGTTATCTCAAACAGACAATGCCTTGAATACCACTGATAACCAGGGTTCTTTGACACACATTTGATTGTATGCTTTTGCACTCGGTGAAATACGATTGTTGAATGAAAATGGACAGAATGCAAGTTAAACACTTCTTGTCATGAATATGGCTTTTGCTGCCGACACGGTGTAAAGCAACCACCAATCAATCAATTGATAAAGGAACACCACTGATATCATGATAACCTTGGTGATACCCCCGCTGATATCGTGATAGCTTTGGTGATAACACCACTGATATCATGATAAATTGTGGACTTTCCTTAGTGAAACTTTTCATGACATGTCTTAAATATTGAACTGTGTCTCAGTGCATGACCTTAATATTTGTGTGATGTGGTTGTTTTGTGTTTTTTTTCTGCAGATTGGTATTCGCTACCCCACTATGTTGTGCAATTTTCCCGCAACAAAGGTATGAATCTTTTAAATATAGTTTTATTGCACATGTGTCACCCTGATACATGGTGCCTTTTAGTTATACTCAGTCGAACGGCACTAGTGTCATATGAAGTGGCTAGACTTTAGTTCCATAGCGAAGAGCAAGATAGCTATGTACATGTGCAATGACTGACACAATTGTACATACAGTAAAACTCGACCGACCATGGGACCGACTTTAAATGGTCCATTTATGAAGGTGATCGGTTTAGGGAGTTCAATAGCTGTAAGCTGTAACTGCTCTATGCTCCCTGTTTCCCTTCAATAGCTGTAAGCTGTAACTGCTCTATGCTCCCTGTTTCCCTTCAATAGCTGTAAGCTGTAACTGCTCTAGGCTCCCTGTTTCCCATCAATAGCTGTAGGCTGTGACTGCACTGTGCTCCCTGTTTCCCTTCAATAGCTGTAACTGTTCTGTGCTCCTTGTTTCCCTTCAATAGCTGTAAGCTGTAACTGCTCTATGCTCCCTGTTTCCCTTCAATAGCTGTAAGCTGTAATTGCTCTGTCCTCCTTGTTTCCCTTCAATAGCTGTAAGCTGTAATTGCTCTGTCCTCCTTGTTTCCCTTCAATAGCTGTCAGCTGTAAGCTGTAACTGCTCTATGCTCCCTGTTTCCCTTCAATAGCTGTAAGCTGTAACTGCTCTATGCTCCCTGTTTCCCTTCAATAGCTGTAAGCTGTGACTGCACTGTGCTCCTTGTTTTCCGCCAATAGTTGTAACTGCTCTGTTCTCCCTGTTTCCCGCCAATAGCTGTACCTGCTCTATGCTCCCTGTTTCCCTTCAATATCTGTAAGCTGTAACTGCTCTATGCTCCCTGTTTCCTTTCAATATCTGTAAGCTGTAACTGCACTGTGCTCCCTGTTTCCCGCCAATAGCTGTAACTGCACTGTACTCCCTGTTCCCATCAATAGCTGTAAGCTGTAACTGCTCTATGCTCCCTGTTTCCCTTCAATAGCTGTAAGCTGTAACTGCTCTATGCTCCCTGTTTCCCGTCAATAGCTGTAATTGCTCTATGCTCCCTGTTCCCGTCAATAGATGTAACTGCTCTATGCTCCCTGTTTCCCCAATAGCTGTAACTGCTCTATGATCCCTGTTCCCCCAATAGCTGTAATTGCTATATGATCCCTGTTTCCCGTCAATAGCTGTAAGCTGTAACTGCTCTATGCTCCCTGTTCCCGTAAATAGCTGTAAGTTGTAACTGCTCTGTGCTCCCTGTTTTCCACCAATATCTGTAAGCTGTAACTGCACTGTGCTCCCTGTTTCCCGTCAATAGCTGTAAGCTGTAACTGCTCTATGCTCCCTGTTTCCCGTCAATAGCTGTAAGCTGTAACTGTTCTGTCTAACGTTGCAGCTCCATCAAAGTGTCCAAGCTTGAGAAGGACCTTCAGGAAGAGATTCGAACCAAGTACCCCGAGATTACAACGGTCTACTTCAACAAGGGCCTGTAACTGCCACGTCCCACCAACAAGTCCTGTCGTCGAATACGCGGGTGGATTTCTTTGTCCTTGTCTATTTGCCAACCTGTAAATAATTATACTGATGCATCAGGGGTAGGTTGGGTGGGGTGGAAGGGAGGGTGGGTAGGTGGTGTGTGGGGTAGTGGGTAAATGGGTATATGTGTAAGTGTGGAAATGTGTGAAAAGGGTTCCACTCTAAAAACCCTTGGAAGAGAAACACATGCATTTTTATTTTATTTTTTTGCGATGGGTGTATTTATGCTGCCCATAACTGTTAAGTCTAATGACTTGTTTTCGCTGCTAAACAGTAATAGTCTTGTGACTCCCCTTCTTTTTATCACTTTCAGTTGTTGTGTAGCTAAATACTGCATGCATTCTTTCTCTGTTTGTAAGCATTCTCCCACATCCCCCAAACCTCTGAGTTTGTTCATTCTACAATTGGATAATTGTTTGGTTACCAATAGTTAATTTCTCTGAATGTCTTCACCTTGCTGTGTTAGTGGTCATTAGGTTTTGATTTTAAGTTTAAAGTTTACCTTTTATATGTATCATACCTAGCATCTATACCCTCTAAAACTTTGCTTGAATTATCAGTGTATTTTCTTTGTTTATTTATCTATCTTTCTTTTTCTTTTTTAATTCATTTTATTTGTTGTCATTAGTCTAGCAGTGCATTTAGCTCTCTTTTGATTAATGTTTTATATGTTTCTATTGTCCCTGTACTTCTTTCTTCTACTCCCAGTGTATTCCATTCCCTTGCTTTCATGTACTTGGTACTCCTCTCATATGATCTGTGCTTGGCTCTGTGTATTATCAGTCTGGGGCCATCATTACCTCTTGTTGCCTTTTTTGTTAGCTACACCCTCCCACGCTTCCTTGTCTCCATAAATGCTGCTATTTTGAGATGTGCTTTTCTCCTGTCATTTAGTGTGTTGACTCTTGCTTTCCTATGGAGATCATCAGTTGGGTGTCTATGTTCCACCTTCAGACATATCTTAAGTGCTCTGTAGTATCTGTAGTCTTTGTAGTTTATCCAACATATTTTTGTTAGCCCCCCATATATAATACATCACCATAGTCGGAGTATTGTAGTATCATACCTTTATAGATTTTAATAGCCATATTTGTAGTTAGGTATTTTCTGGTATTTGCTAATATCCAGATTTTGTGGTTTGCCTTCTTGATAACTTCTTTTATGTTATCATTGTAGTTTTAGTTTCCTATCAAGATTCATCCCTAGATATATGTAGTTGGTCTGATAATCAAGAACTTTTCCTCCCAAAATTATTGGCTGCTCATTGCTATAGTTGATTTTCGCACTGCCAGACACTAGGACCTTTGACTTCTTGTGGTTCATTGAAATCTTGTTGGAGTTACACCAATTATCTAAAGCTACTAGTTTCTCATTTAGCTTATCTCTGTTCTCTTTTCTGATATTACTTGTTGTGTATATCACGGTGTCATCAGCATATAGTTGTAATTTGATTCCTTCTAAGGACATCTCCAGATCATTGATGTAAATGATGAAGAGGATTGGGCCTAATACTGAACCTTGAGGGACTCCACAGGTTACGTGTATACTTTCTGAAGTTTTGCCATTTACTTTTGTTCTCTGGCTTCTCTTACTGATGTAATTCCTTATCCAGTCTAGTGTTCTTCCTCTTATTCCTACTCGTTCTAGCTTTTTTATCAGTATGTCATGATTCACTGTATCGAATGCATTGCTAAAATCTATGAATGTGGCAGTTGTTTGTTCACCTTCATTCATACCTCTCAGTATGTCATTTGTTAGATTGGATATAGTTTTTGTTGTGGAGAATCCCTTTCTGAACCCTCCCTGTTTGTCATTTAGTATTTTCTCACCATCTAGTTGTTTCATAATGTGCTTGTACATTAATTTCTCTATCAGCTTGCCTGGCAGAGGTAGGAATGATCTGGGACAGTAGTTGCCCATGGCCCCTTTGTCTCCACCCTTGTGTATTGGTACCACTGTAGCCTACTTCCAGGCCGTGGGAAAAACACCCATCTCAAATGAATTATTGATTAAGTCACATAACATTTGTTATGGCTAGCATAGCATCTTTAATTATTCTGGCTTGTAGGTTCTGTATTACTGATGACTTTCCTAGATCCATTATCTTAACTAGTCTAATCACTTCATTTTCTCTTACTCTTGCCGTCTCTGTACTATTTTCAACTGCATCACCTGTGTATTCCCAGCTTCCTCTGAATTGTTCTGCTAACTTTGATCCCATCTCTGTGAAGTGTTTATTTAGTCTATCAAACAATTATGAGAAAAAAGAAACTTTTAATTTCAAAAGAATTTCGGGGGGAGGGGGGTAATAGGACTATTGCATGAAATTATTGTGGCTATTAAACATTATTGTAGGTATTGTACTTACTTAAGCTCCCTCTTCCATCTGACTAATGTTGTCCCATGACATTTAATCAAGAGTATATATAGGTCTATGTCCGTCCTGATATGACCTTTGATGTTGCTAGGATATAAAGCCCCAATAAACAAACCATGCTAGTGATTGATGTAGATGGGAATCTACTCTGCGTAATCGATATTCCGGGGCTGTGTTGCTAAGTTGCTAATCAGTCGGTTTAAGCGTCGGTTAATATTTAGTTATAGACGTGATGAGGGCGTGTTAGTAATTTGTCTCCCTTCACTCGGCGTGTCAATGCTTTTCTCTGCAGCACTAAAAAGTCAGCATTTAACAATGGTACTATAAAAGCATGCTCCTCTGTGAAATACCTCTTGCGGTGTTGATTAAACCCGCTCGTGGTTTCTAGTTCTAATATATGTGGTGTGGTGCTGTTGCTTACATTGGGTGGAATTTTTGTTACCTTATCTGTCCCCAAAAATAACTATATGTATAAGCAATATTACTCTGGAAAACAGTATTAGCTTGGACAAGCAATATGTTAGGATGACGTTCTGAAATCTCGCTCTCATGACCATCCCAGTGTTGCTTTGTTGATATATTTCGGCTTTACGCCTTTTGTTAGCCAGTCTCATGAATATTACTTTCAAGGATGAAAGAACTCTGTTTATTTCCCCGGATTTCCGCAACTTTTGGTAAATCTTTAATTTGCGTCATTTCTAAAATATCTAGGACATTAAACACACATACACACACACACACACACACACACACATGTGTTCCCAATAAAGAAAGGATCTAATTCTGTATGTTTTCTCTATCGACTAATTAATATTAACGCAAAATTCCAGAAAGAGCTAAAGCATTTTAACACTGCCTCAGTCTCTAAAAGTGACAGCATGTGTTGGGTCGGCGGATGGCCAGTGTTGGGCCTCCCCTGTACCAGAGAGCGTGTATATAGATGAGAGGGACAACTCCCATACTAGACCGTGTAACAGCTGCCGACTGTGGCACTCCAAGTGGTGGTTGTTGAACAGTTTACGCATATGGGCAAACTCAAGGTATTGTCAATGGTCGTGGGCAATCTTCATCCAGAAAAAGTGAAATATCTCTAAAACTACACCACATAGAAACAAACTGTTTGGAACACATATAGAAAACATATTCAATGATGAGACTATATTAAATTTATATGGTTAGGGTTCTGTATTTCTATTAATTTTGAATAAAATAAACGTTTTTCACTGCACGTACGGCAAACTCAATGCATTGTCAATGGCAGTGAGCAATCTTCATACAGAAAACGTTAAATATCTCTAAAACCACAACACCTAGAAACAAACTGATTGGAATACACATAGAAAACATGTTTACCAAAAAGATTATATTAAATTGATACGGTTAGGGTTCTGGATTTCTATTAATTTAGAATAAAACTAATGTTTTGCACTGCGCGTACCGGCAAACTCAAGGCTTGTTCAACAATAACCGCCAGGAGCGCCACTGTAGCCTGTGTTACCTATTTTCGCGGGAGTTGTCCCTCTCATCTATATACACGCTCTCTGCCTGTACTAAGCCATGCATTTCCGCAAAAGCACCGAAATTCTCCTCTAGGCTTGCGACTCAGGGAATCACGTGGAAAATACCGGAAGTCAGGTTTCATCCAGTACTCTCCAAGCGTTATCCTCGCTCTATTCTATAATCAGTACAGACTATCCTCTGAGAGCATTCCACTGTCATTGTGATTGTATTATTACCCACCTGGCTGTCGATTTAGGGTTTTTCCACCTCGATCACTTGCATCCGTGTGTTTTGAATGCTTGATAACTTGAGAATAAATCAAGCGTGTGTGAGCAATAAGCGCTAAGTGAGTTAGCCATGATGGGTACTGAATGCGAACAAATATATGGGTCATTCTCCGAAACTGGGCACTAAACTAAAGTGTGACACGGAAACCAAAAGTGAAAACGTTACAAATAATAGCAGAAAACATTCCAAATCATAGCAGAATCGATGTTCATATAAAGGTTTACATGTTGTGTGTATGTCAGAGTTGGGGGGAAAACGATTTCAATTTTTGATTTTGATCTACAAATTGAGCAATATGTTGATATCACTTGTGTAACATAGAAATCAAACACACATCGAGAACATCATTTTAACATACACAAGTTCAAACAAGATTTTATTGATGCACCGAGGGAACAATAATTATTTGACTTGCTATAAAAAAAATAATAAAGAATTAGCCCCATCGTAACGTGGAAACCAAATATGTGGTGCCCAGTTTCAGGTTAACGTGTGTACAGACAGGCGGCGCCACAATCAGCCTGAGGTTGTCAGAGCATAGTAGTCGATGACCAATAACATGAAGAACCCTGTGGTAGATGACAGAGGGTGGAGAATAGGATGACCAGGGGTGAAAAGCTTCCGATTAATTTATACTTGTATAATTGCTTATATAGCACATATATATTGGGTTAGTCATTATAATCTACTTTAATTTATAGTTTGAAGTAACTTTTATTATAGATGGGTGACTGGAGGTATTTGAAGTGAAAACTTGCCAAATTAATTTCGGCACACATGTCGAAATGTGAGACACAATAGGCTTCAGTAGTAACCGGTTCTATTAATTGTCGATCTTGATAGGCCTTAGATCTTGCAATGATGTAAAACTGCAACAAACAATATCTATTTAAGTTGCATGGTCCGATAAAATAGTTATATTTCAAAACCAAATCACTTATTTACATTTGATTCTATATATCCAACTTAGATATTGGTGCATTAACTTGTGATTTGGGACAGCACGTGCAGAATAATCAGTGGATTGACTACCTCATCTCTGTGGATAACTATTTTGAGAAAGCCATTAGACAAGGAAGTCATTAACCAAGTAGGTCAATCTCGTGACCTGAATAGTCTTGCCCTCATTCCCAGTGCCATTTATGGCTTTTGTCAGGTTCCAGGACATATTGTAGAAGTTTAATGGCACCCTACCCAACCACCCGCAGATGGGTCAATTACTCTCCCCCCCCCCCCCCCCCCCCCCTTACCCCACAGGGAATGTGCTAATTCGATATGCACCGCATGCAGTGAACTCCCACCCACCCACCCCCACCCTCACAATCAATGGGCACATTGTGTGTGTGGCCAGTAGAAATAGTAGGGGACCAGACTACCTAGCCTTTAGTAGGTCAGTACACACCATGTGACCATCGCGCGATGTCAATATGGGTCATGGCTAGAGGACTTTTGGAAAGCTTGTCGAAAGTATTTTGAGTTCTTTCAGCTCAAATTGCTTAAAAACTAGCCATTTTTCATTAAAGTGACTCTGGAATAATGATTAGGTTATAACGGTTTATCTAAAAAAAATAAAACAAAAGTTCAAACGATATCGGACTATGCAACTTTAATTGACTTTGTATTCCCTGCTATGCTGCAACAGATGTAAAATTAGTTTACCAGTATTTAAGTTGGATATATAGAATCAAATCTATGTCTTGGTTTTTAAAATTGATACTTTCATCGTATTGTGCAGATTTAACACGTGATGGTATGATTACGGCTGTATAGTTCGATGAAAGCATAACATTTTCTAAATCAAAACGTTCACCTAGTTTTTATTCTATATATCCAACTGAGGCTTAGAATTTAGATACCGGCACGTTCGAGACAATTTTATTGGTGCAGAGAAGGAATACTAATACTAAGTCATTTTGATCAAACCTCTCTGATGAACCCTATGATATCCTGCATCTCAACATTAATTTGTTTCACTTCAAACATTTCTACCATGAACTCTTAGGAATAAACCGGGCGCGGTGGCCGAATCGGTAGAGCACAGGTCCCACGTGTGGAAGATCGGGAGTTTGTGAGTTTGGTTCCCGGTCGAGTCAAACCAATGACTTAAAAATTGATATTTGTCACTTCCTAGCCTGGTGATCGGCATTATTAGGATAGGTCAAGGGCTGGTTAGCTCAGTGTCAGGATAATGTGACTGGGTGGGATATTGGATCATGGTGCCGGCAGCCTGATTTCCCAGTGGGGCAGCACTATAAAATCGCCATGAGTGTGTACTGTAACAAGTCGGTACTCGTCCTGATATGACCATAGATGTTGCTAGGACTTAAAACAACAACAAACAAACAAAACAAACTTAAGAATAAAAGTTACGTTAAACTAAATAGAGTTGACCCTGCTGTCCCGGCTGCTGGAGGAGTAGCGGTGAAAACAGCAGCAGCGTGGCATAAGTTTCTGGTGTGTGGCGACAGGTGGCGCTTCGGGCGAGTGAGGCCTGAGGCGAGAGTCCAGTGGGAGGAAGAGAAAACAGCTGGGCCGGTTTCCTCCCGTCGCCACGAATCAAACACAATGCCATGCATCACGCATCAAAATAAAATAGATTATAATAATCAATCTACTATATTGATTTAATTAAAAATTTGCAGAATTTCACACTCCTCGGATTATGCAACATTGGCCCCTGAATGAGGAAATATATGATTGGTGGGTGACTTAATTACAGGGGTTACTTACCAAGATTAAAAGTAGGTCGGTTCGCCTGGTGCTCCACTAAACTGAGTTACTTAATGTTGTCAGCTGTGTGAATATGAACCCATTGGACACTATGATTAGTCTGGTGGAAGAACCTCTAAAATGAGAGGTGTACAACTATAGCAAATATCTATGTAGGCTATTTTGTCTGTAAATTTAGGCTAGTTTCACATACCATATTCTCACAGGTTAACACCCATCTGTGGGTTAACGCCCACCCCCCACTTGGCCAATATTTCGTAAACGCCCACCCCTTAAACGCCCATGTGTGGGTAAATGTCCCCCCCCCCCCCCCCCCCGACACATCAGTGATTTGCCAATTTAAACGCCCAGGGTGTTAACCCGTGAGAATACGGTAGGTTGAAGCTGAACATAGGTATGCCTCAAAGCTCACCGAATTACGTTGAGGTTCCATTAAGGTGTGGAAGCTACACCTAGAAATGCCTCAAAGCTCACCGAATTAAGCTGAGGTTCCATTAACGTGTTCAAGCTACACCTAGAAATACTTCAAAGCTCACTGAATTAAGCTGAAGTTCCATTAACGTGTTCAAGCTACACCTAGAAATACTTCAAAGCTTACTGAATTAAGCTGAGGTTCCATTAACGTGTTCAAGCTACACCTAGAAATACTTCAAAGCTTACTGAATTAAGCTGAGGTTCCATTAACGTGTTCAAGCTACACCTAGAAATACTTCAAAGCTCACTGAATTAAGCTGAGGTTCCATTAATGTGTGTTCGCATACATAAAAGGGGCATGTGTGATACGTAAAAAGAGAACCAAACTAGCTGTGGGTGAATGGGGATAGTTCTATTGGTGCGTAATTTATGTGTATCCACAGTTGGTTGCGTGTGCATAAAATTGAAAAACTCCACATACCAATCAATGTGTTTTCGTGTGATCAAATAGTTTAGATGGGTACGGTTTGAAAATTTGTATATCAGATGTTTCATATATGCATACACTCGCATGTCACTTACGCATGCCACATATTAATGGAACTTCACCTTAAGTGAGGTGTCTGTTGTATTAAAGTTTTCTAACAGTGGTTCACTGAATGTTGTGGAGATGTTACAATAATGAAGGCTGTAACTTCAATGATCGTGTAGACACCACTTTACAAGATAGTAAGTAGAGTTAGCTAACAATGTGCAATGTTCTTTACGATAATATACAGCCAGCCACTGATGGTTTTGAGGTTATTTTCATTAGAATTTACTTTAAATATACGCAGAATTCATGTCTAGAATAGCAGAGAAGTGTGTGATATGCAGTACATAAAGGTATGGTGAATTGGTGTCATGTGATATATAGTTTATGTGTACTAGTTAGCTGTATTAGATATCATGAGTAATGTCATTCCCTGACCTGAGTGAGGTCCAATCTGTAATGTGTCGTGGCCTGAATCCATAATCTATCACTCCTAAGGCCAAATATAAAAAAAGTTGGCGATCATCCTTTTGATCACACAAATCCAGGTTGGGCGGGGAGTTTTCATTTTCATTTTTTATATTTCTGGCGTATGACGTAGACGTAATACATAACCAGATGCCATGGCTGAATGAGTTGAGCGTCCGCCCCCCATTCTGGTAGGTCGTGGGATTCAAACTCTTGGGTTCGAAACGGGCTGCGTCAAAGCAATGACTTAACAATTGATACTTGGCGCTACCTAGCCTGATGCTCTGCATTACTAGGATAGGGCAAGGAGTGGTTGAATGGCACATTTTTAACAGCTTTAGAAAAAGGAAAAAACTACACACATAATGAGGGGCGGGCGATTTTTCAGGCACGGGTGGGGATGATCACCAATTTTTTTTTTTGGCCTACCCTTAGATAACAATGTTAGGTTAAACATGTAATCAGAATGAGTAATGTCATTGTCGTGCCAGCTGATCTGAGTGGTGGCCTAATGAGTAATGTAGCACTTATCGGGCATTGGTGTGTATATAATCTTTTATCCTATCCATGTTAGGTGAAATGAGTAATGAAGATGAGTAACTCAACTGGCCCTGTCCAGGTGGACCAGAATGACGACACAATATGCAATTGACCAATCCCCTACTGTGCCATCTTGATTTGAAAATGAGGTTAGTTGCCCAACTGATCCTAGCAGAGCCTTAGCAATGCTGTAGTTTACTGTTATGTGCCTGAATGCAAAAGTGGATCAGGTCGTGAAAGTGTTATTCCGATAAATTTTCATGTACTTCCCAACAAGGATACAGACAAAGAAAGATTCCTCATATGGATGTCGAAAATTTGTGTAATTGCAGATCTCTCAGCACGGTGGGGAAAGGTTGCCAGTAATTACAGTTGCGCTGGTGAAGTCTCTGCACCTGCAATGGTTCACTAGGTATTTAGTGTAAGGCGTGGGCACAAATATGTGCGTTGCGAGTTCTGCTGGTCCCTCAGGAAGGACTGAAGCTGTAACTCAGCATGCCGGCTGACAGCTACAGCTTACACGGCCAGAGTTGGGGTTGGTTCCCCCCCCCCCAGCCCTATCCTTCACTATAGACCCGATACTTTAAACTCACTTTGCGCCAACAATCACATGCCTACTGATAACTACACCCATGTAGGATTCTAGCCATACGTTTGTTTCTAATGTAGATTGCAGTGAAATTGTCGGAGCAAATATTTTACATTAGATAAAGGTCATCACATTACGACGCATCTCGCAAGTGTGTGGCCCAGTTGGACATATACATAGCATATGGCCAACATATGGCTAACATGCCCCCGGCGGAAAACGCCCGGTGTACGTGACCAGGCACATGTATGTATATATATATATATGTAAGGGCTGGTGGTGCCTGAATGGGGTGTAAATAGACGTAGTGGTGCTGGCAGGTCTGGGTGTGAGTGCACTCAGGGCCTACCCCCTCTGCTGGGATAGTGATCACCACACTCAAAGGTCAAGGTTGGTGGTGGTGGGCAGACCACTGGTAGCCATGGGGACCAGGAATGCTGGATCCCTATTGGTAGGGCCAAGAATGCTTGTTTTCCATTGGGGGAAAGGGGTGGGGGTGATACTCTACAATATTACACTTTATACTCTTCCTTTCTCTTTGTCTGTATTGATTTCACTATAGCCTGCCTACACAGCCACAGATTCGAGCCTTAGCCATTTTACAGTTAGACGTATGTTGTCAGTATGCGGACTATGTTTCCACTGCCTTTAACATAGGTCAACATAGTGCATAACGTACATCGACGTACGCCTAACGTATGGCCGACGTAACACCCATACATTGTCGTACATCGAAAGTTTTGTGCATGCACAAAACTTTCGACGTACATCGACATACGCATAACAAACGCGTAACGCAAACGACGTAGCGGCCAAAAATCACATACATCGGCGTACGGTTGCATGATGCGTCGTAATGTGACAGCCCCATAAGATACCACATGTATGTGTATTCCCCCCCCCCCCCCCCACCTTATGGTATTAGCTGAAGCTGTGATCCGCACAGGATGCTGGGTCGCATCTCCAATTCTCCCTGAAGGACCAGCGGAACTTAGAATACCCGTACTACATCATGGTGATGTGGATGTATGGTTGAGCTTTCAGGTCCATATGCAAAACGTGGTAATAGCTTATTCTTGGAATGCCCTCTTTCCCAGGGTTTGCTATTGCAATGATGGAGATGTTTCTAAGTTCATATGCAAGAGCAAAAACTGCGTTGGGAATAGCTATCCACTCGTCTCAGGATACTTTTAAATTATGGCTTTCCTTCGCATTTTCATGTACAGTGCATGCATTCCCATATTTTTGCAACAAGTCTGGAAAACCACCGCCATATTTAGGAAAATAGGAGTAGACCATAGCCTGGTATGAAGGTTTGAAATCTATACAGTTTTCAATTATTCTGTTAACAATTCACAATTCTATTGGAGTGTGAAAGACACCATTTACACGGCACTGACATCCCCTGTAGACATGAAAAGTGAGGTAAAATCCAAACTCGCTGTGAGTGACATTGCTCTTGTAGATATTGCATGTGTACAAGTGCCGAGGTCTTGGAATTTAGAGTTATCCTCACCAGGATAGCGTTAGACCTGGTAAAATGGAGGAATAACTCAACACCGGATTGGGTTGCTCGGATAGAGCTATTACTGCGCCCCGCTACCATTTTTGTTATGGTTATCCTGAGGATAGACGATATCCTGGGATACAGTAGTTGTCACCGCCTCTTGGATACAACCCAAGGTGTATCCCTTGGAAAAAGACCCGCCTTTCTTACAGTAATAGCTGAGAGGATTGGACCTGCTTCCCCGACAGGTCATGGGATCGATCTATGACCCATCACAATGGATTTGTTCAACCTCAGTGTAGGCAGAAACACCAAGAGGCCAGCGGTAAAAGATCTTCAATGAGAGGCCCAGACTTGAGATTAGGAAACACTCATTTTTCTTTCAAGTGACAGATCCATAGAACAGTCTTCCAGACCGAGTTGTTGAAACACCAATGGTAGAAGCATTTGAGCGAAGGCTGGATAGACCTTGGAGAGGACACCCACAATTATGACTTTAGGGTTCCAATCCACTTCCATAATGAGCTGTCATTACAGGCCCAATCTGGTCTAGATCAGCCAGAAGAGGATCTGTAAGTTAATCAATGTTTCTAAGCTGGGTCAAGTTGGTACCGATATTGGAAGATCCAAAGATGTTTGTGATAGGCATAGTAGGAAGAGGAGCTTGTCTATCTCCAAGGGAACGTAGTTTTAGGGTGATGTGCAAGTGAAATCATGAGCGTGAATATTACGTCACTGGAGAAGGCTGGGAACCAAGCTAGTGTCCCGAGTAAAAGCATTCGATGTATAATTCTGTCTTTAGGCTGTATATCTGTTAAGGATGCAACTACTGATTAGTGTTTGGGCATGTCCATAGAGAAACATTATATTTATTCAATTTCAGCCCAAAATCTAGCTGAAAGTGTTTGAAGAATTGATATATTAAAGAAATAAAATCAGAATTAACACTTTAAATTCTCGTGGCATCATTTTGTAACTTTGTAGATAAACGTCGTTGTTTTACATGCATTTGGCTACGTTGTATTGTAGCAGGAAAAAAAGAGGGAGAGACTGTCAATCACGAATTATTCAACTTCACAACCAGAATGAAAGGGGTCTGAAGAATATCTTGAAATTGAATAAAATCCGAATTAACACATTTTTATTTTCTTTACCACCATTTTGCCGGGGTTTACATCATTCAATCAAAATCCTACACATCCTTTGTTTAGAGGATGCGTCAAGTTTAGTTTGTTTCAAACAAAATTAAAATATACACAATCAAAAGGTAAATAACCTTTGAGATTTCGCTTGCAACCGGACTAATTTATTTTTAAAATGATCTATAGATTGCCACAGAGGTCGCCACTTTGCACCAATATATTGCTATTCACAGGTGGCGCCACCGTGGTAAAAGAAAGAACTAAAAGCTCAAGCATGTATGGTTAGATCCTGAAGAGTAACTGAAGGAATGTTTGTTTATATTCCCATAATTATCTTACTAGTTATAGTCCATATATGTGGATCATACAGCTTTAAATACTGATAGGTCTGCGTATCCTGAATTTGACTACCTGGATTTTATTACATCGGAGTAGGATGTGTACCACTAATAAGACAATATCTGAAAAAACATTGCGGCTTGTAACAAAAAGTGTATAAAAACAAAATCGTCTGCATTTATTGACTTACTTCAAAATGTTACATCCATATATAGAAAACCAAATCCTAATGGTTGGTTGGAGTTTTATGTCCTGGCAACATCTAACGTCATATGAGGACGGGAAATCCTAATGGTTTGAAGCCATTTGCTTGTTGGGATTATACATCCGAGGAACACCTAAAGTCATATCAAGATGGGTGGTACTAGTAGTGTATTTATAGTGCTGCCCCAATGGAATATCAGGCCACTGACACCATAGTCCAATATCCCACTTAGTCACCAATTAATCAATCAAGCAATCACCCCCGTGATGTGCACGTGTTCACAATACATTGCAATACTGAAACTGGTTACAAAGTCTTCTGTGGTATCCCCAAAAAATTATGTAATAATGAAACAACTAGATCTGTTGCAATTTTTATATTTTTTTAACAAATAGTACTTGCATATTCTAGTAAATAGGCATACTTTGCAATTTCCAGTAAAAAGGCATGTAGATTCATTTTGTAATTAGATTAGTTATATTTCACAGCACATTAGATTTGATCTTAAAGTTACCCAGTATAGGCCATCAATACAGGAACTGTTCGCCAACAAATGCTCTCCAAGCACACCGTTACAGTTTATGTAACTGAATATGTGGAGGGAAAGTGCTGAGGTCAGTGTCCACGATGGCTAGTGTGCAAGTGCAACCTAGAGGGGTTCCCCAGACTGGGAGGAACCACTCTAGGTCATGTGATGAGGGAATCTCACCTATGACATCATTCATACACGACGGACCTCAGAACCCCCCCACACACCCACATATTCGGTTGCATAAACTGAAAAGCTAAGCAAAGGTTAGATAAAAGATTCACTCTGTACTTGCAGTTGAGGTGAAAAACAACCCATTAGAAAAAGGGGCGAAAGGCTGGGTAAATGAAATCAACACAAGTTCTTCATTTAAGAAGTAAGATATACTCTTCATATATATCTTTATATTTACCCCCTACTTTTCAGTTGAAAAATAGAATATAACATGTAGTTTAATGGACTTTAAAAGTGAAAACAATAGCTATCTTCTCCTTTTTGCATTTTCTCCCATTTCACCAACTCTGTGTCGATATAACTAGCCATTTGATACTGGAACCAGGAATTCACTTTCTGTTCCATACCAAAGAACCTATAATACTAAGACGGCTCACTCCCTATCTCTCCCATGGTAATGTAAATTTCGCAGTGCCACCTTGTGGTGGGTTTGATCAGCCTGGCTGCTGGTTGGTGTTTCACATGTAAACACATACAATCATAATATACATGAGATAGGTAACTATGAATACACATCAATATGAAATTGCTATGAACAAATACACATCATCATCAGTATTATCAGCATCGCCATCATCACACATCTTTCACATTCATATATACATTTATACATATAATATAGCACCTGTTTAACCAAGAGAACAGCCAGCGCACCAAGTGGTGGGTTTGATCATTTTGATTACACAGTACAGGCTGAGTGAGCCGTCTTAGTATGATAGGGTCTTTGTCCATACTAAAGCAATTTCCCCCAGCATTTACACTAATGTTGTCATTCACCCCTACTCTGCGTAGGGGTGAATCTTTTATCGAAGCAAAGGTGTGCTTGTAAAGCATTTGCCAGAGTACAGCTCCAGTCTCCGTGGCCTATAACAGGCGGCTTTGATGAACTCAGAAACCCACTGGTTACCATAACTCCAGAGCTGCACAATAACCTCCCTGATTAGTGGATTTAGATAAATTCCACATGAAGTTAGCTGCCAATGTGTCTTCCACTAAAGATTGAGGCAAACGTAACTTGCTACAGGATGACATGCTGAGTGCTGCTGTTTATATAATAAATATCGTGCACATGCGCATTGCCTGGTTGGCAGAAGTAACCAATAAACATAGATTAATTGGTTGGTTGTTGGAGTTTTACGTCCTCGCAACGTCTAAGGTCATATCAGGACGGGACCGACTTGTAACAGTGCCATTGTCCATTCCGATATCAGTTTTATTAGACAGTGAAGGCCACTGGGTATTGTAATCATCACAGATAATATCAACACAATTCGGAAATTCCATCAAATAAATGGTCGCCATCCACACAGACTGGCTGAATGAGTTGCGCCCCCGCTTTCCACCTGGCAGGTCGTTGGTTCAAATCCAGGATATAAACACAAAACTTTCAAGATAAACCTCCATGCACATTTAAATCAACCAGCATAGGCCAAAGCAGATCAATGATACACTGGGTCGGTGTTGCCATTCCTTTCCCTGACACCCTGCTTCCCCCCCCCCCCCTCCCCCCAAACAAACAAACACTGTAAACTCAACCAGTAGCGGCCAACTAGACCAAAAAACCAATCTACAATGGAATGAGCCTGGAAATGATTCTAGTTGGATCCTACTGAGGTACATGATTAATCAATATTAACCTACTTACTAACTCAATAGGCCCCCACTTGAGATTACCATGAACACAAGTTCAATCACAAAGGCCCACCCTACATCCCCCATCACCCTTTCAACGAGTATGTTACTACTAGAAAGATAATCAGTTATAACCCACCCCCTACTAACGCCTACCATACTAGTCTAACATAGTTACCTCCCCGCATATGTTTCTTTTTTGCTTATCTTGTTCTTTACCTATCATTCATGTTCCGATGTTTTCTTATTTTCCTGTAATTGTCTATCTATATATTGTTGTAGATTTGTTTACTGTGTAGAGGCAGTTTTGGTTAGGGCTGGAAGACCAGTGCATTAGCACTGACAACATGTTATTCAGAGGAATAAAAACACTTGAACAAAAAAAAACCACGCGCAATGAAACCAATGACCTAAAAATGTATGCTCGTCGCCAGTTAGCCTGGTGCATGACATTACTATGATAGGGCAAGGAGCAGTGGAATGAGGAAAACCAATTATCAGCGATGGAAATTTCCTCGTCTTAATCAACGAATGTGGCAAACAAAAACTTCACGAATTGTCAAAAACACGTTTTATATTGAGACAGTGGAAATGTCGAATGATGCAATGTCATGGTTGAATACATATCAATATAATTGTTATTTCCCAACACCTTTTTTTCCCCTTCTTGATTATAATATTGGTGAGTACTTAAACATTCATGTACTTGACGTGTACGCAAAGGTCACTAAACGGTCAAGGTCGTCCACCGACTCCCCCGGCAAGGTCGTAAACTAGAACGCTGACATCATGAGCCAGTTTGTCAGTGTTCTCCTGAAATCAGAAGTGAGAGAGTTTAACGTCTTCATAGACGCAGGGTCCGTACACATGTGAAGATATGGAATCAAAGGCTTTTTCAAGGCAGTTTTTCATAGGAATTCAAGACTATTTTCATATGGATTCCAGGGGGGGAAACTAAACAATGGTCAATGGCGATTTCTGACTAATTTAGATCAGTGGGGACAGTTTAATGAAATTCAAGGCTTTTCAGGACTAATTACCAAAAATAAGTTAAATTCAAGGCTTTTCAAGACGTTCCAGGCCATGTACGTACCATGTAGACGTCTAAATGACAATTAATAGAATCTACTACTGCAGAAGCCCACGGTGCCAGAGTTCTGGCATGATTGCCTAAATTAATTTGTGCATGTTTGCACTTGAAGCATGTCAAAAGTAGCCATTTAAAATAAAAGTTACTTCAAACTAAAGTAAAGTAGATTAGAACAATCAACCTGATATATTTATCTCAGAAAATGACACAAACTCAAAGCCATCGAACTATGCAGCTTTGGTCGTAATGCGAAGCATTACGCTTGATGCGAGGAGAGGAAGAGACCCTCCCCCCGCCTCCCCGGTCGTCGCGCAGCATTCTCACCTCGCGCGACGTCCGCCTCTCAGCTTTCTTTCTCCCCCCTCCCCCCGCCTTGCTTTCGCACCTCACCTGTCATCCGCCCTCCTGCCCTCCCTTATAAGGCCGCCCGCCGGCCTCCCTCAGTCATTCGCCTTCCAGCCGTCCTCCACGCTCTGCCTTTTTCCTGTCTGGCTCTTCATCACCGCTGCTTCACCTCGGACCGCTGCCCCGCCTCAGGCTCCTACACCTTGCCTGGACACGGAAAGGGAAGAGGCCGCAAGAGCTCCCGGGCGACCGCCCTGGCCACGCCGGGACCCTCCTCGGGCTCGCCCGGAGACACCTCAACACCTCCGGCCCCGGCTTTCCCCTCGGCGACCTCGGGCGCCAACACAGCCCTCATACTCGAGGCCCTGCAGCACCTCACTATGCGCATGGACGCCCTCGAGTCGGGGGGAGCCCGAGGAGCACCGGAGCAACTGCAGGCGGCATACACCACGCCGCCCGCCCCAGCTCCTCGGGCGCGGGCCGCCGCAGGGGCCCGGCCCCCGCCGCCACCTCAAGCGACTCTGCCTGGGGCAGCCCACTCCCACTATCAACAGTACGACTGCCTCGCCGCCCGAGGCGGGCCCGCTCCCCCCTTCGCTTACCTCCAGGACGTCGCCGAGGAGCACATCCCAGCATCCGCGGCCGACGCAGTCCGCGACATCCTCGCTTCCGCCGAGGCGCACCTCACCGCCAGGCGCCAAGGCATCCCCTCGGGCTACATTTTCCCCTCGGACCTCGTGGAGAGGGGTCCCGAACGGAAGCCGGTGAAGAGGGGGGAGGCATCCAGGGACGAATACAACCTTGCCCTCCTCACCCTCGCCAGCCATCCAGCCTTCCCCGCGCACTCCGTCCAGGGCCTACACCACCACCACCTCACTGTGATGAGGGACATCCTGGTGCATCCGTGGCCTACCGTCCGCCGCTATTCCGAGGCCATCTTCACTTGGATAGCGGACGGGAGACTTCCCCACGGATGGCATGACCCGGTGGCCCTCAACATCCTGAGGATGGACTCCCTCACCACGCCCGCCGCCCCGGCAACACCAGCTCCCCGAGGCGAGGATTGGGCCCGAGGCGCACACCTGCCCCGGCCCCAAGTCGACACCCGCACCGCCTACGATAGGCACACTCACGGGGCCCCCTGCCCCGCCTGGAACCGCGAGCCTGCCTCGTGCGATCGGGCCCCCATCGGGGAGGCCCACGGCGAGGGGGGAGAGAGGCACCGGCACGTGTGCGCCTATTGCGCCAACGTACGGCGCATACTAACCATGCACAGCGAGGCTGGATGCCTCACCAAGCAAGCCTGTGAGCGCCAGATCCCCGGCGCCTCACCCACACCACTGCCGACAGCCCCGTGACCTCCACCGACAACCCCTCAGCGACCACCGATCGAAACGCCGCCCAGACCGAGCCGGGGATCATCACCTCGCACCTCACACCTCAGACACAGCCCAGCCCGATGAGGGACCCTCCCCAGACAGCGCAGCCGCCGACCCTCACGACACCGCCTTCATCAACCCGCCCGACCCGACCCCGACTCCCACCCAGCCGAGGAGCACACCCCAGCATCCGCGGCCGACGCCGTCCGCGACATCCTCGCTTCCGCCGAGGCGCACCGCACCGCCAGGCGCCAAGGCATTCCCTCGGGCTACAGTAAGTGCACCGGGCTATAATAAGTGCACCAGTATCTCGGTTAGATATGTAAAGAATCAAATCATGGGGGTTGAAAATTTGATTCTTCATCGGATGATGCAGCCTTAAAAAAACCACCAAAAACCACCAAAAACCGAGTGTTGTTTTATTTTTTTAACATTTAGAAATGAGGATCTTGTGACAGTGCGCACTCGTGGCAATTTTATAGTGCTGCCCCACTGTGAACTCAGGCCGCCAGCACTATGACCCGATATCCCACTCAGTCACATTATCCTGACACTGAGCTAACCAGTCCTTGCCATATCCTATTAATGCCGAGCACCAGGCTAGGAAATGAAAAGTATCAATTTTATAAGTCATTGCTTTGACTCGACCGGGAATTGAACACCCGATCTCCCGCACAAGTGGCCTACGCTCTACCGAATCGGCCACTGCACCCTGTTTTAGAAATGAGTGATTGCAATGTTACCTGGGTGTTCGCCTCAGCATACACTCGCACCACGTCCTCTGTACCTGACGGCCTATAAAACACAGCAGAAGGTAACGACGCTTCTAGAGCACATGATTTTTATCATTGGCTATTGGACGTCAAACATATTGTCATTCTGACATATTTCTTTAAAGGAAACCCGCTGCCGCCACATAGGCTACTCTCTCCGATAAGCAGCAAGGGGTCTTTTATATGCACTTTCCCACAGACAGGACAGCACATACCACAGCCTTTAATGAACCAGTTATGGACCACTGGTTGGAATGGAAAATAGCCCAAACTTCAAATGTGTCCACTGAGCAGGATCGATTAGACGACTCACACCTTCACAGGTGGACACTCTACCGCCTGTGCTACATCCCGCTCCCAACAAAACACAGCAGATGAGAAACCTTTAAATAAACCAGACAGAATGGCCGATAGAGTTCAGCGCCCATCTCCCGTTTTGGTAGGTCGTGGGATTCGAACCCTAACCAAGTCAATCAAACTAATGACTTTCACATTGATACTTGTCGCTACATAGGGAAAGGAGCAGTGGAATGAGGAAGAGCAATTGTCGGCGATTGAAATTTCCTCTGCTTAATCAACTAACGTACCAAAAAAGCAAAGTAAAAAGACAAAATATTTATTGCAGGTCAGCATGCCATTTGGGTATCATGTCTTATCTTGTCTGGGTGATTGTCATAATCAAAATTAGCCAGACAAAATAGACCTTTTTGTGGAACATGCGTAGTGAGCTGCTACTCACTACATACATTTTTGCCATTACACACACTACTACTTCTTGCCAGGCAGGTAGGTTTTTTTAATTCAGAAAAAAAGGAGTTTAAAGAAAAGAGAAATTCGTTGATTAAGAATAGGAAAATTTCACACACAGATAATTAATGAAGCTCATTCCAGTGTTCCTTGCCCTATCCTACAATTGCCGAGTGTCAGGCTAGGTAGCAATTTTTAAGTCATTAGGTTAACTTGGTTAAATGGTCTTTAAAGTCATTAGTTTGTTTGTTGTTGTTGTTTTACGTCCTCGCAACATCTAAGGTCATATCAGGACGGGTACTGACTTGTGACAGTGCACACTCATGGTGACTTTATAGTGATGCCCCATTGGGAGGCCAGGCTACCAGCACCATGATCTGATATCCCACCGTCACATTATCATGACACTGGGCCAACCAGTCCTTGCTCCATCCTAGTAAGGCCCAGAGCTCTGCTAAGTAGCGACAAGTATCAATTTTGTAAGTCATTGGTTTGACTTAACCAGGGTTCAAACTCACGAACTCATGGGTTCGGATCCCCCGATATCCGAAAAAAGGAGGCGAACGCTCAACCCATTTGGCCATCCTGTCTGGTCAATTGCATTAGGCAGTGTGTAAAATTGTGATTTCAATTGCATTATGCATATGTAAAATTGCCTTTCAACAGCATGACACAACTATGTAAAATTTCTTTTTGATTTGCAATGCAATGTGTTATGCATATGTAAAATTGCCTTTTGATTTGTGTAAAATTGTGTCTTTCAAACAAGATTCAACATTTCTCTTGGTGCACAGTTCCAACGTGTGTGCCTCTTACCGCACAAAGGCGCGTCCATTGGTTACTGTCTGAACAAGCTTGTCGATGGCGGACTGCAGGCCAGGCGGGGCGGTCGTCTGCCTCTCAGCGTCTGTCGTCTGGATGACCGTCCTGTCCTTCACCTACAAACACGCAACTTGTCACATGGGTGGTCTGCTTTCCTTTTGTCTCTTTTATTTATGTAAACATATTTATTCTTCAGAATAATACCTTTCGGGGTTTGTTCATCTTGGGCTGTGAGCATTTCCATAACTTTTCCAAAAATATTCCAAGGGCCAAAGACCTCAAATTTCCATGACTTTGGTCGTAATGCGAAGCATTTCGTTTGATGCGAGGGGAGGGAGAGCGACTCACCCGGCCCTGAGCGACTCACCCCCCCCTCCTGCCACTGCTCACCTCCTGTTGCCCGAGGCGTCACAATAAACGCCTCAGTTTTCCCACCTCCGCCTCTGTTCTTCCTTCTCGCGCATCAAAAAAACACAAATCAATACTAAAGACATTTGGAGATTTTATAATCGTAACACAAAGATAAATAAATACAAGGGTGTCAAAAACATGTTTTTGTTCCTTTTATTTGTGTAAATATATTTATTCTTCAGAATAATACATTTCAGTATTTGTCTATCTTGGGCTACCCGAATTTCCATAACTTTTCCATAAACCTTCCGTGCTTAAAAAAAGGTCAAATTTCCATACCCATTTAAAAACAACAAAAAAACAGACTGCCACAAGTCGATACCCATCTTGATATGACCGTAGATGTTACCAGAACGTAAAACCCAAACAAAACAAGCACCCAGGCCGATATTGTCCTGACACAGCAGGTGTTCATCCACCAGCCTCTGCTCTGTTTGTTTTAGCTTTGTTTGCTGTGTTACATCCTAGCAACATCTAGGGTCATATCAGGACAGGTACTGACTTGTGACAGTATGCACTCATGGCGACTTTATAGTGCTGCACCACTGGGCGACCAGGCCACCAGCACCATGACCCGATATCCCACTCAGACACATTATCCCTAACACTGAGCTAACCAGTCCTTGCCCTATCCTATTAATGCCAAGCACCAAGCTAGGAAGCGACAAGTGCCAATTTTGTACATCATTAGCTTGACTCGGCTGAGATCCAAACTCCCGACATTCCACCTGGGCATCCTGTGCTCTACCAATTCGGCCAGCGCGTCCGGTATTCCTCCTCCATTGGAGTTGACCTTACCTTGACCTTGAGCTGCCTGTTGGGGAGGTCCTTGTAGGCGGTGTTCCAGTCGGCAATGCTCCAGCCCCGTGCATGCAGGATGGTCTCCACCAGCAGCATGTCGGAGATGGCGTCACCCACCGTCTGGGAAGAGCACAAGGTCCACGCACTCAGTACTTAGTTAACTAGGTCATGCGACGGGTAGGACTATGCGTGAATTGATATCAAACTTAATGAAGCTGTGTATGCACCTAGTGCGGATTGATACCAAACTTAATGAAGCTGCATACGCGCCTATCGCGGATTGATATTGTCATGGGAGGTGATGAAAATGGGAAATAGCATACCTAGAGCGGGACTCGAACCCATATCTCTTTTTATTCTGTGCCAGTGTGCTAATCATTACACCACCTAGGCTCCCTGATATCACCACACTACCCACCTATGTGGTTACTTTTCTGAGAGGTCAGTGCAGACTACTACAATATCAAACTAGACAAAGCTGTATACGCACCTATCACGGATTGATATCAAACTAGACAAAGCTGCATACGCACCTATCGTGGATTGACATCAAACTAGATGAAGCAGTGTAAACACCTAACACGGATTGATGTCAAACTTAATGAAGCCGTGTTGCACGTATTGTGGATTGACATCAAACTAGATGAAGCTATGTATGCACCTATCGTGGATTGACATCAAACTAGACGAATCTGTGTACACGTCTAATGTGGATTGACATCAAACTCGATGACGCTGTGTACACACCTATCGTGGATTGATGTCAATGTAGACAAAGCTGCATATGCACCCATCACGGATTGACATCAAACTAAATGAAGCTGTGTATGCATGTATCGTGGAATGATATCAAATTAGATGAAGATAGAAATACATCTATCATGGATTGGTATCAAACTAAATGAAGCGGTGTAGCGCCTATCATGGATCGATATCAAACTAGATGAAGCTGTGTAGCACCTATCATGGATTGATATCAAACTAGATGAAGTTCTATATGCATCTACCCCAAACTGATTTTTTTTTTTTTTTTTTTGTGTCCATTAGTTGTTTAAGCAGGGGAAATTTCAGTC
This sequence comes from Branchipolynoe longqiensis, assembly GCA_030323885.1. Classification (NCBI taxonomy): domain Eukaryota; kingdom Metazoa; phylum Annelida; class Polychaeta; order Phyllodocida; family Polynoidae; genus Branchipolynoe; species Branchipolynoe longqiensis. The sequence continues at coordinate 101,735,203 of CM059190.1, read as the reverse complement.
ATAGACAACTGGTCTTCCTCATTCCACTGCTGGTTGATAGAAAGCCCGCGCCTACACTTTTACCGACCCAAGGGATTTTTAACCTCCCACACTACATAGACGTGGTATGAGAGCAACCGGCCTTTGATGACGCTGTAAGTTATACACAGCGGTGGAAATCCAAATTGGCAGAGCTGGGGGCATGGGGAATCGAACCACAGACCTTCAGATTAGGAGTCTGACCTAGAAAAAAGTCAGACACTCTAACCACTCCGCCACAGAGAATACCAAACTAAATAAAGCCGCACAAACACCTATCATGCATTGATATTAAACTAAATGAAGCCATGTCGGCAACTATCATGGATTGATATCAAATTGAATGAAGCGATGCAGATTTATTTCGACTGTTTTTAACTGGTGTCGTTAAATGATTGTCCAATTGAGTCTGAACTGAATACGATTCGTCAGTGACTTCAACCAAATAGAAAGGCAGTTTAGGAGAGGGCGCGCGTCTGCATGACCCTTACCTGGTTGATGAGGTTCACTAGTGCCTTCAGCTTCTGTGCTGCCGCCTGTTGGGACGCTGACAAACTAAAGCAAGACGAATGTATTACAGAGACAACGCAACTTAAAGGGCCTGCAACTTAACCAACACAACTTAATTTATTAACAATTATCATTATCGAATATGGCTAGTCATATTTTGAACATCTTGAAATAATGTATTATCTGCGAGTTATTTAGAGGCAAATCAACGTTGAGAGCTACTGTGCTGCTAACCTTGATCCTTATCAACTGATAAAGTGATGTAGCCAATATAATGCTTACAGTTGGATAGGGTTTCTTCATGAAATAGAACTGAAACAGGTTTAGAGGATGAGGAGGATGAGGAGGAGGGGGAGGAGGAGGTGGAGGAAGAGGGGGCGCAGGAGGTGGAGCAGCAGGAGGTGGAGCAGGAGTAGGTGGGGGAGGTGGATGAGGACAAGGTGGGGTAGGAGGAGTAGGAGAAGTAGGAGGAGGAGGGGTGTAGGAGGAGAAGTAGGAGGTGGAGGAGGAGGAGGATGGTGCTGTCACATTACGACACTTCTCGCCAACGCATGTTGACGTATGTGATTTTTTGGCGGAACGTGGGGATACATCAGGAAGCATTGTACGCGCGTTGGTATTCGTTGATTGACAGCGACAGTCGGCGACGCGATTCAGGGGATCGGCGAAGTTTTGTGCTTGCACAAAACTTTCGACGTGCGACAAGGCGCGGGTGCCAACATTATGGCGACGTTAGGGGTGCGTCGAGATACGTTAAACACGCTGGAATAACGTTGTGGGAACGCTAGGCACACGCCGCGCATGCCTGAGGCTCATTGCGCCAAACTGTTGCTTTGTTTGTTTGTTGTTTTACATCCTAGCAACATCTAAGGTCATAACAGGACGGTGAGCCAAACCTTTTTTGTTTTTTTTCTCACGCGTCAATATACGTTACCACAACATCGGCCACACGCTACCAACACGTTGCGCTGACGTCAAACTTTTTCCCACCGTGCCGAAAAGTTTGACGTTTCTCGACTTTTTTTTGCGTGTTGGCAGCACACCGGCGAGAAGCGTCGTAATGTGACAGGGCCATAAGCTAGGAACACACAGGACGTGGGCGGCAATTACAAGCGGATGGCATGCGGTTCTCACACTAGACGCGGACGGCACGAGACATAAAAGCTATACATATATATATTACCCGACCTGACTTTACTCAACCAGACTCTACCGGACCTCACTCTACCGGACCTCACTCTATCCAACCTCACTCTACCCGACCTGACTTTACACGACTTGACTTTACCCGACTTGACTTTACACAACTTGACTTTACACAACTTGACTTTACCCGACTTGACTTTACCCGACTTGACTTTACACAACTTGACTTTACATGACTTGACTTAACACAACTTGAATACACAACCTGACTTTACAATACTTGACTTTACACAATAACTTCATGGTGTTGTTGGGTAAATTCAGGTCGTGTAAAGTCAAGTCGTGTAATGTCAAGTCGTGTAAATTCAAGTCGGGTAAAGTCAAGTCATGCAAAGTCAAGTCATGTAAAGTAAATTTGTGTAAAGTCAAGTCGTGTAAAGTCAGGTCGTGTAAAGTCAAGTCCTGTAAAGTCATGTCGTGTAAAGTCATGTCATGTAAAGTGTCAAGTCATGCAAAGTGTCAAGTTGTGCAAAGTCAAGTCATGTAAAGTCAAGTCCTGTAAAGTCAACTCGTGTAAAGTCAAGTCAAGTAAAGTCAAGTCGGATAAAGTCAAATCAGGTAAAGTCAAGTTGTGCAAAGTCAAGTCATGCAAAGTCAAATCGGGTAAAGTCAAGTTGGGTAAAGTCAAGTCATGTAAAGCTGGGTAAAGCCGGGTAAAGCTGGGTGAAGTCGGGAAAAAGTCTGTCAAAAGCCACGCATCAATTGGCAAAAATCGGTCCAAAAGCGATTCGATCTGTCCGCCCGAGAACCACGTGAGAACCGCCCGCGCCAGTGTGTTCGGCTTCTCTTTGTTACATACATTTCGACAAAGAATTCTGCGTGACGCATGCGCAATAACCGCGTAATGTCAGCGTCCAGTGTGTTCGCAACTTTATTGTCCAATTAGGCCGTCGCGGGGAGTTACTGTACCTGGAGTCGGCCGCTGCCCGGACAACCTTCTCCGTGGCGCTGTCACTGAAGAGAACAGTGCCATGACCATTAGCCTCGAAGTAGACGCCGACGTCATACTCAGTCGCCTTGTGGTGGAGATGCTTCACTCCGGTCGTCACGCAAACCACCGGCACTTTCTGAACCAACAAACCAGCACGCAGATTGGTTCGTTGTTGCAGTTTTATGTCCTTGCAACATCTATGGTCATATCAGGACAGGACTGACTTAGTTGGTTATTGGGAGTTTTATGTCCTGGCAACATCTAAGGTCATATCAGGACGGGGACTGACTTAGTTGGTTGTTGGAGTTTTATGTCCTGGCAACATCTAAGGTCATATCAAGACGGGTACCGACTTGTGATAGTGCACACTCATGGTGGCTTTATAGTGCTGTCCCATGGGGAAATCAGGCTATCAGCACCATGACCTTACATCCCACTCAGTCACATTATCCTGACACTGAGCTAACCAGTCCTTGCCCTATCCTATTAATGCTGAGCGCCAAGCTAAGATGTGACAAGTACCAATTTTATAAGTCATTGGCTTGACTCGACTGGGAACCCAACTGCCGATCTCCCGCACACGAGGACCGCGCTCAACCGATTCGGCCACCGCGTCCGGTTGAGCAGCTTGACATATGGCGTTAAAAACCAACAGTTAAAGGGCCACCCTCTGGGCTCACAAAAAGCTTGTTTTATTAAATGATGCCTCTAGAGCACATTGATTTTTGTATCATCGGCTATTGGACGTCAAACAGATATTTCTTTGGAGGAAACCCGCTGCCACCACACATAGGCTACTCTTTCCGATAAGCAGCAAGAAGTCTTTTAAATGTGCTTTTCCCACAGACAGGACATCCACAGCCTTTGATGAACCAGTTGTGGACCACTGGTTGGAACGGAAAATAACCCAAACTGCAAAATGGGTCCACTGAGCAGGATCGATAGGATGACCAACACCTTCACAGGTGGACATGCTACCGCCTGAGCTATGTCCCGCTCCTCCGTCTGGGCTCACCAGTGTTTCCGTGATGTACTTGGTGGAACTTCCGTTTGCGTAGGCAGTCTGCACCAGGCCCATGTTTAGTACCAGCCCGCTGGTGCTGAGCAGGTCCTTTATGTAACCAGCTACCAGCGTGGCTATCTTATCACCGTCCATCAGCTGGAACCTGCCATCTGGCAATACAGCAGAAAAGGTTATGAAATCTTTGTCATTAATTTTTTTATTCTCCTAATAATTCGAAATTTCATAGTTAAAAAGTATATTCCGATGGTTTTGACATTAAGCCAATATTAAAGTTGCATAGTTCGATGGTTTTGAGTTTGTCATTTTCTTGAGACAACTATGTTAATTTGATTGTTATAATCTACCTTACTTTAGTTTGAAGTAATTTTTATCTTTAATGGCTAACTTTTAAGTTGGTTGGTTGTTGGAGTTTTACATCCTGGCAACACCTAAAGTCATATCTAAAGAAGCGTTGATTATGGCAGGGTGTAATAATGCAGTATGCAGGGATCAGATGTAGATGCTACCTTTTTCTGTGTAGTAGAAGACTATGCGGTCTGCATCACCGTCAAATGAGGCGCAGCGATCACCCACAGTGACCGGCATTCCTGAGAGAGAAAACCGCGAATCAAATCACGACCATGCCATCAGACGGGATTGCTGAGTGCTTCCCGTTCGTGCAACAGGTCGTGGGTTCGAATCCCAACTTAGTCAAATCAACGATCTTAAAATTTACACTTACAAGCCTGGCACTCGGTGTTACTAGGATAGGGAAAGGCGCAGTGGAATGAGGAAAGCCAAATTGTCCGTGAATTAATATTTTCCCAACTTAATCAATGAATGTATCAAAAAAAATTTTTTTTATTAATTATATCTATCTTCGGACCGCGACAATAATCTTTCATGTTTGAGTCACATCACTGTGACGGGATAGAATGATTTGAATGATTTAATCCGCTAGGCTACCTAGAATGCCCTATTCGCACACTGACAGTACCTTCACCACACGCGTCTGTTGGCAGGCAGTCAATTAGTAATTACTTTTCAGTACTCACCCTCTGGAGAGCGCTGCTGTATTTTGACGAAATCTGCACCGCACTGGAACAAAGATACCACAATTAGCCGGGTGTGTGGGCACTACTTCAGTCAGACATTATCGGGTAGATGCCATACTGCTGCATTGTGTGCGTAGTGTAGTGGAGCCAAGTTGGGTTCATAGTTTTAATCACCTCAAAGTGTTTATGTATTTCAGAGTCGCGGGCGCTTTCAACTTTCAACAATTAATCGTGTATTATTTCAATCCTACGTTTACACGAACAAGGCAAGGCATGGTTTGGATGAGAAGTTCTCTGGCTGACACCTACGAGAAGGCCCTTAATCGTTTATTATAAAGTCAAAATTTGAACGACAAGTAGTGAGCAGCAGCGCAAAACTGGTGTGTGCGTGCTGTTGCCAACTTTCCTCATGCGTGACAAGCAAGTGAATTTGACTCTTTGTGTGTGCTAAGTACATCTCACTTTCTTTGTGTGAAATAACTGTACCTGAAAGTTTGCTTGTTTGTTGGGGTTTTACATTCTAGCAACATTTATAGTCAAATCAGGTACCTGAAAGTTGAGCTTTCCCTCCTTGCCGTCATTGCAAATTGCCACCTTCAGTCCGTGGAGGTGCGTCAGTTGTTGGCGCAGCTTGTCTGCTCCAACACCGTTAGCGCAGTCCACCATCAAGTTCTCCACATAGCCACCAGAGGACGCCACCTAAAGCGGGAAGTAACTTCAATAATTCAATAATCTGTATTAACTTCTACATATATACCATATTTACGTGGGTTAACGCCCTGAGCGTTTAAATAGGCAAATCACTGAAGTGGGGGGTTGACGTTTAAGGGGTGGACATTTACAAACTATTGGCCAAGTGGGGGGTGGGCATTAACCACAAATGGGCGCTAACCCGTGAGAATACAGTATATTCAAAATTAGAACCAAATGGTTTACAAATACAGCACATTTCTCCACTCTACCTACCAGTACCACCTACCAGCTACCACCTTTTCCTACACACCTCCTATGTGCGTCAAACTGCTCACTGTCTACGGACTGCTGAAATCCAAACTTCATGCCCACCATACACCTACAGACATTAGCAAATAACTACCCTGTGTCTAGCTTCAAATTAATAGTTCCTGTTCTGTGGTCTAGGAAGTTCACTCCACCGTGACTATTTTCATTTGGATTTCAGGGAGAAAAAGAAAATGGCGAATGGCGGTTTCAGACTAATTTAAATCAGTGGGGACAGTTTATTGGAATTCAAGGATTTTCAGGACTAATCTTGTAATTACCCAAAATTGGTTAAATTCAAGGCTTTTCAAGGCCTTGAAATGGTGCAAATGAAGTTCAAAACGTTTGAAGACTTTCCAGGTCCTGTATGGACCATGTTATTAATTTAGCGGCCTCACCCCCGTCCGGAGCTCATTGAACGCTGCTCCCAGCTTGGCGTAGTATCCGGCTTCTGTAGGCTCCCCATAGGCGTTGGCCGTGTTCAGACACCTCACCATGTAATGCAGCTGGGGCGTGGTGAGCAGCTTGTAGTTCTCAAACTTGCCGCCTAGCGCCACTATCCCGTCCTGTAGGGCCACAGATAGTGGCATGCTGCTCGGCCTGTCCATTTAGTAATGTCAAGCAAAGTTGCATATTCTAGATATTTAACTTAGACCAGATGTGGTAGCAGAATCGGTAGAGCACAAACTTCCATTGCGGGAGATCGGGAGTTCGATTCCCGGTTGAGTCAACCCAATGACTTATTAAATTGATACTTGTCGCTACCTAGCCTAGTGCTCGGCATTAATAGGATAGGGCAAGGACTGGTTAGCTCAGTGTCAGGATAATGTGACTAATATTATTTGTAGTTCCATTCCCAAAAGGCAAGATAAGATACCTCTGGTCAGCTTCATACCCGTCCTGAGGGTGGGTGCGGTGATTTATAATCCCCTCCCCCCCCCCCCGGCTTTAGCTCCGACCCATTTGAAATCATTCTGTCCATCCATTTAGACTATTGCATACATCTGCGAATATTTAAAATCAATTGATGAATTGGAGGTGGTCAAGCGACCTGGTGTTTAGTTAGGTCTGCTTTGAAGCAGGCCAAATTACGGACCACAGGCTCTGTTCCGCTCGGATGCCTCCTCCATCGTCGCATTTCACCACAAATTTGGCTTTAATACAATGTAACGGAAGGTCTTGAGGGCCAGCCAGAGTGCCATACCAGCTCCAACTCACACTTGGCTTCCTTTTACGGGATTTGTTAATAATGTCATGGGGGTGATGAAAATGGGAAATACTGCGCCTAGAGCGGGACTCGAACCCACATCTCTTTGCATTCCGGGCCAGTGTGCTAACCATTACACCACCTAGGCTCCCTGATATCAATACACTCCCCACGCCTACCTGTCTATGTGGTTACTTGCCTGAGAGGTCAGTGCAGACCACTACACTCGTCCCCCTGGAATTGTAAGTCTTGTAATGCTTACAATTACATACATACAGGCAATGCACTAACACATACATACACAGGGTAGGTTCAACAACCATACAGCGCAAAGCTTGTACAGGATCCTGATCACGGCAACCAGTGTCGTGGGGGTGATGAAAATGGGAAATACTGCGCCTAGAGCGGGACTCGAACCCACATCTCTTTGCATTCCGGGCCAGTGTGCTAACCATTACACCACCTAGGCTCCCTGATATCAATACACTCCCCACGCCTACCTGTCTATGTGGTTACTTGCCTGAGAGGTCAGTGCAGACCACTACAATAATATTCATTATAACTTGCGGAAATGGCCACTAACCGTGTGTCACGTGCGAAGACAATTTTTTCTGCTCCAGATGCATTCTCCGCCCCAACGAGTTTAGCCAGATCCAGCAGACATTGACCCAGTTCGTCATCCCTGGACAACAACAAGACTGTACAATAAAACCTCTCTAACTGACCACCTCCACAGATCGACCACTCCCCTATATCGATCGCTATATTTGGGTCCCAAATGATCGCCCATACAATACCATTGTAACTAATGAAAATCTCCCTAAACTGGTCACTTCCCTCAATCGACCATTTAAAGTTGGTCTCATGGTCGGTCGATTTAGAGAGGTTTTACTGTACATTGAGAAAAGAACTCATAGGACGCTAAGGATGAGTGTTTGAGTGAGTGAGTCATGGTGGATGGTTCAGAAACACAGCGAACAGGCAACAAAGACATAAGTAAAGACATTTGTGAAATATATAAGTAGGTTACATGAGTAAAATATGTGAGCAGCTGATTCAAGGGGTGGCGCCATCTAATGTGTGGCGAGTATTAGTACACAGTATGTGTCATCTATCAAAGCTGCATAGTCTGATGAAAGCATCAAATTTTCAAAACTAAATCATTTACATAGGTTCGGTGTACTCATTAAGCATGTGTTGCCACATAGAAGGGACCTCAGTCAATTTAATACAACCTGTCAATTTAATTGAGGAAAATATCTTACTGCTGAAGCCTATGGTGTCAGAGTTTTGACATGCAAGCTTAAATTTATTTGGCATGTTCAGTGGACTCCCCAGTATTCAGGAAGGGATGGCGGGAATCGGTAGAGCTGGTAGGAAAGGAATGGCAACATTATTAAGAGCGCAAAGGTCTGGTTGGGTCTGTCAGAATAATGTGACTCAGTGGGATATCAGGTCATGGTACTGGTGGCCTGGAGTCCCAGCGGGGCAGCACTATAAATCAGCACTGTCACCGTCCTGATATGACCTTAGATGTTGCCAGGATGTAAAACTCCAACTACCAACCAATCGGAATATGCAGCTTTAACTTGTAATAGACCCCCCCCCCCCACCCCCACCCCCCAGTTAAGCTGGAAATTACCCGAATAGAGTGGTTCCAGATTCTGCCGATAATTGTCACTAGCTTAACTGGAGGGGTATATGTAATGCACGTGAAGAGAGCGGCTGTGAAATTCCAGAAGAAAAATACAATATAGTTGTCTTTTTATTTTATATATGAAGTGGGCAAGACTATAATCGACCTGTGGCCAGTGCAGGCTTGGGTCGAGCAACCCGCATATGGAAATGCGGGCTGCTCACCAAGACAAACCAGCTGTGGCGATCAAATGCGTGGAAGGGTTCGCTGCTGTAACTTGTTCGCTACTCTCCTAGCAACGGAGAGGGATCGAGCCGTCGGGCCCGGACCCATCAGATGCATATATATATCGGTTAATCCAAACAAAATTATCGGGGCCCACACCACTCCGGCATGGTTACACCAAACTTTCATGTGGTTATAAGGTCATCTGAGACACCACTGATGTTTTTATATGATAAATGGTAGTATTTTGTAGGGCCGCCGAAAAGAGTTTGGATTAACCGATCGTCTGGTTTAACCGAGCTTGGTTTAACGGGGATATACTGTACATACATAAATAACAATAATCAAAGTGTCCACATACATTGTATATTACATGTGCAATACACGCTTACTCAAAGTCAAAGTCAAAGCTTGGTTAAATCAATGGTCACTTAGTCCAAACAAATTTCTAGGGTCCCTTCAAGTTTGGTTTAAAGGGTTTATACTGTATTACAAGGATAAGAGCTTGATGCCTGTTGCGATATGAATATCTGAATATAATCAGGCATTTTAATATTTGTCCATGCATTCTTTCCGGAGATATAGCATGTGAAATCACAGGCACTCGGGTAAAGTACCCAAATAGACTGGTTCCAGATTCTGCCGATAGATGTCACGAGCTTAACTGGCGTTATCTATGGTGGGTCCCTATGTAGGGTGGAAAACTACGTACTTGACGTTGGCGAGGCGGGAGGCATGTTGCTCCCAGGCCGCTTCGAGCATCTCACCCAGCGGGTCCACCAGCTTCACCCCGTTGTCCTCCTCCGGGTTGTGGGAAGCGGTGATCATTACCCCGATCACAGCTGAAAGCGAACCAATACAACAGCGACTGAACTGGGTGTGTCTGAATCGGTAAGAGCGCTGTCTGGCCTTTAGTGTCGGAGGACATGAATTTGAACCGCGGCCGAATCAAAGCAATGACTTACCAAAATTATACTGGTCGCCACCCTGCCTGGCGCTCGGTATGAATAGGATAGGGGAAGGACTGGTTGGGTCAGTATCAGGATAATGTGACTGAGTGATATCAGTTCATCACATTTTTGTTATAGTATTAGTAATGTATATGTGTTATCTTTAATTGGGGAAAGCGCCTCATAAGTATTGTACTTCTGCTTTCTCCTTTTTCATGTGAAACATAATTTATATAAATATCAACTTGCATGTACAATGATCATGTGGAAATAAATATTTTATTATTGTTATTATTATGGTGCCAGCAGCCTGGTCTTCCAGTGAAACAGTACTATAAAGTCACCATGAGTGCACACTATCACAATTTAGTCAGTATCCATCCTGATATGACCATAACATTGCCAGGATGTAAAACCCCAACAAACAAACAGGGATGAAAATCGCCTCTGATAAACATAAGCAGAAATTTAACTTCTGCTAAATTTTCCCATGCTTCTCTGCTGATGTTCGATATTTTCCAGAAGACTACAGACATCAACGCCACGGGGTAGTACTGAATAGACAGTACAGCACAAGACTTCCTAATGAGAACTAAATAGTGACATTTAATATCATTCTTCACAAAAACCTACCACAATGACCCAATTGTTTTGCACGTCTAAATACACATCAACATTTTACTACAGACCCAGATTGTTGCTTGTTTGTTGGGGTTTACGTCCTGACAACATCTAAGGTCATATCAGATGGGGTGGCCATATGAATTTAGGCCCGACTCTCGTTATGGTAGGTCATGGGATTCGAAACCCCGGCTTCAAGTCCTAGTCGAGTCAAACCAATGACCTAAAAATGTAAACTTGTCACTACCTAGGCTAGCATTCGGCATTACAAAGATAGGACAAGGAGCAGTGGAATGAGGAAGACCAATTGTCCACGATTGAAAAATGCCTTGCTTAATCAACTAATGTGGAAAGAGCTGAAAGGAGTGCCAATTCCAGTTAGTAAGGACTCGTGGAACTAAATAGGCAGTGACCACTCGGTTGCAAATAATATTAGCATACCAGGCTGCCGGCATCAATACCCCTATATCTCAGTGAGCCAACCAGTCAATTCCCTATCCTATTATTAAAGCCGAGCGACAGGCTAGGTAGTGACAAATACCATTGTAAAATGGCTAAAGCTCGAATCTGTGGTTGTGTAGGCAAATCAATACAGACAAAGAGAAAGGAAGAGTATAACATGTAAAGAAGGAGAGAGAGTCAAGCCCTCTGGTTTATTATTTATATGGTTACATGGGTTCATTTTAGAGTATATCCCCACCCTTTTCCCTCAACGGGAAACAAGCATTCGTGGCCCTACCAATAGGGATCCAGCATTCCTGGACCCTATGGCTACCAGTGGTCTGCCCACCACCACCAAGCTGTATGGCCCAATGGCCATCACCAACCTTGACCCTTGAGTGTCAAGGGCCTACCCCCTCCCCCAGCAGAGGGGGAGGGGGTAGGCCCTGAGTGTCCTCACACCCAGACTTGCTAGCACCACTATGTCTATTTACATCCCACTCAGGCACCACCAGCCCATACATATATATATGGGTCATTCTCAGAAGTTGCGTACCAATAGTGTGACATCAGTACCACAAAATCAAAATGTTGCCAAAGTCCTATAAGCAAGTTTCCTCAATGTGTATGTCCTTTTGCATCTGAATAATTGAAAATAAACATATTCTGGCATTTTTAAGTAGGTCAAATGATGCTCACACCCAATAAATAGCAATCTGACTCCAAAATCAAATATTTTCCACACAAAACTTGACATTTTAGGACATTTCACATGCCACTTGCTTTATAAACAGTAGTAATAATAATTTGAAACCTCATTGCTATGGTTTTGTCTTATTTGTGAATATTAAAGAGAAAAGCAAGAAAATATTAGCAGAGTAACAGATTAGCAGAGTAACAAAGTGGAAACAACAATTTTACACAAATGTTCGGCTCAAATTTCAATGTTTAGGGGCAATTTCAGGATTTATCTTTTACTATACCATAACTGGGTCCATGCATAGTGTCAAATGGTGAAAATAGTTCCTGTACTGTATCTGTACTCAGTGTTTGATACAGAGTTTCATAGTACTTGCAAGTGGAAACGAAATGTTACGATGTTAATGACTCCAGAAAATGTTAACTATTTCATAATTTAATTTTTTTTTTTAGAAATAAATGTCTTCAACTTAATGAAGACATTGTATATGACCATTTGAAGTGAAATGAGCTGTTGTTCAGAGGTTTTCATTAAGTTTGTGACACTTTATTTTCAATGCTGTTGACAATGTCACAAATTAGTGATGTAATTTTCTATGTATTTAGCTACATCCATCCCAATAAGATACATAATACACAATATTAACATTTACTTTTGATCTAAACTATCTCCCACATTATTTGGCTAACTGATGAAATCTAAATATTGACACTCCAATAAAGGGTTTCTTTGAAATATGCATTTCTAGTAGACTACCTCAAGTGGTACACAGTTTCTGAGAAAGACCCATATATACATACATGCACCTGGTTATGTACACCGATCAGTAATAGAACATGTGCATTCCCCCCTATGCCGTTTATCAGAATATTTTACACTATGTTTGTAAGTCACTGGTTTCACTCGGTTGGGGTTCAAATTATCGATCTCCCATATGGGAAGCTAGCCAGCGCTCTTACCTATTGAGCCATCCCGTCTGACTAATGGAGAAGAAGGAAATAGCCACCGTCAGACTTGTTTGTAACAAATGGAAATGTGACATGACCCTTGCTTCACGCCTGCGCTCATCACTGGGCCCACACATGTCAATGACGTGGGACATAAAAGGGCTACTTAACGCTGTGATGATGGAGGTGTGGGACACTGGGGGTAGGTCTGTGTGTGTGTGTGAGGGGGGGGGGGGACACCTATCTCACTACTAAGCACAGAACATGAGAGGAAACAGCACAGCTGGCATGCCCATATTAAAGCTGCAGTCAGATTATTTGTTTGTTGGGGTTTTACATCCTAGCAACATCTAAGGTTATATCAGCATACAAGGATGGATACCGACTTGTTCAAACCTCAGCCAAGTCAAATTTGTTGGCGTTTTACATCCTAGCAACATCTAAGGTCGTATCGGGATGTGTACCGACTTGTTCGAATACCAGCCAAGTCAAATTAGTTGTTTGTTGGGGCTTTACATCCTATCAACATCCAAGGTCACATATTGGGATGGGTACCGACTTGTTCAAAACCCAGCCAAGTCAGACCAATGACTTTGAAATGTATACTTGTCTCTACCTAGCCGCATACTCGGTAGAAACAGGATAGGGCAAGAAGCAGTGGAATGAGAAAGACCAATTGTCTACAATTGAAATTTCCCCTGCTTAATCAACAAATGGAACAAAACAAACAAATGATTTGGTACTGAATCAAATTCATATGTACCATTCTATTTCTAATTCTTATATATATAAAAGCATCTTTATATGATTCGATTCGAAAATAGAATTTAGGACCGTGAGGAATATGCCTAAATGCAAAATAGCTACATCTAGAAGAACCTTACAAATAGCGAAGTGGCAAGCATTACCATGTACAGTGTAAACAGAAAATACATAAATAAATATAAAAAATAAAATAGTCTAGAGTATGCTTAGGATACCTGACATACATCCATGAAATTGATTAGCGATCTGCATAAGTTGTATCGCAATTCGCGACATGATACCAAACAAAATGTTCCCTGGTTAATGTATACACACAGGGAGCATTTTATTTTGACTATTCTGATTAGCAAAAATTGCTAATCAAATTGGAAATTGATTAACGATCTAGATAACTTGTATCGTGATTCACAACACGATACTGAAGCAAATTTTCCCTTTATATACAAAATTTCTCATTAATACGAAGATGGTCATGTAGAGGCCTCTCACCTTTTTTAACCCTGGCCCTAAGAACCGCTAGAAGTCCCATGCGGTAGATGACATGGTCAAGGTCACATGCCCTGGAAGAATACAAGGTCAACGGCCATTGGTGTCTTTTGGAACTCATTTCAGTCTATAATTGATATCCTTTGTCAGACACAACCTGAAGTTCTCCTGTGTTATTTTCAAGACATTCTTAAATAAATATATAAATAAATAAGTAGTGATCAGGAAAGAAAGAAATTAAAGACAAGAAAAGAAAAGGAAAGAAAGAAAAAGAAAGAAAATAGAACCTCATACCCGTGTTGTGATACTGACATTTTATTTTGAACTCAGTACAATTGTCATGATTATAACGGTAAAGTTAGTTGGTTGGTGGAGTTTTACGTCCTAGGAACATCTAAGGTGATATCAAGACGGGCACCGGTACCCCTCCTGATATGACCTTAGATGTTGCTAGGATGCAAAACAACAATAAACAAACACACATATAGTATGCCGGGCTGATATGAGCTGATATGAGCTGATATCGCCTACCTTACGTGTGACATACATTTCGTATCGTTCCTATCACCTGATAGTAATAACCAGCAACACGGTAAACAGTCCGTTTATCTCTCATGAACTGGGACCCTTCAGTTTAAATGCTTTCATCTCTAGGTTAAAAGAGACTCCCAATCGGTCTTATCTAATGTGTAGATTAAAAAGGTTGTACCTATTCTTTACCTCTTAACGGAATACACACTTGATAGAAGTTTGAACTATATACTTGTTTGTTTTTTTAATTGCTACCAAAATCTTTCTTTTTTTAATCGAACCTTAGGAACGGGGCTTTAAGTTAAAGTCTAAATATCTTTTGAGACCTCAGAACCAAATTAAACAAAGAAGTTCAGAAATATTTCATGATAATAAATATTGGCCAAGTGGGGGGTGGACATAAACCCACACATGGGCGCTAACCCGCGAGAATGCGGTATATACTAGTACGTGTTACTTCGCTCGATCATGTTGTGGAGGACTATCAATTAGTGGTCACTGCTTGATATGATATTCTACTCAGGTTACATTATCCGGACACTGATCCACCCAATCTTTGTTCTATCACATTCACAGGCCAGATGTTAGTTGTAATATTCAACCTTTTATAAGTCTTTGAAATTAGATTTCACTTCGCTGGCGCTGGGCATGATTGTATTTCCTGACAAGGCCATCATAGCATGTCACAGAGGCCATGACATACAATAAGTGACATTTCTTTTTGGACCATTTTTTTTTGTGCGTGTGTGTGTGTGTGCGTGTGTGTGTGTGTGTGCGTGCGCGTGTGCGTGTGTGCGTGTCACAACTTAATAGCTATAACCAACTGCACTAGGACCAAATGTTGATTTCTAGGAAAACTAAACCGTAGATAACTTTGCCTTTGGAACAACTAATCATATTTACTCGAATTAAAAAACCCTTTAATCTATTCTGTGAACTCTGCCTTCCAGGCTGTTATCAGGAATCTAACATTCAAATTTATTACTAGACTTGACAATTCAGAAAATGTTATAATACAGGGACTTGTAAAAATAGAAGAGAGTGATCTCAGATTTACGTCTGCCATATGGAGGCATTGGTACAAAGTACTGTATGTAGACCAACATTTTGATATTGGTTAGTATGGTAGTATTCATACTATTACTTATATCCTATTCACATTAATTTTTATATCTACCTACTATGGACCAAATTATGTAACTACCATAATCCTGAGTCTGAAATAAAGAATTGAATTGAATTGAATTGAATACCCATTTGCAGAACTACTGTACTGTGCAAGAATTTTACAATTTTCATGTGGACTCCATGATTGTGATGACCAGGAACGGGGATACAGATTACAGGGGTAACTAGTTTCCAGGCACTGTGGGCGTAATCGATTAATCGACTCTGGTCACCCGAGCCACTTTTTGGCGCATGCGCACATCCTGCAGACTCGGGTCGAATAACCGAATAAGCTTCTGCACGCTTGGGGTGGAAAAAATGGTGGCTTAATCTAAAACCTAATTATTTGTTTTAATAACCAATATAAGTACAACAAAATAGGATTTAAAGTATTTTAGGATCGTATAAGCTGACAATCTGGGTTATTTTAAAAAAAGCATTAAAACAACTTGTAGTGGTAGCTGTTATCCTACAGGTACCAGCTCAGGCTTTCCTAGCAAACCCCAGCCAAGAGGTGGGTTACTGGCGTCGTTTTGCACACGGCACGTGTTTTTGTCGACTCCACTCGCGGTGTTCGATTTGAAATTCTGACGACTCGGGTGTCCCGAGTCGCCCGGGTCGTGTTAATCGATTACGGCCTGTGGCTGTGGGTGGGGCATGGCACTGGCTCTACTATCGTGCAAAAGATCCACCCCGTACTTACAGTACAGGAAGTACGGGGTGAATCTTTTATCTAACCAGCCACGTAATAGGAAGGTCTTTGAGGCGTCAGTTCGGAAACAGCATACAGTTACATAAACTAACGGCTACGCAAATACACACTCAGCGACAACTTACTTTGTTCTAAAACCAGCTGTCCCATACTGGATGGTCTTGTCGCTGGAAGGCGGGTGTTTTTCCTTTCCGACACGGATTGCTTCTGCTACAAACCTCTCCATGTTGTCACCGGAAGTAAGACTGCGCTGAAGCCGCCGAGGCCTAGTTTGGTTTCCCGCCACGAACAAGCAGTCCTTGGGCTTGACATAAAGCATGACATCATCTGGACCAGTGTAGGTCAATTCAATTCAATTCAATTCTTTCATTTTAACTCTCTGCAAGGTATGTTTACAATAAATTGAGGCGATACAATAAATGCATACAAATTCCTTACAGACAGAAAGGATCCCAGAAAAACAAGGCTTATCTAGCTGGTCTCCATGATATGAGTGAACAAGTGATGATAATAACAGATGATTAAACTTAAACGTTTGCTGGTTTTCAGTTTTTGCAACTACATATGTGGGGGCAGAGTGCTGACATTGGTTGCTTCTGTTGTGTTGTATTTAGTCCAGCAGCACTGACACTTTTAGACAACCATATAGAGAAAAATATGTTAGAAATTGCAATCTAAAACGATAAATATGAAGTTCAAATGTTTATTTATCATAACCAGCTACTTTTTGTGTGAATAATTGATTAATTCATGTAGATTAATAGACTTTAAAAGTTGAATTGAGAGCTTTCTGTGGCTGCCATCTTGGTGGTTGCCATGGCTTCCCCTGTGTGTGGGGAAGCCCTCTAGGTGACGTGATGAGGGAATCCCACCTATGATGTCATTCATACATCACAGACCTCAACTCTCCTCCCACATGTTCAGTGGCATGAACTGAACAAATTAAGCAAAGGTATGTTTGGAGAGCTTTTGGTGCTGGATTCGTGTGTATCTGGGTGAGGTATACCCGGCGACTGCTACATTTTTAGCTAATGATTATGATGAGATACTGATATAGGTGTTCCTCCCCACGTGCGCAACTCTGTTTAGGGAATATAAATATCGATCCAAAAATACATGCTGGCATTGGTATATGTCATAAGCCGTGTTCACATGGGCAAAATGTAAAGCGATTCAGCCAAGGCGGATACCAGGAGTCGAATTAGCTGCCCGTTCACACGGGCACTACTTGGGCCGGAAATCGATATCTGCGCATGAGCAAGTCCAGTCTGACCAGCGCCAGTTTTCGGTTAGGCGACGTCACCACGAGAGAGTGGGTTCGACCTAGATATGTATGTACTGAATCGTATTGGTTTGGAACAGTCAAAACTTCTGCTGGGCAGTGAAACCCTAAAAATAAATGATGAAAAAAATATCTGTGCACCTCTAGCAAGTTCATAGACCAAATTATATAATATGCGCTTTTGATCGACCGGAAAGTCAACAAACTAAGGTGTCGACTGCGCATGCATGTGAGGTGCTTAATCCGCCTCAGTGCGTCCACATGGGCAAAATAAATCGATTCACAGAAATCGACTCACGTAATCGACCTCCACAAGTGGTTTACAGTATCGGGATGACAGAAATCGATTCAGCCCTAATTCGACTCACACGCCCGTTCACACGCGAAATGTGCGTCGAACTAGGCAAGTCGATTTCTACGAATCGATTTACATTCCCCATGTGAACATGGCAAGACGCTTAATAACTTGATGGCCTATTTGGCTTAACGCCTGAGGAGCGCACGCCACTCGGAGGAACAACTACACTGGTCCCTCCCTACATGTCTGCTCATAGAGTGCTTGGTTCCATATACGGTGTGGTAATGGTTTGTGCCAAGCCTAAGGACTGCTTGTTCGTGGCGGGGAACCAAGCTACGCCGGTGTTGCAGTTTCCGCGGTAAACCAGTTTGCGAGGGACACATCGCTTGTGTGCATGCGTCAAAATCGAACTGCATCGTCACTAACCTTATAAATTTAATATAATGTTTTTGGTAAAGATGTTTTCTATATGTGTACTAAGGGATTTGTTTCTAGGTGGTGTGGTTTTAGATATATTTAACTTTTTCTGTATTTTCTGTATGAAGATGGCTCACGCCAATTGACAATGCCTTGAGTTTGACAGTACGAGCAGTGCAAAACATTAGTTTTATTCAAGATTAATAGAAATCCAGAACCCTACCCTTATCAATCTAATATAATCATTTTGGTACACATGTTTTCTATATGTGTACCAAGGGATTTGTTTCTAGGTGGTGTGGTTGTAGAGATATTTCACTTCTTCTGTATGAAGATTTGTTCACGGCCATTGACAATGAATTTGAATGTATAGCTGTGTTTACACGGGCAATTGTAAGCCGAACTAGACAAAGCGAATTATATGAAGCGAAGTAGTGGCGCGTTTACACACGGAGCGGTTTAAGGCGGAAATCGATATCTGCGCATGAGCAAGTCCAGACTAACCAGCGCCAGTTTCAGTTAGTCGACGTCGCCACGAGAGAGTGTGGGTTCGACCTAGATATGTATGGACTGAATCGTATTGGTTTGGAACGGTCAAAACTTCTGCTGGGCAGTGAAAACCTTAAAATAAATCATGAAAAAAATATCTGTGCACAGCTCGCGGTTTCATAGACCAAATAATATAATATGCGCTTTTGATCGACCGGAAAGTCAACAAACTAAGGTCTCGACTGCGCATGCGTGTGACGTGCTTAAGCTAGTTCGCTTTATATAAACCACCTAGCGAGGCGGTTTACATAAAGTGAATAATATGAATCGAATCAGCCCTAATCCGCTTCAGCGTCGCGTTTACACGGCGAATGTAAACCAAACTAGGCAAGGCGCTTTATTTGAGCTGTTTTAACTCGCCCGTGTACACACGGCTCTAGTGTCCCTCGCAAACTGGCATACCGCGGTACGGTTAAACTGTAACACCGGTGCCTCACTTTCGCTGGTTACTGGTGACCAGGAGAGCAGAACTGTCATGGCTACCGGGAGGCAGCGGCGGGGCGGTTTCCCGCCGTATAACCAGACCAGCAGCTGTTCTCTGCGACACATGTTCCCTGACCTCCATCTCCGACTCATTTCCAGGTCCACCAAACATGTGATCTCGTAAATTTACGACGCAAACGGTGTGACAGAACATTTAGGCGTTTATTTCAAAATACAGCAATACTTTGCTGGCATCCCAACTCAGATAGGATGACTATTTCTATGGTTGATCTAACTAAAATTTAGATTCAAAACCATCGGACTACACAACAGTGTTGAGGATAGATTAAAATTTAATCTAATACACTGGGTGCAGCTATGAAATGTGCTAGTTTCAGCTCATGTCAGCTCTTGTTGGAAACATAGAATACCAAGTAAAAAAATATATATAATAAATTAAGATATTAATCTGTTATCCAGCATTGCATTTACATCCATATAATTAGCACATCTTATGCCATGTGCATTTAGATTTAGACAAATCTGGGCACTCCAACTAGTGTCAGAGCCATAGCCAGAGTCAGTTTTACTTATTTTATTCATGTTTTTATTTATATCCTTTGGTTAATGAAATATGCAGAACTAGAAATTGAGTAGGGTTAATCAGATATTAGTTATATATTTCTCTGATACAAGTGCATGTTGACACATTTGGCATTTTAATATTTAGAACAAGAATTAATAATGGTGATATGACTGATTGTTTTGTGTGGCAATGTATGTTTCTTAGCTCAAAATGTTTAACTATGACTGTTTTGTCTTAGCTATATTCATCAGATCATTATATTGCATGTGTGCATACATGTTTATGCCCAATTGTTATATATTTCTATTTATTTTGAATAAAATGCCAGTTTTGCCCTACATGTATCGGGAAACTCAATGGCCGTACCCCAGATAGCACACAGCCGTCGGGCCGACGTCGGCTATTGGTCGCACCGTCGCGATCGACTTTCCACCGTCGGGCCGCCGTCGGGCCGCCGGTGGATTTCCGACGTTGGGAATCAATCCCTTTCCACTTTTGTGCCACCGTCGGGCCACCGTCGGCCCGCCGGTGGATTTCCGATGTTGGGAATCAATCCCTTTCCACTTTTGAGCCACCGTCGAGCCACCGTCGGGCCGCCGGTGGATTTCCGACGCAGGTTTGCATTCATTTTCCACATTTCCTGATTTGAGTCACCCGTCGACCCACCGTCGGCCCGACGGTGGTGTTCCGACGTTAGGTTTCAATCCCTTTCCACTTTTGATTCACCGTCGGGCCACCGTCGGCCCGACGGTGGTAGGCCGCCGTAGGTTTGCATTCATTTTCCACACTTGGGATACCGTCGGGCCATCGTCGGCCCGACGGTGGTGTTCCGACCTTAGGTTTCAATCCTTTTGCACTTGTGAGCCACCGTCGGGCCACCGTCGGCCCGACGGTGTTGTTCCGACGTTAGGTTTCAATCCCTTTTCACTTTTGATTCACCGTCGGGCCACCGTCGGCCCGACGGTGATGGGCCGACGCAGGTTTGCATTCATTTTCCACACTTGGGATACCGTCGGGCCATCGTCGGCCCGACGGTGGTGGGCCGCGCCTGCGCAGTTCTTTAAATTTGCTTTCCGGCTCGAGTCGCCCGCGGACCACGTGCGATTGCTGATCAGTGTTCTTTTTCTCCCAATAACTCCAGAAATACCAGGAATTTTAAGGAATCATTTACCAGGTTTTTTTATTAATATGTTTAGATTATTTTGTAAAAGTTTTGTAATTTATTACGAAGTATTAATGGAATTATTCGTGTTAATACGATTTGAATCGTCCGATACGGTTTGTTTACTTCGAATCCCGGCTCGAGTCGCCAGCACAACACGTGCGATCGTTGATCAGTGTTCTTTTTCTCCCAATAACTCCAGAAATACCAGGAATTTTAAGGAATTATTTCACAGGTTTGTTTATTACTATGTTTAGATTATTTTGTAAAAGTTTTGTAATTTATTACGATGTATTAATGGAATTATTCGTGTTAATACGATTTGAACCGTACGGAATGTTGACGAAGGACCGCCATCTTGGTTTTTCCGAGAAGACACTGTCACTATAGTGTCAACACGTACAGACTATATTACATTTATTACGTATGGGTTCTCGATTTCTATTGATTTTGAATAAAACTAATATTTTTGCACCTGTACGTATTGACACTATAGTGACAGCGTCTTCTCGGCTCGTCGGGTCAAAACAACGACGGCGTTTGGCGCCGTCGGGCCGTCGGCGGCAGCCGCCGTCGGGGCGACGGTGTATGGTTGGACAAAACAATGTCGGCCCGACGGCGTTTGGCGCCGTCGCCCCGACGGCCGGAGGTTGGAGTCCGCCCCTGCGTGGCGGTCGGGCGGACCGGCGTTCAGGCTGTGTCGTAGCGCGACGGCGGCAGCTGCCGTCGCCCCGACGGCGGGAGGTTGGACAAAACAACGTTGGCCCGACGGCGTTTTCCACCGTCGGGCCGACGGAGCGGCCGCCGTCGGGCCGCCATCGGGCCGACGACTGTGTGCTATCTGGGACGCCTTTGCTTTGCTCCCAGCGCCGTTTTCAGCGCATGCGCAGTCGGAACCGTGATGTAGTCTAACATATATAAGCTTTCAAGGGCTTCAGGGGTGGTCATGCTAAGCCAATCAGAGGGTTTGTTTTATATGCAAAACAATTCAAAATGGCTACTGCCTTGGTAGATTTCTGTAGTATAGAATATCTGACACATTTGAGATGAATTAAAGGACTTAGAAGCATCTTACAATATATTCTAGTTACACAATGGGGGGGAGTTTGTATATATATATATATGGATTCTATGTCTATCTTAATTTCTAAAGCATTTATTATCATATGAACAGACAATCCTTGAGCTGGTTTGTCACATTCAGTGATAATATGGTATTTTGCCATTGCCTTTGCACTGGTTATCCCCACCCCCACCCCACCCACACCCCATTCCACCCTGTACACTGTTATGCTCAGGACTGTAAGTAATCTATTTCACATGATCCCCACCCCACCCCCCTTTTATCTAAAATGAGACTGGGAAAAACAAGCATGTCATTTGCAGTTTTTATTTGGAATAAATATTCACAAGCTGCACAGTATTTATATTTTTTATTGTATGCAATCAATACTACTGAAAAATAGCATAAAATGGTTGCAAGCCTTCTGCATGTCATCCAATACCCAGACAGCACACAGCCGTCGGCTGTCCCAGAT
>CM059190.1:101600323-101712338 GCA_030323885.1 Branchipolynoe longqiensis | reverse complement strand
AAAACAACAGTTATCCATCATCTATACCAAGGTAAGATTCGTCTAACTAATCTATATTACCTCGGTGTTGGTTTTGAGTTTCTCTCATTTTCTGAGATAAACATATTAACTTGATCATTATAATCGACCTTACTTTAGTTTGAAGTAACTTTTATTTTAAATCGCTAACTTTATATGATAAATGGAAGTATTATGCCGGGCCGCTGAACAAAGTTAGGATTAACCGATCGTTTGGGTTAACCGAGCTTGGTTTAACGGGGTTATACTGTATCTATTATGTATGTATATATATAATATATGTAGGTATGCAGGTATAGCAATACCTCAGGGAGTTTGATGCCCCTGCCTTGCAGAGTTCTAAACCACTGCCTTGTGGTACAGGTTTTTGGCAGAACTGAAGGCTAAGGGAGCAAACCCTGAACAGAAAACCATGTCACTGTGCCAGTATCAAGGGCGGTTGATGTATGGAACTCCCAACATCTCCCGACCAGCCACTGCAGGGACAAATAGTTTTGCGCCTGTCTTGACATGTTCTTGCCGGTGTGAAACCTCTATTTACTCCCCGAGAGAGTGCCGCTGGTAACTTGCAAAAGCCAGCAGCACTTCAACACTTTTGCAGGCAGCTTTCATGAAATGACCAACCCAACTCTACAAGAACCCGAGAGGAGGAGATCATGGTTGACGGAAAGAAGCTGAACTCTGTTCCGGAATTCACCTATCTCGGAAGCACTATATCAAGTGATGGACGCATTGATGCTGAGATACAGAGGAGGATGGCCAAGGCTAGCGCATCTTTCGGCCGACTACGCCAGAGACTCTGGAACAACCACCATGTGTCCATTCGGGTCAAAGGTAAGATCTACCGCGCAATCGTGCTATCCACCCTACTATACGGAGCCGAGGCCTGGACAGTGTACAGACAGCAGGTGAAAAAGCTGCATGCCTTCATGATGCGACATCTGCGTTCAATCATGAGGCTAACCTGGAAGGACAAAGTGACGAATAAGGAAATACTCGAACGGATGGGGCTGCCCTCTATGGAAGATCTTCTGATCAAAAAGAATCTCCGGTGGACTGGACACCTCATGAGGATGTCATCAGACAGGCTACCAAAGCAGATCCTCTATTCTCAACTGTCTTCTGGCTACAGAAAGAGAGGGCGCCCCCGTCTCCGGTTCAAGGATACCATCAAGAGAAACCTGAAGCTGAGAGACATTAAGACCGACTCATGGACGCAACTCTCACAGCAGAGAGCTAAATGGAGAGCGGCAGTCAAGTAATGAAAGCAGTCTTTGTCGCATCGCGACCGACAGCATGATGAGATGTAATGTGTATTTATAATATATGTAAACGTGTTAGTCCTTAGCCTCCCCCCTGGGTGGGTCGGTATAATATATTCAAAACGTTCACACAACTCGGGTGAGACGGACAGTGGCGCATAGACTCGGGATGTTGGGTGGTTTGTAACCTTACAACAGTTACCGGCTGCAGAACTGCAGCAATATAGAAAGGCACCAATAAATTGGTCCGATCTTTGGATTGAAGTTTAAACTTCAGATGGGACTGTTGTAGAAGCAGGAATTTCTTTACAACAATTTAACGAAGAGTCGTTGGGTGGAACCGGATCACTCCGGCCCAGTGGTAGTAGTGCACTCATGTCCAGTAGCCGATGGTTCAGGAGGAAGGGATGGGAAAAGGTGGGTTTTGCAGCAAGAACAAACCGAGAGAGTGAAAAAGGAAAAGGGCCCCACCAAAGCAAACAACTAGCTTGATCAGGGGAAGGAGTAAGCCAGGGAGGGGGGAAAAAAAAGAAAAGTGTGGCATAGAGGAAACAGAAATGAGGGGTGTTGAGTCAA
Source organism: Branchipolynoe longqiensis (assembly GCA_030323885.1). Taxonomy (NCBI): domain Eukaryota; kingdom Metazoa; phylum Annelida; class Polychaeta; order Phyllodocida; family Polynoidae; genus Branchipolynoe; species Branchipolynoe longqiensis. The sequence goes on along the minus strand of CM059190.1, from coordinate 101,710,482 downwards.
AGGGTCGAGTCTCCTTGCTCTGTGGTGACCAGTCGGCTAACTGGAGACACGGACGGAGTGGCGCGTAGACCCTGACACTCTGCAGTTATAGCCTGACCGAAGCGCCCAATTCCCCGTAGCAGCGACTCGAACCCACGCCCTCCTAAGGTTACTCGGCTGTACGGCAGAATGCACCAGCGTGCTGCACTTACACCTGCATATATTTAGTATATACGCGGTGTATTATATTATATAATGTATGTACAGTATAACCCCGCTAAAGCAAACTTGAAGGGACCCTAGAAATTTGTTTGGATTAACCAATTTTTGGTTTAACGGAGCTTTGGCTTCGACTTTGACTTGGCTTTGGCAAAAACGTGGGTGCATTATGAATGTAATATACAATGTACGTGGACACTTTGATTTTTAAAAAATGTATATACAGTATAACCCCGTTAAACCAAACGATCGGTTAATCCAAACTTTTTTCGGCGGCCCGGCAAAATACTTCGATTTATCGTGGGTTCAAACCCTGTAAGGTTCATTCCTTCCTACATTCAACAACAACAAAACGTTTCCCTTCTATATGTGTTTCTGGTTGAATTATGCAATGTAATTGTACTAACATATTTTACATTAAAGCAAATATATTTCCTATTTGAACTATTCTAAAGAAATTTGAAAATACCCCAGTTTTACTCTCCCTTCTCTCCACTAACTTAGACTCAGTCATTTTCAAAACAGCAACTCGAGTCCCAACCTCAGAACCCCCTCCGCCCCCCACTGACCTCAGCAGTTCAGGTGCAGTGAGTCTTCAACTCTCCCCCACATATCTCGTTATATAAACATAAAAACTAAGCAAAGTTGTGTTTGGAGGGAATTTGTCGGAGTACGGTTCCCGTCGCCACGGGGTATAACGAGAGACTTTTTAAACCTTTTGAACACTACTCTGTTCACAAAAGTATTAGTTCATCAATTTGCCACTATGCGCCGACAGTGACATCTGTGCAAGACACATCTGGATGCACACAGACGGCACCTAGCGGCTATGATGGGTACTGGAACCCAACTAGTTAACCAGGTCCTCCTCCACCAATCGATTAATCAACTCAGGTCACCCGAGCCACTTTTGGGCGCATGCGCACTTCCTACAGACTCGGGTTGAATAATCGAATACGCTTCTCCACGCTCGAGGTGGATAAAATGGTGGGTTCATCCAAAACCTTTTTTTATTTGATTTTAGTAACCAATATAAATACAGCAAAATTGGATTTAAATTGGTTTATGAATGCATAGTTTAGTGATATTTCCATTTCATTAATCTATGTTATTACCCACAAAAAAACACATGTATGACTGGTACTGGTGGCTGTTATTCTGCAGGACGGTACCAGTGCAAATGCAACGTCATCGCTCCTAGCCACCCCAGCCAAGAGGTGGGTGACTGGGGTCGGGTCGTTTTGCACACGGCATGTGTATTTGTCAACTCCACTCGAGGTGTTCGATTTGAAATTAATCGATTATGGCCCTAGTTACAGCCGCCACCTGGAGCATATTTGATTAACCAACTCGGGTCAACCGAGTCAATTTTTTGCGCATGCGCACATCCTATAGACTCGGGTTGAATAAACGAAGACGCTTCTCCACGATCGGGGCGGAAAAAATGGTGGCTTAATCCAAAACTTTTTTTTTTTTAAGAACCGATATAACAACAGCAAAATAGGATTTAAAGTATTTTATGATTGCATAGTTTAGTTATATTTCCATTTCATTAATCTGGGTTATTAAAAAAAAAAGCATTAAAAACAGATAGGACTTGTACTGGTAGCTGTTATCCTACAGGTACCAGCACACATGTCTTGGCTGGGGTCAGGACTTGTTGGACACGGCACTTGTATTTGTAGACTCCACTCATGGTGTTTGATTTGAAATTCTAGAAACTCGGGTGACCCGAGTCTCCCGGGTCGTGTTAATCGAATATGGCCCTGGAGAGCATAGCAACCAGATCACATGACGTCACTTTTTCAGGCTTCCCGCAATGCACCGTGCGCATGCCTACTTGTTTCTTTTTTCTCAAGTGTTTTTATTCCTCTGAATAACATGTTGTCAGTGCTAATGCACTGGTCTTCCAGCCCTAATCACAATTGCCTCTACACAGTAAACAAATCTACAACAATATACATATAGACAATTGCAGGAAAATATGCAAAACACCGGTACATGAATGATAGGTAAAGAACAAGATAAGAGAAAAAGAAACATTAAACTTCTACATTAAAAAGAGGTACGATCGAGCCACTTTTATATAATTATAGCATATTTGAATGCTAGAATGCTAAATTTCAAAATTAGTGGAGCAATAATGTTGGAGATTCAACAATTGATCATGGCCACCAGGGGCCGTATGCACCAATCGGAGTTAAGGCCTTAACCGCGGTTTGACTATCCCCACACGGCTAACTGTGGAAAATCTGTATGCATCAATAGGTGCCAGCGCAAACTGCGGACCGTAGCCTAGGCTAAGCTACCCCACCTTCAAATCAGGTTTAGCTGCTAGCCGGGGCGGTTAGTGTGCGTGTATGGATGTAAATCTATTCAATGCATTCATATTTAACAGAGTTACATAGTCAAATAGTGAAATTTTATTAAATTAACCCTAAAATCGAAGCGAGATTAACGCTGATGCTGTAACGGCGGCGATATTAATATTTATATTTTCGAATCGACGAACGTACAGTAAACAAACCGCCGCCGCCAGTATGGAAAGCGACGTCGATGCGGCGGCAGCGGCGATTTGTTTACTTTACATTCGTCGATTTGAAAATATAACTATTAATATCGCCGCCAGTGCGGCGGTAGCCTTAAGGACGGTTCAAATTTAGGGTTAAATTGATAAAATTTCACTTATTGCGTATGTAATTCTGTTAAATATGATAGCATTTAATATATTTTAGCCTAATATATTTGAGCCTAATATATGGCTACAAACGCAGAGGGAATTCCCAAATCTATAAATAAAGTCACGGTCAGCTATCCGCCCCGGCTAAGACATTGGCGCATACCAGTTTATATTTTTCGCGGAACCCCTGGTACCCAGAGCTAGCTGACCGGAGTTAGAGCCTAGCTCCGGTTACGACTAGCACAACTTGGTGCATACGGGCCCTGGTGGTGTTTCAGTACACCAGACAAGCTAGCCTGGTTCCCTGGCCTTTCAATAGAGGTCGCGACTGTGGTCGTTTGTGGATGCGGTCAGACGGCACCTAGCGGCAACCATGGGTAATGGAACCCGACTACAGACAGAGAGCGTGTATATAAACAGATAGCGTGTATATAAACAGATGAGAGGGACAACTCACGCGAAAATCGGTAACATAGGCTACAGTGGCGCCTCGCGCGGTCATTGTTCAACAAGCTTTGAGTTTGACGGTACGTGCAGTGCAAAACATTAGTTTTATTCAAAATTAATAGAAATCCAGAACCCTAACCTTATAAATTTAATATAATGTTTTTGGTAAACATGTTTTCTATATCTGTTCCAAGCGGTTTGTGTCTAGGTCATGTGGTTTTAGAGATATTTAAGTTTTTCTGTATGAAGATTGCTCACCGCCATTGACAATGCATTGACTGATTGAGTTTGCCGGTACGCGCAGTGCAAAAACGTCGATTTTATTCAAAATTAATAGAAATCCAGAACCCTAACCGTATAAATTTAATATAGTCTCATCGTTGAATATGTTTTCTATATATGTTCCAAACAGTTTGTTTCTATGTGGTGTAGTTTTAGAGATATTTCACTTTTTCTGTATGAAGATTGCACACAACCATTAGCCGTGTTTACACGGGAAATTGTGAAGCGATTTAGGCAAATCGATTTATATGAAGCGATGTAGTGGCGCATTTACACGAGCGAGTTTGAAAGTGTGCCGGCGACCGGGAACCAGCAGCCTTAGTGTTGCGCCTGTAGCCGGCGAGCACTGCTATTTGTTTAGTTTACACTCGTCGATTCGACACCGATGTAGCTGCTACGTTAATATCGCTTGGAATTTAAGGTTAATTTAATTAAATTTCATTATTTGAGTATGTAATTCTGTTAAATATGATCGCATTCAATAGATTTCGGCCTAATCGGTCCCTAACACTGCTGGGCACCAGCGATTAGTTACAGCTGAGCCTGTAGCCGGCGAGCACCACTATTTTACACTATTGCCGCCCGGGAACCAGCTGAATTGCTTCATCTATACTACCTCGCGAGGTGGTTTACATGTACCAATTTATATGAATCGATTCAGCCCTAAAACGCCTCAGAGTCGCGTTTACACGGCAAATGTGAGTCGATCTAGGCAAGTCGTTTTATATGAGGCATTTTAAATCGCCCATGTAAACAGGGCTATTGACAATGCCTTGAGTTTGCCCATATATGTGTAAACTGTTCAACAACCACCACTTGGAGCGCCACAGTCCGCAGATGTTACACAGTCTAGTATGAGAGTTGTCCCTCTCATCTGTTTATATACACGCTCTCTGTTACAGATAAGCCACAGTTGGTCCTTGGTTGGTCGATTTAGAGGTTTTACTGTATATACTAAATCGACCGACCATGGGACCAACTTTAAGTGATCCATTTAGGGAGGTGGTCGGTTTAGGGAGTTAGAATATCCCTACAATAGTGTTGTTGGGACCCAAATAAAGCGATTGATATAGGGGAGTGTTCGATCTGTGGAGGTGGTCGGTTAGAGAGGTTTTAATATATATATATATACAAAATAAATATATATATACATTCATACATATACATATACATATACATATATACATATACTTTTTTTTAAATAACAAATTATGGGGTGTTTATGCTGTCCATCATAGCATGTAAGTTTGGATGATCAAGCTTGTTTTCAACGCTGAACAGTTATAGTTTTTAGTGTTTCTTAACGTTATATCTTGGGTTAGTGATCTATGTTAGTGTTTTGGGGTTTTCTTGGGAAGAGTTTTCCACTTTTTTTCTACTTAATTCTATGCCACTAGCCTACTCTATTTACATGTTATAGGCTTGTACGAAGTAGGTTGTTGGGATATGCTTGTTTGGATTTGATTTACATATGAAGATTTCCGGCGCAAAACCATTTAAACGCCAATCCACAAATCTAGTTTAAATCAAGATTTTTACATGAAAATAATTTTAATTCTCACTAATTCCACTTTTCTTATGATCTTATTGGTATGGAGCAATGATCAAATAAATAGGAATATAAAAAAAATTAACTTTTTGTAGGTTTGATTCCGATGTTTATACTTTTTGTGCTGGTGGGGGGGGGGGGGGTCGTTAAACAAACTAAAGAAAGAACGAAAACATCCCTAGGTAAAGTATTGATTTCCTGTGCGGGAGATCGGTCGTTTACTCACCAGCCAATCAAAACAAAGACTTAGAAACCCAATACTTATTGCTACTTCACACAACAGAGAGCAATAACTGATTGTCTCAGTGTCAAGATAATAGGTGATTGCGTGGGATATCGGGCCATAGTGCAGGTATCTCAGTGGGGCAACACTATGAAGTCGCCTTGAGTACGAACTGTCATAGACGGTGCAGGTCCTTATATGATTTTAGATATTATCGGGACGTAAAATACCAATTAACTAATAAATTAAACGAGATGAATTAGGACAGCTGGGGGAGGGGGTAGACCTTTGGAAAGAATATACCTTAGGCCATGTATCCACAGACTGTTCCCTTGTGGTGTGTTACCTTGTTCTGTGTTCGCTTGTGACCTTGTGACATGCCACACAGACATTGAACCTGTGTTTTGCTTAGTGGCCATTCCCATATGTTGAACCCAGGGAACGTATGGCCTTGTGCATGGCACATATATGACATACTGACCAGAAACATAGAGGATGAACATATTCATTGTATGTATGGCGTGTCACAAGGTCAAAGCGAAGACGAAACAAGGGAACATGGAACAAAGGAACAGTCTATGGATACACAGCCCTCGAGGTTCGTCAATTAGTATTCCAGAAGGTGCCCTCCCCTTCCCGGTCGGACACATCACGTGACCGAGCCATAGGGCAGGCAGAAAAGTTGGTTAAATCAGGCTACATTAGCAACTTCTCGAAACATGACTAAGCCATTCTAAAATAAATATAAGAAAGGGTGAGGTAGTATGACCACATAGTATGTATGTATGTATGTATTATGTATGTATGGATGCAGGGATGTATGTATGCATCCATAATGCTACTACAGCATACTACACCATTGTGTGGTATATACAATGGTATTTCAACACAAATATGAAAAGAGGTTAGATATATATATATACATAGAGAGAGAGAGAGGTATGTATGTATATATATAGAGAGAGCGATTTATGCATAGGTCAAGTGTGTGATGCATAACGTTTTATACATGCATAAAGGCGCGGAAGGAAATTACTTGTTGTTCTTACAATTATTATCATCATTATTAATATTATTATACTGTTATTGCATACCATTGTTTCTATGTCACCTTCCCGTTGCGACCTGTGGTGCCACCGCCGGATGTTCCTGTCCCTAGCGGACGCGAGCATCCAACTTGCACTCGAGGATTTTTCTCCGCCCCCCTTATATGTATATGGAAGCAAACGGAGGCAATAATCAATTAAGCATAAGGCCGATATCAGTTTATTCCACTTGCACAAGCATAATGAAGACATGATAACCAAACAGCCTTGTAGCATGAATAGAGGTTTCGTCCTACAAAAACAGTAGTTACGGTGGGTGCGACTGGAGACCGAGTGACGAGTCCAGTGCAACTTGGTCAGCAACAGGGGCGCCTGCGAGTGCAGCGCCGCGAGCACCCCTGGTATCGAACCCGGGAACCACAGTGGTGTCAACAATGGCAAAGTAGTATAGCCGGAGTCTTTCTTGCCTTACAGCCGCATACAGGCCTGTATACGAGTTATATATATCCTGGCCCCTATTCACACCCAGGAGTGGTCCGAATGGCACCATTAGATATATATGTGAAGTGGGTGAGACTGCTCGACCTCATTTTGCGCGGGGGCGCATTTTGCGCGGGCGCGCATTTTGCGCGGGCGCGCATTTTGCGAGGCAGGGTTCCCTGCTGTAAAGCGTTGCTTGGATACGTCGATTGTGACTATCCTAGCAACGATAGGAGGTCGGGCGTTCGGACCCAGACCCATCAGACGTGTTTTTGCACGCTCCGATGTTTTAGCCGATATTTAGGCTTTTATTGTCGAAATTCCAAACTTATTTAACTTAATTATATGGGAGGGGATTTGGCTTATAGCATACATTCCACTGTTGAACTATATTTAACTAAGAACATAGGTTTTATTGATCAATTCATTCTGTTAGTAAGAGGTAAGAATAAAATGGTGAGCTCCTAAGAAGTGACATGAACGTTCCTTGCATTCCTTACTGTCCTCCAGACTTATATTATTAACCGCTATGGTCAACTTCAGATTGCTATTTGGATTGCTCTATAATCTTATTTAATTAAGGGCCTTCTGCCCATGGTCTGTCAGGAGTTGAACTCTCCACCTCGGACATTGCTAGTCAAGGGTCAGGCTGGCAGGATGACAGACAACCGGCGGCAGGAGGCACAAGACATTCACATGTTAAATTATTATACAGACCATCAGTAAGTATGTTGTATATTATTAAATTTCTATCTCTGTAGTCTGAGAATTAAAATTTATATGTAAACTAAAGGATAGTAACTCTTACCACGTATTAGATAGCTATATTATGTTTAACAGATTCAGCTTTCATTTTATGTGATGTACGCGTATATGCAGGCTTTTGTGCTTTGCCATGGTACATTTTATGTAACAGTGGTTCATTGATATGACGGCACACACCCCCATTGAGATCCCGGGGCTTGATCTGTGCGATAAATCTGTATTTAAAATCTTTGATAATCCATGCCGGTCTCTGTAATGCTTTGGTTGGTACCCCTGACACCCAAACCACACACCTAAACCCCCCACCATACATCTACACCCACACCACACACCTACACCCACACCACAGACACACACCATACACCTACACCACCAAAACACATACCACACAGTGCTCAGAGAGTAAGAAACTCCGGCCTCGACCTGTCGATGCAGAAGGCACGCAGGATCGCTGCTTGGATTCGCATTTAGTGGCTCGCCAAGCCGAATGTATCACATACAGAAGAAATGGGTATATATGCGCAGTGGCGCAAAACCCGCTGACAAACATTGCCTGGTGAGGAGTGTGTCGGCATGCGGGGCCCAATCTAAGGGAGTGTGCCGGCATACGATGCCTAAAGACGCTACGGTCGGGAGTATCATTAATTGGATGCGGTGCCCAATAGTAATCCGGTGAGGAGTATTTTTATATATACGGGGTCCACCGGCCATCAAACCAGTGATGTAGATCAGACTAGATAATGTGACGGTGCAAATAAGGGAACACACTGCGAGTAGAGACATTACCTGGTAAGGAGTGTGTCGGCATTCGGGGCCCAATCTAAGGGAGACTGCCGGCATACGATGCCTAAAGCCGCTACGGTCGGGAGTATCATTAATTGGATGCGGTGCCCAATAGTAATCCGGTGAGGAGTATTTTTATATATGCGGGGCCCACCGGCCATCAAACCAGAAATGTGTCCCTCCAGTATTATCCCATTGCTACAAGAAGAAATATATGCGCGTGCGCATATTGGCGAGAAAGTACAACTTTTGCGAATCAGGCTGTGGGCAAACTGACAAATGCACACATTTACTTATGCTTGCATTTACTTTTGGTACAGTTTCGTCTCGCACGACCGTGCGCGTCGGTACGTGTTTTGGCCTTCATTGGGTTTGACCCGACAAACATTAAATGTCGCCCTTATTTGATCTCCCTCAGAGGCGAAAATTGTACTTAAATTACCTAATGGAGCACTTCCCTAAAAAAAAACTTTTTAAAAAACTAAAAAAAACAATGGTCTGGTGCGCCCTTCGGTGGCGCCGTAAATTGTTTTTGTGTCACCCAAAAGCGGAGTTCCTTCAGGGATTTCCGGCTTTGGTTGAAGTGTAAATTACCAATGGTTGAGTTTGCGCTTGAATAGCACCGTAGATTGTTTTTGTGTGAACCAAAAGCGGACTTCCTTCGGGAATTTCCGGCTTTGGTTACAATGTAGTCATTGTTTAGTAGTCATTGTCTAGTAGTCAAAGTGTGAATTTTTAGAGAAAAACGGGACCCTGTCGTTGGAGCTGTATACATTTAGGGTAACGTCGTCTGTAGCGAATTCCAAATACCCTTCACTTTTAGCGTACGGTGGGATACGGACTTGAGATAGGGATATTACTATGGTAACGCCGGCCAGAGTACTTTTGAGGCTGTAATGAGTTTACGGTATAGGCTACTGGTAGAGGAGAAATATTGAGCTAGCTTTCATCGCGGGAACTGGGCTAGGGAATTTTCTTCCAGGGGTTAGTAGTACATGTGTGGTCAGAAGTGTCAAAATGGTGGAGTGTGTTATAAAGGGTTGTGATATTGGATGGTGTGCAATGGTACAGATGACAAGTGACTAGTGGAGTTTCTCTCATTGCCAGACTGACTGGCAGGGTATTCAGCTATGACAGGGTCAGTATTTTTAGTTGGGCCGGTACCAGAATTGAAGGTCGATTCTGGTAGTTTCAATTTTATCAAGTAATGATTCAAAACTGTTTTTGAAGGAATTTAAGTACAAACATATTTCTTGTGAAATACTGAAATTGTTGACCAGAGAGCTGGCTTGTCTCAAATCGAAAAAAATTACACAACGAGAAGGAAGTATGCGGTGCCTCGCATTCCACGCCATATAGTCGTGGATCAAGCGGGGTCGCGATTATGCTTATTATTTGTTGCTACAGCCGCGAACCCTGGTAGTCTCTCCCACTTTTCCTTTCTTAGACGAACATCAGTTCCTGTTGTTCGTCTGGGGAGGCTGTGAAGTGGGTGAGACTGCTCGACCTCATTTTGCGTGGGCGCGCATTTTGCGCGGGCGCGCATTTTGCGCGGGTGCGCATTTTGCGCGGGTGCGCATTTTGCGCGGGCGCGCATTTTGCGAGGCAGGGTTCCCTGCTGTAAAGCGTTGCTTGGATACGTCGATTGTGACTATCCTAGCAACGATAGAAGGTCGGGCGTTCGGACCCAGACCCATCAGACGTGTTTTTGCACGCTCCGATGTTTTAGCCGATATTTAGGCTTTTATTGTCGAAATTCCAAACTTATTTAACTTAATTATATGGGAGGGGATTTGGCTTATAACATACATTCCACTGTTGAACTATATTTAACTAAGAACATAGATTTTATTGATCAATTCATTCTGTTAGTAAGAGGTAAGAATAAAATGGTCAGCTCCTAAGAAGTGACATGAACGTTCCTTGCATTCCTTACTGCCCTCCAGACTTATATTATTAACCGCTATGGTCAACTTCAGATTGCTATTTGGATTGCTCTATAATCTTATTTAATTAAGGGCCTTCTGCCCATGGTCTGTCAGGAGTCGAACTCTCCACCTCGGACATTGCTAGTCAAGGGTCAGGCTGGCAGGATGACAGACAACCGGCGGCAGGAGGCACAAGACATTCACATAGAAACAATTATTTATATTAACACGTAGGGTCGCCTTAAGCGGGGGTGGAATAGCCCGACGGTTAAATATATATATATATATATATATATATATATATATAATGGTGCCATATATATGTGTGTATATGTATGTGTGTATAAGTATGTATATTCGGTATAACCCCGTTAAACCAAACTTGAAGGGACCCTAGAAATTTGTTTGGATTAACCGATCATTGGTTTAACCGAGCTTTGACTTTGACTTGCCCTTTGGCAAAAACAGGGGTGCATTATGAATGTACAATGTATGTGGACACTATGATTATTGTTTTTTATGTATATACAGTTTAACCCCATTAAACCAACCTCGGTTAAATCAAACGATCGATTAATCCAAACTTTTTTCGGCGACCTGGCAAAATACTACCATTCATCATATAAAAAAGTCTCAGATGACCTTAAAACCACATGAAAGTTTGGTTTAACTGTACTGGAAGTGGCCTGGGGACGACAATTTTGTTTGGATTAACCAATACTTTGGATTAACCGACTTTGGTTTAACCAACTTTTTTATATGATAAATGGTAGTATTTTGCCGGGCCGCCGAAAAAAGTTTGGATTAACCGATCGTTTGGTTTAAACGAGCTTGGTTTAAAGGGGTTGTACTGTATATATATATGTATATATATATGTATAAATATACATAGGTCTACCTCATCTCTATTCATATTCATGGCATAGTCATGTTTCTAAAAGTTGTTAATGTAATGTTTCTGCACGCCCTACAGCATGGGAGCCATCTTTTTTGTTTTTGTTTGTTAATGTTTGAGCAGTGAACTTTGTTTTCCAACTGAACCCCTGCCCTTCTGAAAGTATCCGCGTAGCTGGGTCGTATCGTGCTGGAAGCCCAGTCTCCCAATGAGGCAGCACTATGAAGTGTGCACTGTCACAAGTCGGTACCCCTCCTGCTATAACCGTAGCTGTTCCTAGGACATAAACCCCAACAAACAAGCAACATCTAGTACACAACGTAAAGCTCTCGGAATTAGAACACATAACTCAACACATGCATATGTGAAGCTTGGGTGGAGAAACCTCAAAATAATAAACACTTTACAGGCCTAGACTCTACACTTATAAATATATAATAATCCTATGCATAAAGGGTTAATACCATCGTTAGTCTACTCCCAACACTTATACACGCGCGTATTTACCATAATGTTGTTTTAATTATGTAAGAGTGCGTTATATATGGACGGGAAACTGTGATATATACTTTAGATACATTTCCAGGTCACGAACAATCAACCTTCCCGGGTAGCTAATGGTAACATGCCAAACTGGTGCAACGTGCAACCGAGCTGTCGATTAGTGGATGCCCGACTCTGTGACGACCCGGTGGAGGGTAGCTGACTAGTAATATAGAGGGGGTGTAACGACGTCACGAGACAACTTTCGGTGGCCATATTGGATGACATACAGAAGGCTTGCAACTGCCTACACTGTGGTTATTTACTGATTTGTTGGTTTATTTGTCACTGTTTTGAGCTGAGTAAACACATTGGAGGTAAACTGCCCAGAACCTCCCATAATGTGAAAGTACAACATCTGAACACTTTGACTTCTGGATACTGAATCCTTTATTCCCCGTCCAGGGGTCTAGACCTCCGGCACACTTGGTCATGTGACGTCATCTCATTTGTATATATTACAGACGTGTCGAGACGTCTAGACGTCTAGACGTCTATTACGCATATATCACACATAACACAAGAAAACTCTGTTTTACTACATCTGAATGCATTCACAACATGGCTAGGGAGGGTGCTCCTAATCCAAGATGGCAACCTGCTGACCGCTGATTGCTAAGTAATGACGTCACGTGCACTCCCTCTATAGGCTTACTGTGGGTACACTGGTACTAGTGGTAGCAAAACTAGCATGTGTGTGCGCCTGCAGAATTACCAACAATTGCCCCTCACTAAACGCGAATGTGTGCTCAGGCACAGCACATGTGAAAAAAATAGTTTAAATTCCGATGACGGAATAGAGGGGAGGGGGAAATAATGGGAGAGGGGACCAGTGGGATATGGGAGGAGAGGGAAGGGATTGGGGGAGGTGGGAGGGGGAGGGAGTGCACGGAAGGGGGATGGGGGCAGAGGATGGGGGGGGGGGCAGAGGGATGTGTAGGGGAGAAGAGGAGGGGAGGGAGGGCAGGGCAACGGAGAGCGGGGAAGGAAAGTTGGCTGGGAGGGGAGGGGAGGGGAGGGGAGGCAAGGGTAGGGAGGGGAGGGGAGGGAGGGGAGGGGGTGGTGTGATGGCGTGATGGCGCGGTGGTGTGGTGGTGTGATGGTGTGATGGCGTGGTGGTGTGGTGGTGGGGTGGCGTGATGGCGCGGTGGTGTGGTGGTGTGATGGTGTGGTGGTGTGGTGCTGGGGTGGTGGGGTGGCGTGATGGCGCAGGGGTGCGGTGGTGTGATGGCGTGGTGGTGTGGTGCTGGGGTGGTGTGATGGTGTGGGGGTGTGGTGGTGGGGTCGTGGAGTGGCGTGATGGCGCGGTGGTGTGGTGGTGTGATGGCGTGATGGCATTGTGGTGGGGTGGCGTGATGGCGTGGTTGTGTGGTGGTGTGATGGCGTAGTGGTGTGATGGCATGGTGGTGTGGTGGTGGGGTGGTGTGGTGGTGGGGTGGCGTGATGGCACGGTGGTGTGATGGTGTGGTGTGGTCCTGGGGTGGTCGGGTGGTCGGGTGGTCGGGTGGTCGGGTGGCGTGATTGCGCGGTGGTATGGTGGTGTGATAGCGTGGTGGTGTGGTGCTGGGGTGCTGGGGTAGCGTGATGGAGCGGTGGTGTGGTGGTGTGGTGGTGTGGTGGTGTGATGGCGTGGTGGTGGGGTGGTGGGGTGGCGTGATGGCGCGGTGGTGTGGTGGTGTGATGGCGTGGTGGTGTGTTGCTGGGGTGGTGGGGTGGCGTGATGGTGCGGTGGTGTGCTGTGGTGCTGTTTCTTTGTGTGTGTGTGCAGCTTGTTTTTGTTGTTGTTTTTTTTTCCTTGAAGATTTATACTGCCTATCATGGATAAGTCTGAATAGACTTGTTTTCACCAATTGACAGTTTGTCGATAGAAAGCCCAAGCCTACACTTTTTCCAACCCAAGAGATTTTTAACCTCCCACACCATATAGACATGGTATGAGAGCAACTGGCCTTTGATGACGCTGTAAGTTATTCACAGCGGTGTAAATCCAAATTGGTAGAGGTGGGGGGCACAGGGAATCAAACCACTGACCTTCAGATTAGGAGTCCGACCTAGAAAAAATGCAGACACTCTAACCACTCCACCACAGCTCTTTCATTTGGTCCTCATTTAGAGTTATTTAGGGTTATTTAAATTTGCATAGTCCGATGAAGCATCAAATTTTCAAAACCAAAAAGCTTACCTAGATCTGATTCTACATATTTATCTTAGATACTGCTAAAGTTATTAAGCATTTGTTGTCAAATAGAAGGGCATGGGGAGTCAATTTAATAGAACCTGTTACTGCATAAGCCTATGGCATTAGAGTTTTGGCGTGCTTGACAAAATTAATTTGGCTTGTTGTCACTTCAAATATCTCCAAAGTTAGCCATTTAAACTAAAAGTTACTTCAATCTAAAGTAAAGTAGCTTATAATGATCAATTCAAAGCTGTATTGTCCGATGAGAACATCAAATTTTCAAAACCAAAATAGTGATATAGACTTGAGTGGTCAAACCTAACTTAAACACTGGTGCACTTATCAAACATTTGTCATCACATAGAAGGGAATACAGAGGCAATTTAATAGAACCTGTTACTGCAGAAGTCTAGTGTCAGAGTTTGGCGTGCTTTCCAAAATTGATTTTGTACGTTTTGCACTTCAAATATCTCAAAACTTAGCCATCTAAAATAAAAAGTTACTTTACACTAAAGTAATGTAGATTACAACAATCAGCCTAATATATTTATCTCAGAAAATGACAGAAACGCAAAATCATCGGACTATACAATTTTATTGTATTTATCTCAGAAAATCACAGAAACTCAAAGCCATCGGACCTTGAAATTGTAGGTAACCAATCAAGAAAACTGGCTTCTATGGTCAATCTGGGACTACTATGGCCATCCCGTCCCTTCCCCGCCTGATATTACAACATATGTAGGTTTAGTTTCAACACAATTGGGGGCATTGTTGCTCCCATTAACATTGGACAAAGTATCCCATCTTTTTTTTAATTAAAAAAAGAAATGTAAGCGTTGAAACGCTCAATATAGTTGATGTTTCTTAAATGTGAGTGTTTCACCAATGTACATGGAATATCCATGTACAAACCAAAAGCAAAAGTATCTCAAATTCAAGTGACCAGTGACTAGCTCTTTAAGGCTAAGGGCTTGACACTACAGACTGGGATGCAGGAGTTGAGGTTGGAACAAGGTGGGGAATGTGAATAGCATCATTACTGAAGAAGTCAATAGGTTGATTCCAGTGCACAGTCTCCGGGGGAAATCGCAACAACAAATATCAACGATCTTGGAGCAAGTATGTTGTCTCCACTTGTGTGGTTGTAGATACACTGTGAACATGAAAGTATACTCTACACATGCTTAATGCGCTCACAATGATGGAACTCTGCCTGATACTATGATCTCTGTTATTCTTGTACCAGTAATTAAGGACAAGATGCTAGAATTGACAGTAAGGATAACTATAGACCTATAGCACTTACTAGTATTTTGTCCAAACTATTTGAAAATATAGGCCTACTGGTAGACAGGCTGGAGTTGTATTTAAAAACAAATTATAATCAATATAGCTTCAAGTGAAAGCATGGAACAAATATGTGCATTTATGCTCTTAAGGAGATTATACAGAAGTACCCTAGTTTAAATTCTACTATGTTTTTGAGTTTTCTTGACGCCTCTAAGGCATTTGATAGAGTGAATCATGCAAAACTGTTTGAAAAGCTAGTGCAGCATGGTACTCCAGGCTATCTAATCAGGATATTAAAATTTTGGTATTCGCACCAATCAATGGTAGTCAGGTGGGGTGATGCCATGTCAGAACCCTTCCAAGATAGTAATGATGTACATCAAGGAGGGATATTGTCCACCTATTTTTTAAATGTTTATATGGATGACTTGTCGAAAAGGTTAAATCAGTGTAAAACTGGATGTATTAATGGTTTATTACTTCTAAATCATCTTATGCCGATGACTTGGTAATATTCTCACCATATAGTAGTGGACTGCAAATGATACTTAATATATGCTCTGAATTTTGACGCATGCGCAGAAGCCAGGCGGAGACCTGAAACTGGCGGAGATCTGAAACCGCGACACCGGGGGTTCGAATCCATCGACCTATTAACACGGGAGACGGATGCTCAACTCATATGGCCATACCGTCTAGTGGTTGTGTCTACTATTACTAGTACCCATATAAAGTAGCCGTAATACTTGCTGAGTTGAGAAGGAATTACTACTATTTCAGCAAATGTGAATATATGCATATTATAAGTAAACTAATACATATGGTATAAAGCCATGTTTACATGGGTGAGTTAAGTCGGCTTAACTAATTCGCCTCCTTTAGTTCGACTCAAATTGGTCATGTGAACACTACGCTGAGGCCACTTAAGGCTAAGTCGCCTCATCTAGTTTGCTTCAAGTAAACCGCGTCACGAGGTAGTATTGATGAAGTGAACTAGCTTAAGTCGGCCCATCTTGCCTGTGTGGACAGTAGCGGTTTACTTGAGGCGGATTAAGCACGTCACACTATATAATATAATTTGGTCTATGAACCTGCTAGAGGTACACATATATTTTTCATATCTAGGTCGAACCCACACTCTCTCATGGCGACGTCGACTAACCGAAACTGGCACTGGTTAGTATGGACTTGCTCATGCACAGATATCGATTTCCGCCTTAAACCGCTCCGTGTGTAGACATGACACTAGTTCGCCTCCTCTAGTTCGCCTTATCTAGTTCGGCCCAAAGTTGTGGGTGTAAACACGGCTTTAGACTGCATACACTCTTATATATATATATATGTGTAGCTTATATATATGTATATATATACACATATATGTGTGTGTGGCTTACTACCACGGATATACGTATTTACATATGTATATATACGTATAATACATATGGTATATATATTATATATGATATATATACATATATATGTAGGCCTATATATGATAGGCACACACATATAAGAGTGTATATGTAGCTTAATGTTTGTTTACTTGTATGCATGCATGCACACTTGCTGAAATATTAGTAATTCCGTATATATATATATGTATATGTATATATATATATATATATATATATATATATATATATTGTGTGTGTTTGTGTGTAAAGGCATAACATAAGTCACCGTAGATGGCTTAAGCAGCGTGCCAAGTGTTACAACAAGGAGGGATAAATGTTTTTTCCTTCTTGCTGAAACCTAGTTATTATATGTTGGCTAGATTAGCTCCAATTAAACACCACCATCATTATGTGTGCAATTATGAATCAATCGGAGTAAGATTATTTAATTAATAAATAAATAAGTGATAAAATATTTAAGTTATATAAAATAGTTAATGACAGTTAAGAGTAAGAAGAGTTAGGAGTAAGAATTTGAAGAGTTTCACCCAGGGTGTAATCGATTAATCAACTCGGGTCACCCGAGCCACTTTTTGGCGCATGCGCACATCCTACATATTCGGGTCGAATAATCGAATACACTTCTCTGCGCTCGGGCGAATTTTGTTGTTGTTAATAGCCGATAAAACTACAGCAAATTAGGATTTAAAGTATTTTATGATGGCCTAGTTTAGCTATATTTCCATTTCGTTATTCTTGAAAAAAAAAATGTATGACTGGTAGCTGTTATCCTGCAGCAAATGTGACGTCATCGCTCATAGCCAACCCCAGCTAGGAGGTGGGTTACTTGGGTCGGATCATTTTGCACACGGCACGTGTATTTGTCGACTCTACTTGCAGCGTTCGATTTGAAATTCTGACGACTCGGGTGACCCGTGTCGCTCGGGTCGTGTTAATCGATTACGTCCTCATAGATTATAAATCGATGTTCTGTGGAGGTAGATTTGGCCTTAGTGTCGGACCGACAAATGGGGGTGGAGTCTTTAGTATGAAACAAACAATGATTTTAGGAGAGGTATATTTTGGTATTGCGTCAACTAAATTAATATTGGGAGCTTCAGTTGAACTTACATAATAAGTGGCCAATGGGAGAGCGAGTCATGTAGTTAAATTACCTTAATTTATAAGTACCTAATCGCTGTTGAATCTCATTAAATTCACTTGTGGAGAGCTCATACTCCCCCCCCCAAAAAAAAAACACAAAAAAACCGGTGGTGACGTAGTGGTGACGTAGTGGTGACCTGGTGGTGACGTAGTGGTAATGTATGGCGATGCATGAGAAATAAACAAAAAAAGTTTGGCACAACGTGTGGCTAATGTGCCTCTCGCACGTGCAGCGTTTACCTAGCATTGGCATAACGCGCTCCCAATGTTCTGCTAGCAACTGTTAAACGTTTTGCACAACGTATGAGAGCGTAGTGCCAGTGCATGAGTTACGCATGTCCAACAACATTCCAGCACATTTCGGCGTTGTGCCAGCGTGCACCCAACACGCACGACTTTGGAGTAACGCATGAGTAATGCATGCTAACGTGCCGTGGAGCACCCGGCCCATCCGGAAAACGCTCACGGTACGTTCGCAGAATGCCGGCGAACGTTATATATGTTAAGCGAGTTCCAGATGTGCGCCCTAGATGTCAAATACCTTGAGACACGGTGGAGAAATGCTAACCATGCATCGGCCATACATTATGCATACGTTAGAACAACATCGTCATATGTTGGTGTTACGTTGCCAATGCATGGACAGAACGCTCTCCATCAGAGGAACGAAAGTTAATGTAGGACAATGTAAGAACAACGTTCCTCCAACATGCATCTAACGTATCTTGCCTAACCTAGGCGTAGCATAAGCACCCATGCGTTGTCGTATGTCGAAAGTTTTGTGCATGCACAAGACTTTGCCAACCCCCTGACATGTGCCGCCATTGGGAGTGCGTTATGCCAACGCTAGGTAAATGCCGCGTGCGCGAGAGGCACATTAGCCACACGTTGTGCCAAACTTTAAAAAAAAATTCTCACGCGTCGACATACGCTAGCACTATGTCGGCCCGACGCTATGCTTATAACCACTATGTTGCGCTGACACCAACTTTTCCCCCACACCAAAAATTTGTACGCATCTCGACCTAAAAAAGTGATTTTACGCGTTGGTGGCGTGCTTGCAAGATGCGTCGTAATGTGACATGGCCTTTACATCTACTAAATGGTGTTCTCTGTGGCGGAGTGGTTAGAGTGTCTGCCTTTTTTCTAGGTTGGACTCCTAATCTGAAGGTTGGTGGTTCTATTCCCCATGCCATCACCTCTACTAATTTGGATTTCCATCGCTGTGTATAACTTACAACGTCATCAAAGGCCAGTTGCTCTGATACCATGTCTATGTGGTGTGGGAGGTAAAACAATCCCTTGGGTCGGTAAAAGTGTAGGCTCGGGCTTTCTATCGATAAACTGTCTAATGGTGAAAACAAGTGATAGGCAGTATAAATCCTGAAGGGGAAAAAAAAGAAGAAATTAATAGTAATTTCATGATGGCTCTCAAATTGCCTAATTGAATGATAAGACATGATTGTAGCGAATAGCTCAAACATCCTGTTTCGCTACATTGTACCGTGATTCACCTCTTTCGCGTTCTTCGGGTGTAGCCGTCCTACATGTTTACAGTAAACAACAGTGACGCGGGAACCGTCGATCGGCAGTGTATCGATTCATCTAGTAGGCGCATCGTGTTGCCTGGACCTTGTCATTACCCAGAACTCCCTGCGCACTTTGTTTGCGAGCGCACGTCACCAAGAAGATGAGGAATTGAGGGTATTTCGTGTTGGATTCCCCCAAACCAGTAACATTTCATCAGTTTCACACATCCTGGACTGTCTATATGGACCCATGAACAATGGCTAGTGCTCAGACCGCCGGGAAATCGGAATTTCTCGTCTATGGGAAATACCGATTAGTACGAAAAATCGGGAGTGGTTCTTTCGGAGATATCTACCTGGGAATAAACATAACCAGCGGAGAGGTTTGTTCACCCTTTTTTGTTGATCCAAAATATAACCCATTCTTATATGTAATCGATTAGAACTTCAAGAAAGCTAATCAGAAAAGGTTTATAGTTTATAATAGTGGCACGATTGTGTCGTCGTGGCCTGTTGTGGTTGCGTATTTGGAGCTTCTTTCTGCCGTTCAAACTTAGATTACAAACCGGAAGGCAGCCATGATAGCTTGTCCTGTTTGCAATGTTGCTTCGCAGTCAATGGAGGCAACGAAGCTGCCACTTTGACTTGACAGACTTGTACAATATCCACCAAATTAAACCTTCCCTTCTACTAGATTTAGTCAGTGTGTGATCATTGCTTATAGTTTGGTGGTAAATAAACTCACTTCTTGCTTGCAGGAGGTCGCTGTCAAACTCGAATCACATAAAGCCCGACATCCACAATTATTATATGAAAGTAAACTGTATAAAATTCTACAAGGAGGAGTAGGCATTCCTCATATCAGGTAAGTGTCAATAATAGTTCCCACCATGTGACCATCGTCATGATCACGCATTATGAACGTTGCTGTAAATGTTGCGAAGTAACCAATTTTTGGCTGCAAGTCTATTTATTATCATAATCATGGTTATCCGATTACACCATTTTACCTGTAGTCATACCGAACCGTCATACGGCATACCGTCATCTAGTCTAGATAAATGATCATGCATGGACCTAGATAAAAGATTCACCCGGTACTTGTAGTACACGGGTGAAGGACAACGTAGTGTAAATACGGGCGAAAATATGGAACATGAACTAGAAACTGTGGCTCCAGTATCAAATGGCTACTCATATACTCGATATAAGCACAGAGTTGGTGAAATGGGCGAGATTGCAAAAAGACAAGATGGTGGCCAGAGAATGCCGTCGATTTCACTTATAAATTGCATTAAAGTATATGTTTTATTATATTTTCCAACTCAAAAGTAGCGGGTAAACATGAAGACATATACAACGAATAAATGTTGCTTCTTAAATTGAGAAATTAGGCTCTCATAAAGACTCATTTCATTAGCCCCATTTTTCTACCGTTTTTATATAAGGCTAATCTTCACCCGTGTACTACAAGTACCGGGTGAATCTTTTATCTAGCATGGACCTAGATAAAAGATTCACCCTGGTCCCTGTACTTGTAGTACACTGGTGAATGACAACGTAGTGTGGATACGGGCGAAAATAGCTTTAGTATCATAAGTATGGAACAGGAAGTAGAATGCCTGCCTCCAGTATCAAATGGGTACTTATATCGACACAGAGTTGGTGAAATGGGAGAGAATGCAAAAAGACAAGATCGTGGCCATAGAACGCCGCCGATTTCACTTTTAAATCTTATTAAACTACGTGTTTTATTGTATTTTTCAACTCAAATGTCACGGGGAAATATGAAGACATATGGGTCGTTCTCAGAAACTGTGTACCACTTGAGGTAGTCTACTTGAAATGGATATTTCAAAGAAACCCATTATTGGAGTGTCAATATTTAGATTTCATCATTTAGCCCAATAATGTGGGAGATATTTTAGATCAAAAGTAAACCCCGTCCTGATATGACCTTAGATGTTGCTAGGACGTAAAACAACAACAAACATCAAAAGTAAATGTTAATATTGTGTATTATGCATCTTATTGGGATGGATGTAGCTAAATACATAGAAAATTACATCACTAATTTGTGACATTGTCAACAGCATTGAAAATAAAGTGTCACAAACTTAATGAAAACCTATGAAAAACAGCTCATTTCACTTCAAATGGTCATATACAATGTCTTCATTAAGTTGAAGACATTTATTTCTAAATTTAAAAAAAAAAAAAAAAAATAGTTAACCTTTTCTGGAGTCATTAACATCGTAACATTTCGTTTCCACTTGCAAGTACTATGAAACTCTGTATCAAACACTGAGTACAGATACAGTACAGGAACTATTTTCACCATTTGACACTCTATGCATGGACCCAGTTATGCTATAGTAAAAGATAAATCCTGAAATTGTCCCTAAACATTGAAATTTGAGCCGAACGTTTGTGTAAAATTGTTGTTTCCACTGTTACCATGCTAATATTTTTTTGCTTTTCTCTTTAATATTCACAAATAAGACAAAACCATGGCAATGAGGTTATAAATTATTGTTACTACTGTTTATAAAGCAAGTGAAATGTCCTTAAAATGTAAAGTTTTGTGTGGGAAATATTTGATTTTGGAGACAGAGTGGTTTCCATGCTATACTGCTATTTATTGGGTGTGAGCATCATTTGACCTACTTAAAAATGCCAGAATATGTTTATTTTCAATTATTCGATGAAAAAGGACATACACATTGAGGAAACTTGTTTATAGGACTTTGGCACCATTTTGATTTTGTGGTACTGATGTCACACTATTGGTACACAACTTCTGAGAACGACCCATATATATACAAAGAATAAATGTTCCTTCTTAGATTGTGGATTTAGGCTCTCATTTCATTTCCCCACTTTTTCGACAGCTTTTATATAGGGCTGGTATTCACCCGTGTACTGGGAATACAGGGTGAATCCTTTATCTAGCATGGACCCTGTTTTGATGCCCAGTTACGTATTATTTGCTGGAGAATGTTTAATACTTTTCCTGTGGATGTGTGAATGTATTTGATTTTTGTTGATATACATATCAACACTTGATACAATGTCAATAGCATTTAAAAAAAAAAGATATACCAAAATAAGATGTTCCAAAATATAGAGGGAAATAAATTGTATACCGTGACATTTGAAATTTCTACTCTGTAGCTTAATAAATGAATATATTAATTTAAAATAAATTAAACACCAACAGGAATACACCTAGAATTACTTAATTGTTTAAATTGTTCGATTAAGACATTTTCCTACAGCTATACGCTAGGAAAGAAGTCGATTTTTTGTTAGCTTTATAGTAAATTTATATTATGTAAGGAATAATCAGCATATTATCCTTGTTCATTCGCCATAATAACTTAAATAATACAAACAAAACCCTCAAGTATCTGATTCCCGTACAATTATCAAACCCCTGATATATTCAATCAACCATTTGTGAAAATCATGGTTGAGAATGAGAGAAATGCATCAAGAATATTTCGCTATTCGAATGGTTTATCATTATGTAGCCTTGGTGGGATGATTTAATAGATATGCACGATTTGTTGGTAATCTGCGATTTGTGTTTCTAATAAATGTAGGACATCCAACACCAGTCGCAGTGACTGAATTGGTAGAGTGCAGGTCTCTCCTGCAGGATATCGAAAGTTTGATTTCCAGTCGAGTCAATCCAATGACTTAGAAAATCGATACTTGTCGGCTAGACCAGTGTCAGGATGTGATTGAGTGGGATATTGAGTTATGGTGCTGGCGGCTGATTTCTCCCGTGGGTTTGCCGGTTTCCAAGTGTTTAATGGTGGAATTGGTCATGCTTGTGATTGTTTTTTTTTTTTAAGGGCTTTATATACCTGCACCTAGGACACCAGCTGTTTGGCCAGTAATACTAGCTTGCACAAGGCTGCGGTATATTCAGTTGCTGACTATTTACACAAGATGGCCCTTCTCGCAAACTTTCTTTCATAAGGTTGATAAACCATTGAATTTTATTGGAAATGCCTCATGTTAACTGGGCCTAACTTTTATTTGTTATATTATTCATGCTTGTTGATGCTTATCACTTCCTAGCGTGGCGCTAGGCATTAACAGGATACAGCAATGACTGGTTTGCTCAGTGTCTGTGTAATGTGGCTGAGTGGGATATCGGGTCATGGTGCCGACAGCCTGATTTCCCAGTGGGGCAGTACTATTAAGTCGCCACGAGTGCACACTGTCACAAGTCCTGATATGGCCTTAGATGTTGCCAGGACGTAAACCCCAACAACCAACCAATTTATTGTTGTCAGTGTTGATGGAGGTAACTTACCCAATATTTTAAATTTCCACTTGAACCTCGTGCTGGGTGATGATAGTTTGCAGCCGATTGGGCTTGAAACCAAATTCAATGGCAAAGTGATACACAGACTCCATATCAACGATAAGCTATGTTATGATATGGTATCCTATGTCACTGTGTACTTGTGTATTGTCCGGGTACATTGGGTTCAAATCAATCATGTCCGCTTCAATGTGTACTTTTTAATTTATATTTTTGTTATGTATGTGTACATCGGTAGTTCTCTCATCTAGGTCACTTTCATATACATATGTGTATACATGTATGTATATATTATATAATCACAGCTTTTTCTGCATTTTCTCAAGTAAATCTTAGGGTATATATAATTAATATATATGTAGTCTGGAGTTCTGCATTTTCTTATGTAAATATGGATGTGTGTATATGGGCAACTCTCCTGAAAACTGGCCAGAAGTGCACACGGAGAGTTAAAATCTAATATTTGAATTTTAGTCATTTTTTGGTTGCAAATGAAAGCTGGAAATCTCTCCATTACATCTATGTAAAATATAAATTGGTGAGATAAAAAAGCGTAGTCCATAGTTAAGCTATGCCATATGGCAGTATAACATGTGTTGCTCAGACGTAACACATGTTTAGGACACCACACAGGGTGCTTAATAAAAATGTAAGCAGAATTAAATAATTTCATACTGAGAAGCATTAATCATGGCATAATATACAGAAATATGTAGTGCTTATATTGATATAACAAAAATAATTCCCAGCCATGCTTTATTCACTGAATAATTAGTGTACAATATTTGTGTGGCGTCCAGACACCACTGGTTACATCTGTGATGGAAATTCGTAATGTTATTTCTGAAGACATCAAATTAAAAAAAAAAATTTAAGCATGCATACGTGTTAATAAATACTTGCTTGATATATCAATGCAATACAATATGTTAGTAAGGATCCAACCATGTCCCATATGTCATGTTACAAATGGCTCACTGTAAAATGGTCTTTTTTTGGTACAAAACACTTCATAACTAAAAATACGACAGTTGCACGCGGTTAATTTTATTTCCCTTATTTCTTATATCAAATCTGAACATGAATATGAAAAGTATAAGGAAAAAAATAAGTAGGACGTTTTTTTATATTGATGTTTTAAATCTTATCCCATGCTGACCAGTTTTCAGGAGATTGACCCATATATATTTACACAAAGAAAAGGAAGACAAACCTTGCATTAACACCAGTATGCTAACAATAGGATGGCAACATTCGCCTGCTGGTACATTTTAATCAGTGTCATCTTTGATGATAGATGATGACATCACCGTATGCCGCATAAGCAACAAAGGAAACCAAACTGGTCAATTTTGACATCTCCAACATCAGTCATGTAGACTACGTGTCTAATGTTTGGCATATCTAAATCTGTATGTGTTTTTTTATCTATATAGCTACAATTAATAGTTATTTGTGATAGTTATATAGCATTTTTAGATTTACAGATGGGGATATTTCTTCCCTAACTTATGGGTCAGTTTTTCAGGAGTTATAGGTTGAAAATTGCTAAATTATTTATTTTAGCCTCTTTGTCAGGTCATTTCTAAAAAAAATTCTCCAGTCTATCAATGTACATTGTAATGTCAAATGATTAAAAAAAAAAAAAGTTAAAAGAAAACATGTGCGTGAAATATGTAGTTTCATGCATATTTGTCCGTCGTCATTGAGAATCGTGATTTAAAAGAAGAAAAACAATTATACTTCAGTTTCAGATATTTGTGAGAAAGATCTAGTATTCTACGCCCTTGTTGATTTTCACGGATTTTTGTCATTTTAAACAAAATGCCAGGGATATCTGACAGCCGGAGTTGAGTCAGTCAGAATCTCCGCTGCAAGGGGTAGGCCGTCGTGATATGACCGTAAATATTGCTAGGACTTAAAACGGAAACAAACGAAAGCAAAATAGTGAATTTCCGTAAAAACTCGGAAATTCTTCCGTAGGATTAGCACTGTCAAGGAATCGATGAAAATTCCCAGAAGTCAGATTTCATACAGTATTCTCCAAGCATAGATTTTGCACCAAGCATGACCAATCATTACAGATCTTACTGGGAGAGCATTCTGCTGTCATTAATGTGGCTGTATTGTCGGCCATTTCTTCTTCGATTTGCCGCGGTGGCCAAATCGGTTCAGCGCTGGCTTCCTGTGTGGAAGGCTGGGAGTTCGATCCCAGTCGCTACTTAGCCTGGCGTGTGGCATTAATAGGATAGGACATGTACTGGTTAGCACAGTATCAGGGTAATATGACTGCATGATATTGGGTCATCCACGGCGCCGGCAGCCTAGGGGGGGGGGGGGCAGCACTAAAAAAATTGCACTGAGTGCGCACTGTGACATGTTGCTACCCGTCCTGATATGACCTTCGATGTTGCTAGGACGTAAAAGAACAAACAAACCTTCGGTTTTCACCACCCTCCCCTTCCAACACCACTTTCCAGGCTGTAGGATTTCACGATAACGTATTGTTACCGTGCTGGGCCTGTATGCATGGGCCGGAGCTAAGGCCCTAACCGCGGCTAATTTAGCCCCACATGTGGGGCTAAATTAGCAAATCCGCATGCATGAGCCGGTGCCAGCTCTAGTAGAAAATCCGCATGCATGAGCCGGTGCCAGCTCTAACCGCCGACCGTAGCCTAGGCTAAGTTACCCTTACTACAAGTCAGGTTTAACTGCTAGCCGCCCCGGTTAGTGTGCCGTGTGAGGCTCTCAATCTATTCAATGCTGTCATATTTAACAGAATTACACACGCAAAAAGTGAAATTTTATCAATTTAACCCTAAATGCGAAGCGATATTAACGCCGCGGCAGCGGCGATATTAATATTTTCGAATCGACGAATGTAAAGTAAACAAACCGCCGCCGCAACGACGTCGATATCCGTACTGTCCAACGTCAAATAAAAATGGCCGCCGCCGAATCGGCGGCAATATATTATGCCCAAATCTATTCAATGCTGTCATATTTCACAGAATTACATACGCAATAAGTGAAATCTTATCAATTTAACCCTAAATTCGAACCGATATTAACGCCGCCGCCGCATTGGCGGCCTTATTCATATTGTCAAATCTAGGGAATTCCCAAATCTATAAATATCTTCACGGTTTGCTATCCGCCCCGGTTAGAGGACCCGAGCATACTGTTTGACCTACTTCACCCACCCCATCCTAGCCGCGGATAGCTATCCGTGATATAGTGTGTAGCTCCGGCTACGCGTAGCAGCGGCCCATGCATACGGCCCCTGGGGAAACTACGGAACTGAAATAGCGTTTTCCATGATATTACGGCAATTAAAATTTTTAATTAAGTGCTACAGGCGGTTGTTTTCATTACATTGTAGATGATTAAAGGTATATGTACAATTTCTGCACAGGTGTGTTAACAATATACTCCTACTAAATTTAATTAACTTTCAAGAATGGGTCCCCTTAACAAATTTTACGGAACCGAAAAACAGTTGCCCATGGGTTCCCATGAGTACCAGGCAAGGAACCCAAAAAGTGTTTCCCATGAAATCTGAAATCCTACATCCTGACTTTCATCTATGATACACTGCTTCCACTGTCCCGACCCTGTCTCTTTCTCTTTTAATAACTCCCGTTCACTGGCTTGATATATATCAAGGCGCCATGCTGTATTGCATCGTCCAAACAAATCAGGCAATCTTGGAACAGTCTACGGAATAAGTACACTCCTTCCCTGGGTATGTCGCCAGTCCTGCTGTGTAGTCTTGTGCTATGAGATCATTTAGTACTTTAACAAATATTAAACTAAAATAAAGGAAGAGTATTTTCATTTTGTTTAGCACTTGTTTTGACTGAACCCCCCACATACATTACATACATTACATACATTACATACATTACATACATTACATACATTACATACATACATACATACATACATACATACATACATACATACATACATACATACATACATACATAGTGACCTTTAGGGCTGGGAGGGATAAGCGCCCTACTTCCCTGCAGGTCCCACCTTCAGTTCCCTTCCCATAGATCAAAATGAAAAATGTATCGGTCACAACTTGAACATCGTGAATACGGTTTCCCAATAAAGATGCTATTAAATTTTGTAATGTAAAAAACAGTAATTTTAAGTAGCATGAACGAATACAGGTGTTATTGTCTAGCCAAGTGCTTTGGGGGCTGATGTCATGGTAACCAGCTAAATGTCTATCAACAGACTACATGTCATGAATATGATCTTGGTTGCCAACATGACCAATCATGATGACACATTACCTTCACTGACACGCGCAAACACTCATCCTATAATAATGCTCGATGTCCACCAGAAATTATTATTAGTCAGCGTGGTTGTTGTATACCTGCAGGCTAATCATTCACTCGGGGTTCATTCGGGGTCTTGAAAGGCTTGGATGTTTACAAAGCATTCTTAAATTAAATTTTTGGTCCTTGATGATTTCGGCTGAATTGAGTAGCCGCTGTAGTTCTGATTCGTTGGGTTACTCCTCAGCGCTCCATCGCTGTCAGCAGCCACATATGTCTCATCAGCTTTTAGTTAACGCGGCTAATTTAGTTGGAGGTTGGGTGCTGTGGCTGATTCAGTAGAGCGCAAGCTTACCATGGGGAAAGTTCAGATTTTGAATCCTAGCTGAGTCAAGCCAATGACATACCAAATTTATACTTGTCACCACCCAAGCCCGGTGTGGCGGTTTCAGCCGTGCACCAGTTTCAGCCGTGCGCATACTCAAACTCAAGGCATTGTCAATGGTCGAGCAATCTTCATATAGAAAATATAGAAAATACAGAAAAAGTGAAATATCTCTAAAACCACACCACCTATTATAGAAAACATCTTTACCAAAAACATCATATTAAATTTCTAAGGTTAGGGTTCTTGATTTCTATTAATTTTGAATAAAACTAATGTTTTGCACTGCGCGTACCGTCAAACTCAAGGCATTGTCAATGGTGGTGAGCAATCTTCATACAGAAAATCCAGGAAAAGTGAAATATCTCTAAAACCACACCACCTAGAAACAAATCGCTTGGTACACTTATAGAAAACATCTTTACCAAAAACATTATATTAAATTTATAAGGTTAGTGACTCACGACCATTGACAATGCCTTGAGTTTGACGGTACGCGCACGGCTGAAACTGGCGAACGGCTGAAACTGGAGCACGGCTGAAACTGCCACGCCGGCACTCAGTATTATTAGGATAGAGCAAGGACTGGTTCACTCGGTATCAGGATGATGTGAATGAGTGGGAAATGGGTCATGGTGCCAGGTGGCCTGGTCTCCCAGTGTGGCAGTATTATAAAGTCACCATGAGTGCGCACTGTGAAAAGTTGGTACCCGTGCTGATAGGACATTAGATGCTGCCAGGATGTTAAACTCGAACAAACAACAATTTAGTTGGCAATGACTTTGTCAAATAAAATGTCAGCTTACATAGGAGATGGAATCTATACCAGTCGATGATTTGAGGCATGTCTGTTACATTGTCACACCCCAGGAAATGTCTCAGTATCCTTTATCTTTTGTTTTCCGTGTTTAATTTCAAACGTTATGTAAATGTTTACTACAGAATTCACAGTTCTTCATGTTATCAATACCGCTACTACCTATAATAATAATAATAATAATAATACTACTAATAATAATAATAATAACAATGTGCATTTAATAGAGCGCACTCACTAGCAGGAACAATTCTAAGTCACTGCACTAAAAGCACAGAATGGCACATTAATGAATAACCTGATTTAAGACAAATTTTTTTAAACACCACCCAAAATCTCTGAAGGATGCAGAAATTTCATTTACCAAAAAAAAAAAAAGCAGCCTGAAGGAGGTGAATTTAAACCGACAAATCTGTTCCCTCAACCCGAACTGAATCACGTCAATTGTAGCATTTTACTTTACACTCTTAGACCCGGCAAATTTGACCAGGATCTCACTAGTTGGTCGACATTTTGGACAAATTCCTAAGATATGTAACATGATGTGTGGACGTCAAGGATTTTGTTGTTGAATTGGCGGTGGGGGTGGGGAGTTCAGTAAGCATGAAATGCGGATACATGGGTGGCGCCGTGTGGGCACCCACGTTGCGGGGAGGGGTCATGGGGAGGGGAGATGGGGGGTGGAGCCTGGATGATGCCCTGGGAGTCATTAATGCTGCTCAGTCATCATCCATTGTTTGGGCTGTGTGCACCGAAGCCTGGTTATTTCACATCCACACTAGATAGGTGTGCGGGGCTGTCAATGGACACTTTTATATGGGCGGGACTGTGTGTGGGGGGGGGGGGGGGTGGTCAGGGAGTGACATATGAGTCAGTGTTGAGGAAATCACTTGTTGAAAATTGAGTTGGGTTTTAATTTAATTTCGCGCCGCTTTTCGGGAGTCACTTCTGTTTGTTTTCTGGCATATAACATGCAGTGTCCAATCAAATCAGCCAATTTTGGAACAGATTACTTTTTTTTTTTTACAAACACACCCAACACCAACACTGAGAGCCATTTTTGGAACCTTAGTGTATTTATATAGACAGCTATATATATATTTATTCACAATTTCCATACACAAGCATATATTGAGCATCTTGGTAATAATAGAAAATGTAGAAACTGTGTAACCATTAATGGTTGTCTTCCCACTGCCCCTTATGAACAAATAATATGTAATGCAACAACAATATGACCCCTGCCCTGTCCTGATATGACCTTAGATGTTGCTAGGACGTAAAACAACAACAAACAAACATATGACCCCTGGAGCTGATATACAGATAACCTACAGACTCATCCTCGAGGAAGCAGACACATGTTAGACAAGGATATGAGGAGACCAGGACTTGTTTACCAACAGATAAATTCTCTGGTTTAAGTGATAACTAATTGATCGTTACTCATTGGGTCTTTATGTAACCACTCAAGTTTAAGAAGCGGTGTTAGCATGACTTCTTTACATATATGGGTCATTCTCAGAAACTGTACCACATTTGTGACATGGAAGCGAAAAGTGAAAACATTCCAAATAATAGCAGAAAACATTCAAAAATAATAGTTGAATCAATATAGATATCAAAGTTTAAATGTTGTGCATGTCAGACTTGAAATCTTGTATTATCACTTTTTGAAAACTGAGAAAGTTGCTGAAATTAACTGTAACATCCATCCATACCATCATTTTAACATGCATCCACAACATCACTTTAACACACAATGAATTCGAACAAGATATATTTGATGTCAGTTAAGAGAAGAGAAAAACGTTTGCATAGATGTATGGTGTCGATGTGCAAAATTTCTTATTTTTACTTCATCACAAAACCAGATAAGCATATTTTGGATACATTTTGTGGGATAGAATAAATACATGTAGTATTGCTAACATAATTAAAACACAGAGTCAACAATAATTAGTTGACTTACTATCCCCCAGAAAGAAGGCAAAATCATTAACAATGTGATGTGGAAACAAAAAATGTGGTACAGTTTCTGAGAATGACCTAGATCTGTGCTATTGCTTTATAAAATTACCGATTTGGCTATTCTGTCTGGTAGATTTAAGATTTGTTGTTATTCAACGAAGCGTAATAAATTCATTTGTCCTATAATTAGCAGCCAATATTTGATTTCCATTTTCAAAACCATACAACCATGTGTAAGTTTCGTGAGAATGCATTCCAGCCATTAGATTTGATCAGATGTGTCAAAATTAATTTCTAATTGTGTCCCAGTTTTATCCCCGACCAGTGCTAAGAGCTGAAATGCACCAATTAATGTATATTTCTTTTTCAAAATGAGATAAACTATGCATGCATGGTACATTGTATTAATATTTTCCACAATGAAATTGGCAAAATACAAGTTTGTGAATCTCCAAATAAAAGTTTAATCTTTAAATAAAAGTTTGTGATTCTTGATGACATAAGTTTTTGTTGGTGATTATTAGAGTGAGTTATAGTCTGTCCTGTTACAGTGAGTAGGTTTCCTTGGCGGGGGTCTCCCTGTGCTTATGTACTGTGAGTCTGTGGGAGTCCATTAAGTAGGCATGCACAGTCCTGGTGCCTTAGCACAGTGGTGAGCGGGTCTTGCCGACCCCACACCCTACCTATAGCTAGTTGTCAGGTAAACACTTCCTGTGGGAGTCAGATAAGATGGCTGACAGTGCCCCTCAGGCACCCATACCCCCCCCCCCCCCACACACACACACACACACATACCTACCTATAGCTATTGCCAGGTAAACACTTCCTGTGGGAGTCAGATAAGATGGCTGACAGTGCCCCTCAGGCACCCATACCCCCCCCCCCAGAACACGCCCGCACACACACACACACACTACCTACCTATAGCTAGTTGCCAGGTAAACCCTTTTCTGTGGTGAGTCAGACAAGGAGGGCTGACAGTGCCCCTCAGGCACCCATACCCCCCCCCACACACACACACACATACCTACCTTATACCTAGTTGCCAGGTATAAACCCTTTCTGTGGGAGTCAGATAAGAGGGCCGACAGTGAGGAGGCAGGCACCCATACCCCCCCCCCCCCCCCACACACACACACCATACCTACCTATAGCTAGTTGCCAGGTAAACACTTCCTGTGGGAGTCAGATAAGATGGCTGACAGTGCCCCTCAGGCACCCACACACACACACACCCATACCTACCTATAGCTAGTTGCCAGGTAAACCCTTTCTGTGGGAGTCAGAAGGAGGCCGACGTGCCCCTCAGGCACCCATACCACACTCCCCCCCCTCCCCCCCCACATACACACCCATACCACCTTATCATCCACTGCCAGTATAAACCCTTTTGTGGGAGTCAGATAAGAGGGCCGACAGTGCCCCTCGGGCGGGGGGGCCCCCCCCCCCCCCCCCCCCCCACAACACACCCACACACACACCCACACCCACATACCTACCCATACATACATGTGTGTACACACACACACACACACACACACACACACACACACACACACACACACACACACACACACACACACAGAGGTGGGGTGTCCAGGGACCTGACCTGGTAGAGTGCGATAGGCAGGGATGAGGTCGTGAGTCTGATAACATCTAGATCTGCTGCCCAACAAAAACCAAAAATAAATAATAGTTAAAGTTGCATAGTCCGATGGATTTGAGTTTCTATAATTTTCTGAGATAAATATATTAGGTCGATCGTCATTATCTACCTCACTTTAGTTTGAAGTGATTTTGATTTTAAATGGCTAACTTTTGAGATATTTGAAGTGCAAACATGCTAAATTAATTTGGGCAACTCTGACATCATAGGCTTCTGCAGTAAGAGGTTCTGTTAACTTGGCTCAGCATTCCGTTCTGTGTGGTGACACATGTTTGGTAAATGCACCAGGATCTATGTATATATGTATGATCTAAGGATGTATGTGCAATCAAATCTAGATCAGTCTTGGTTTTGAAAATTTGATGTTTTCATCGGACTATGCAGCTTTGATACCAACAACCCACACACATACACCATGCTTTCTGATATGTCTTCGGTCTGGTCTGTATACTGGTCCGTGGGTCAATCGGTAGAGCGCGGGCCTCGTGTGCGGGAGTTAGGGTCTTGGTCGAGTCAAACCAATGACTTTAAACTTGATTCTTGTCGCTTCTTGGCCTGGCGCTCGGCATTAATAGGAGAGGGCAAGGACTGGTTAGCTCCATGTCATTACAATGTGACTGATTGGGATATAGAGTCATGGTGCTGGCAGCCTGATTTCCCAGTGGGGCAGCACTATAAAGCCACCATGAGTGAACACTGTCACAAGTCGGTACCCATCCTGATATGACCTTAGATGTTGCCAGGACTTAAAACAACAAATAAACAAACAAATGTACCTAGGCGCGTTTCTTGACTGTTTACACAGCTGCCGTGCTTTGCGTAGAAGGCGCGACAAACAGTTAGGTGAATGGGCCCAGGGGCTTCTGTGACCACGTCATACAAACGATTCGACGACCGTTCCCTTTAATAAGGGACACATGTCTCATTCTGTGAGATTTTTACGTTCTGATGTCGCAAAATGTCGAATTATACTGGCGAAAATGGCGTTATGTCTGGGGATGGGGTGGGGAGGGCAGTTGGATTTACATTCCAGGTTATGGTTTTACTTTTAGTTGTGAATTTACTTCTGGTAGAGTTTGTGAGTATATTTTATGCAGAACGTGTGTACATTCTGGGTGTAACCCTTCAGCTCTGCACGCCTCGACTCGACTCGACTCGACTCGACTCTACTCTACTCTACTCTACTCTACTCTACTCTACTCTACTCTGCTCTACTCTACAAATGAAAGTCTCATTTGTTGCTGTATAAAGAGAATGTAGAACTGTTGAAGCCTATCTAAAGCAACAATCAATCAATTAAGCCTATCTCTGATGTCTAGCATTTCGGCGTGTAACTGGAAATTAATTTGGCATATTTTTACTTCAAAATTAACCCTTCATGGTAAAAGTTACTTCAAAGTAAAATGGATTTTAATGACCAACCTGATATACTATTTTAGTATTTATCTTAAAAAAAAAAAAAAAATACATGCACAGTTCGACGGTTTTGAGTTTCTGGCGACTTTAAATGTTTAGCTCTTTTAATGAACACCGTGCACGCTTGAAAATACTATTACTAGACTGGTTGCTTGTACCATTTTGGAGATTTGCTGACGGGCACCACACTAGCCCTAGGGTGATTCCTGTGGTATACATGTACATACTTGCCAAGTTCTACTGAGTTAGTCCTCATGAAAACAACACTGTAGTACAAGCCTGCATTACAAGTAGTGCAACAACTGGTGTATGTATACATTTTTGTCATTGTTGTTGTGGGTGACTGGTTGGTTGGTTGTTGGAGTTTTACGTCCTAGCAACACCTAAAGTCATATCAGCATGAGTACCGACTTGTGACAGTGCATACTCATGGCGATTTTAGAGTGCTGTCCCATTGGGACATAAGGCCGTCGGCACCATGACCCGATACTCCACTCAGTCACATTATCCTGACACTGAGCTAACCAGTCCTTGCCCTATCCTATTAATGCCAAGCGCCAGGCGAGGAAGTGACAAGTATCAGTTTTATACGTCATTGGTTTGACTCGACCGGGAACCCAAACTCCCGATCTCCCGCACACAAGGCCCGCGCTCTCTCGACTCGGCCACCACGCCCGGTGGTTGTTGTTGTGGGTGAAAGATACTGTCACGGTAGAACTGATAGTTATAATAAGTGATGGCCTGACCAGGTTGTTTGCAAGCAGAGCGTCAATGATTCATCCGTCACGTAGTACCTTTGTGGATAAGTGGCCTCCTTATCCTAAAACTGCTCTACTTACACAACCTCCATGTGCATCCCATCTGCGCATGAGTGGTGCTTGTACATGGCAGGGCTAGCAAATCAACGCAGTCTAAGGCTTAATAAATTTGTTAAAAATTGGTGATCGTCCTTTTGAAATAAAAATCAAGGTCGGACGGGTGGTTTTAATTTTAATTTTAAATTATTGATGTTGACTTATTATGTAACCAGACGTGAGTTGAGCATACACATCAGTTGAGCATCCGCCTCCCATTCTGGTACAGTGGTAGGTCGTGGGATTCGAATTCCTGTGTTCGTACCCTGGCCGAGTCAAACTAATGACCTAACAATTGATACAAAAGTTGAATTGCTGCTAGCCCAACACATTTTTAACAGTTTAAAATTATATTTTTTGTTAATTTCAGGGGTGCGAGGTTTTTCAGGCACGGAAAGGGATGATCACCAATTCTTTCAATTTTATTTGGCCTAACCGTGCATTGTGGGTAGCAGAAAAGTGGGTCTTCAAATCCATATTTATAAGTATCGAAGGGAACCAACTTGTTACTTGAAGTAGCCAGCATTAGCTATGTTCATCGGGGTGATGCATATATAGAGAACATTGCATCTGGAAGCCGGATTCTAAACATTAGGCTATCTAGGTCACCTGATGCAATCACCCTACCCATGCCTACCTGTCTATGTGGCTCCTTGCCCGAGAGGTCAGTGCAGACTACTTGCTCATCCCTTTGCATCTGTAAATCTTTTCGTCCATAAGTCTTTTGAATGGCTTACTTCTGTACATCATTTAATGTTTATGATTACACATATACAGACAATGCACATGGTAGGTTCGACAGCCATACAGCATTTAGCTGATCATAACATCAATCCAATATACATTTTTTTTTTCTTTAAAAAAAAAGTTGAACATCAATTCTACCCTACCACCATGGCCTAGTGTCAGCGTGTGTATTGTACTATATTACGCATTCACAGAAAGCTAAATGCGCAAAATGCGCAAACTGCATCCGGTTTGTGATGACATTCACCACACACACACCACCACCACCACCAACAACCACACCAACCACCATCACCCCCTCAAACCGGTTATACAGACAACAATTACAGAAGTGGAAATTTTTACTGGTGGTTTTCATCTCTACTGCTATCACTGTCAGTACAGATTGTTGTTTTTGTGGACTCCCAGCGCCTGGCAGATCCAGCAAAGAGGGCCTGGTCATCAGGTGGTTTATCGCCTTGGTTACAGCAGGGCCATGCCTGATCTTTGTCGGTCATATTCAATCGGAAGACTTTAAGCAAAAAAATGACTGGGCGCGATGATCGAATCGAAAAGGTGAAATAAATCTAAAACTGCACAACTTAGAAACAAACCGCTTGACACACAAACAGATCAAATGTTTAACAAACAGATTATATTAAATGTATATTCTTAGTCTTCGGCATTTCTATTAATTTTGAATAGAACTGATGGTTTGCACTGCGCGTATCTGAAACTCAATGGCAGTGTGCCTTGGTTCTGCAGCCAAGGTGCTTACGCATCCACAATGTTTATAAACATTGAAAGGGGTCTATAAATACAGGCTGCTTTGGGGAATGTTCTGCTGTCATTGTTGTGACCCTATCACTGTCGATTTCTGTCTGTTTTTTTCTCTGGGATCACTTACAATGCTGTTGGAGGTAGCTACTAGCTGCGTATGGTTCAGTGGTCTGGCTACATAGCATAAGCTATGGCGGGCCCACCATCTGTTGCAGCATAAGTTGTAAGCCAGTCATCCGTTGGCAGCTTAAGTTGATTTATTTCAGTAAGCCCACCAAACGTTAGCAGCAACTTATTTCACTAAGCCCACCAAATGTTAGCAGCGTACGTTGTCTTATTTCAGTAAGCCCGCCAAACGTTAGCAGCAACTTATTTCAGTAAGCCCACCAAATGTTAGCAGCATAAGTTGTCTTATTTCAGTAAGCCCACCAAAAGTTAGCAGCGTAAGTTGACTTATTTCAGTCAGCCCGCCATCTGTTGGCAGCAGTAACTCACACATTCTACCTTTACGTGGAACCAGTTTTAACGATTCCCGCCATCCCGTTCCTGAGTAATAGGGAGACCATTGGGGTTGTGACGCTGAGTGTGTCGATGCGTTGCCATGACGACTAGAGGTGTGTGTGGAGCCCGGCGACATCTCCATCTCTCCCCGCCTACCTGTGCAGGGCACCCCCAGCGGCCCACGTGCTATTAATAGACGCGCGTATGTTCACAATTTATTATCTGTTGCCATGGGATACTGTCAGCCTCCCAGACAGGGTCAAGTGTCATGGGAAGGAGAGTTGGTGGTGAGGTAGATAACATGTGCACCTCCAGTGTGGTTGAGCGGCGGCCATGTTTAAATCTAAACAAAAACTGCTTTGGTATGATGAATCAATTGTAAACAGTGTATGGGGCTAACTACTAAGCTAAGATGACAAGGCTACTCCCAAATTGAGACTATTGCTGTTCAGCGATGAAAACAAGCCGCAATGCGACTTACTCGTAAATACCCCCCCCAAAAAGAACTTGGTTCCAGCAGAGTGTGTTTATCTATGTTGCTATGTTGGTGAACTGGGAGAGAATGCAATGCATAAAAACCATAATGGCGGCTCTTAGGTTCTCTCCATTCAAATTTTAAAGTTTATTCAGGGATGTGATTTTTCCGTGGATTTCTGAAGTTTTAATAATGAAATTGGTTGTTCTTGTGATTTATGCAGATCCAGTGAAAAAATATGTAGTGTTATATAGAGGGGTAATATCATCATCATTATTTATTTATTTTTGTGTATATTATGTGTATTATAATGGATTATAATTATATAAATAACGAAGCATAATCTAAGGTTTAATTATATATTATTATTATTGTATGATATTATATGTATTAGGAGTCGCGCGTCCACCCTCGAATGGGGCGCCACCTGTATGGTGCCAAAAGTTGTCTCACTTCGGTTGCAATTTTCTTCAATACAAACATGTGTCCGCTCAGCTACAGCTAACAGCTACACGTGACATGACGTATTGCGACTCGTGCGGCACGTCGCACAAATCAGACAAGTGCTGTAAGAAAAGAAAAGGAAAATGCAGAAAGTTACAAGGGCTTTATGCAGTGGCTTTATAAACAAAAATAAAATTAAAAAAATCCGCTTGTGCTATACGAAAAATCTGTATTTTTCTTCTGAAAATATTGCTTTTGTGGTCCTTTAAATTCTTAAAATGTATGTGCTTCTGGAGGGGGGAGGGTACAGCACCCTGGGCACCCAGACCCCGGCCTGACATTCACGTTTTTTTTTTGCTAATGGCCAATCACGTCCCTGTTTATTAATCCACATGTTTTAATCAATTCTGCACTCCAATGTGGACTATGATAGACTGATATTTTAACAATATATTTAACATATTAGATTAGGAATTTATATGTCCACAACCCAGTCAACTGACACTTCCACTATAGGGTTGTTCAGCAGCCCTCGACACAACACAGGACTGTGGGAGGTGGGGGGGGGGGTGAAGGAATAGTGGAAGGTGCAACCAATCATTCAGAGCCCGTCCTGATATGACCTTAGATGTTGCCAGGACATACAACTCCCACAACCAGCCATTCAGAGCACTGGCTTATGTTGTGTGGAAATCTACTTCTGTTTACAGTTATGCTCGGCTTGGACTGGGCCGATTATGCCCGATTTGATCCGATTCTGCTTGACTTGCGGCTGTCTGGAGAGCCGGGCTCCGTTAATGCTCAGAAGGAATGGTGTGTCTGACACCTCAGTCGGGGCTGGGTGCTGGTGTTTTGTGCTGCATGTCAACCCCCAATAGCCTATTTCTACTTTTTGTGATGGGGGGTCGTTAAACGAGTAGGATAGTCTAATAATAAGAGTAGAACAAAATAAAATACATATATATGCCAAGAAAATCCAAAAAAAACTAACATAGGCTACTATCCATACCAACCAATTATCTATCTGCAATCATATACCTTATCAGCAGCTACTGTGTGGTAAGATAACACCAACACTACAACTGGCCAGCGTTGAAAACAAGCCTGGGTACCCGGACTTATATGCTATGGACAGTATAAATACAGCCTCAATTAAAAAAAAAAAAATGTGCTGCATGTCGTGTGAGTACTCTCATTGAGGTGTGCATGCGTGCGTGCGCCCCCACCCGTGAGCGTTACGTATATTATATATATTTAATATTGTGTATTATATCCTCCGGTGCGACTGACACTGGTCAACATCCAGGGGAGTCGAGGCTGGTGAGATGGCGCCACCAGTACAGTGTTGTATCTTACGGAGGATAACAATAATAATAATAATAAGTAATATTACCTTGCGAATCTTTATACTCGCATAATATTTTATACATCACATATATAGTATACAGCAAGTAAAACCTCTCTAAATCGACCGACCATGGGACCAACCGTAAATGGTTCATTTAGGGTGGGTTTAGGGAGTATTTTTTAGCGCTACAATGATATTGTATGGGCAATCGTTTGGGACTCAAATAAAACGAATCAAATAGGGGAGTGGTTGATCTGTAGAGGTGGTCGGTTAGAGAGGTTTTACTCTATATATATATAATCACTGAGGTGTCTCCCTGCGTCTAGCTGTTTATGCAGGGGCCCCAACCACATACATCACTCTCCATACACATGCTCAGTGTTAATGTAAATACCACTAGAAAGGATCAGACCTCTGCTGGGAGTGTGTGTATGATCGATTTGTTTGTTTTGATGGGGCTTGATATCCTAGTAACATCTAAGATCATATCAAGATGGGTACCGACTTGTAACAGTGCATACTCGTGGCCACTATCATAGTGCTGCTTCACTGGGAGACTGGGGCACCGAAGTCATCATGACCCGATGCGATAGCCCACCAAGTCACATCCTGATATTGAGCACACCAGTCGCGCCCTATCCTATTAATGTAGAATGCCAGGCTAGGTAGCAACAAGTATCAATTTGAAAATTAATGGTTTGACTTGGCCGATGTTCGAACTCATAACCTTCCGCATGGAAAGGCAACCAGTGCTCTTAGTGATTCGGCTATCACGTTCGGTCGGTGACTTGCTGGTTGGGGATGCGATGGCATTGCAAGAGATGGTTTCTTTAACCCACCAACCCCCTGAAGTCAGTGGAGGAACTAATGTGGGTAGCAACATACATACATACATACATACATACATACATACATACATACATACATACATACATACATACATACATACATACATACATACATACATACATACATACATACATACATACATACATACATACATACATACATACATACATACATACATACATACATACATACATACATACATACATACATACATACATACATATTACCAGTTTCTGACTTCATATCAAACACGTAAAGGCAGGGAACGCTGTGCTTTGTAATGAAAATAAACCTACAGAATATAGTATGTTGTTGACCAGATGGGATGGCCGAATGAGTTAAAGCATCCGTCTCCCGTGCTGGTAGATCGTGGGGTCATGGGTTCGAGTCCCGGTCGAGTCAAACCAATGACTTTAAAATTGATACTTGTCGCTTCCTAGCCTGGCGCTCGGCATTATTAGGATAGGGCAAGGACTGGTGTGCTCAGTGTCAGGATAATGTGACTGAGTGGGATACCAGGTCATGGTGCCGCCGGCCTGGTTTCCCAGTGGGACAGCACTATAAATTCATACATACATACATACATACATACATACATACATACATACATACATACATACATACATACATACATACATACATAGTAGAGGCATGTATAGATTTAAAAAGGAAAATTATCTGTGATAAATAAATAATGGTGCTTGAAAAAAAAAAAAGGTGGTACGGGTCTAAGCTGACTAGGTCGTGGCCCTAACAGTAACACTGCAGCAGCTCCTTATGCTGTAGTGCAAGGATGACGAGGGCGGTGTGTATTATACTATACGCGCCTGCACGTACAGAGCAGAGAATACAATTGAACCAGTAACCAGGGTAACAGGGTTAGCAGGGCATGTTGGGATTAGTGCCGTGTGCAAGACTGAGGCGGGCCTGCAGGAGGCAGGGTCACGTGATATACTCCGTGATATACTCAGTGATATATACTAGTGTTGGAAAGCCATGGCTTGCACATATTCCACAGCCCTTAAAGTGGGTGTCACACATCACCGGATTGAGCAACGGACAGCATTGTCTAGTCTCGTGGTATTCGGGCATGATAAGTATAAAAATGTATTAAAATGTTGCGATATCGGGTCAAATGCCGCTGGATGAACGGATAGCCAACAGACGAAACAAACTCAAACCGGACAAGAACCATAAACGTCAATCCAGCGGCATCCGTTCCAAGTTTTGTGCAGGTTCAAAACTTGTATGGACACAAACCGGACTATCAACATATTTTGTTCGGTTTCTTTCTGTTTCCTCCAATCCGGTGATGTGTGACAGCCGCTTTAAAGTCACATAATCCGATGGTTTTGTGTGTTTTTCTTCTCCATATTTAAAAAATATATATATTGGCTTGATTTGATTGTCGTGATCTACTTTACTTTCTAGCCAGGCACTCGGCATCATTAGGATAGTGCAAGGACTGGTTGGCTCAATATCAGGATAATGTGACTGAGTGGGATATCAGATCATGGTGCTGATGGCCTGGTCTCCCAGTGGGGCATCACTATAACATTGCCATGAGTGCGCACTGTCACAAGTCGGGACCCATACTGATATGACCTTCGATGTTGCCAGGACGTAAAACCAACCAGCACTAGGACTCGCTTAAATTAAAGTTGTTTTATACGATAACATTAAAAAAAAGAAAAAGTGGTTATTTAATGGTACATATTCAGCTTAGATATTAGTGCATTTATTAAACATTTATTCTTAAATTAAAGTTGCTTCATGCACTGAAACCATAAAATTAAAAAAAGCAAAGCACATGCTTATATTCGATGCTGCATATCGAACTGAGGTGCTCAATCAATCAATAGTTCCATCCTCTAGTTGAGGGTTGGATGCAATGGTTCTCCACTTGTCCCGATGTTGTGCTGTTCTGATAGACTGTGAATAATTCAAGCCTGTCCACTGTGAAATATTTGTAAACCATGATGTTCTTGGTCTCCCTCTCCCTCTGCTGCCATTCACCTTCCCTTCCAACAATGTACGGTATATTGAACTCTGACGAATGATGTGGCCAAAATAAATAAGTTTCTTTGTCTGTATAGTGGCAAACAAGCTTTTCTTATTTTTAATTTTTCTGAGAACTTCTTTGTTGGTGATCTTCTTTGTCCATGATATTTTCATCATCCTTCGATAAGTCCACATCTCAAATGCTGCTAAACGTTTGTACATTTTCTTAGAGATTGTCCATGTCTCTGCCCCATACATTAGAGTAGACCACACATAACACTGAAGAATACGCTTCCTTGTTTGTATTAATATCTTACTTGATGTTAACACTCTATACATTTTGGAGAATGTTGTTCGGGCTATTGTTATCCTTCTTTTAATTTCTTCCTCACATCTCCCATCATTTGTAATCTTTTGTCCGAGATATATGAATTCGGATACTTGTTCTATGTTTGTGCCATCTATGGTTATATTGACATTTGGTTTATCTGTCTTTTTACTTATAACCATTGTTTTGGTCTTCCTGGCATTCATCTTCATGTTGAATAGTATTCCAGCTTTATTGATTCTATTCACTATATCTTGTAGGTTTTTCTCACTGTCTGCTAGTATTACACTGTCATCGGCATATCTAAGATTGTTGATGTTCATGCCACCTATTGTCACTCCCTTGCAATCTTCAATGTGTCTGAAAATCATCTCTGTGTACAGGTTAAATAGACATGGTGACAATACACACCCCTGTCGAACT
Source organism: Branchipolynoe longqiensis (assembly GCA_030323885.1). NCBI lineage: Eukaryota > Metazoa > Annelida > Polychaeta > Phyllodocida > Polynoidae > Branchipolynoe > Branchipolynoe longqiensis. The sequence continues at coordinate 101,667,486 of CM059190.1, read as the reverse complement.
CCTCGTTTAATCATAACTTCATCCGATAGGCCCTGCTCCATTTTTATAAATGCACGTTGTGTCCAGTATAAGTTCACAATTAGTTTAATGTCTTTGCCATTGACACCAATATCTTGTAAACATTTGATTAACAGTTCATGATTGACTCGGTCGAAGGCCTTCTCATAGTCAATAAAGCAGGCATAAACATCCTGGTTCACTTCACAATAACGTTCACAAATCATTCTCATATTGAAAATCCCTTCACGTGTACCTCTTCCAGATATAAACCCACTTTGTACGTTACTGATTTGTTCTTCAATTTTCTGTCTGTTTCTCAGTAAAATTATTTTCAGGATCATCTTCAACATATGACTCATCAGGCTTAGTGTTCTGTACTCAGTACACAATGTTGGTTTTAGCTTCTTTGGGAGTCGTACAAATATGGATTCATTCATATTCAATGGTATAAATCCAGTCTCATAGATGTCAGTTACTAGCTTATGAATGATTTGAATCCCCACTTCATCTAGTCCTTTTATCATTTCTGATGTTATCTGGTCACTTCCAGGAGCCTTACCTGCCTTTAGATCATTGATAGCCTTCTCAACCTCTGATACTAATATAATATTCCCATCTTCTTTCTCAATTGTGGGTGGGTTCCCTCTGTCATCATTGAGGTGCTAGTGCATTTAATAAGCATTTAATAGAATTTGTCACAACCGCAAGTCTTGGAAGCTTTTGAAGTCCAGCATTTTGGTGTTCACACCTAATTTATTTTGCATGATTTTCACTTTAAATATTTCCAAAGTTGCCTATATTTAATAAAGGTGATTCAAACCTGGAATAAATCATAAGCTCAACTTAATATATTTATCTTTTAAATATTGCAGAAACTCAAAACCATCAGATTATGTAAATTTTAGATTGACTTTTAGATGGTAACTACAATGTGCAATCAATGGCTTTGTCTTATTTTGTCGCAGAAGGACTGATGTAATCTTTTTATTAAGTCGGCGGCGAGACTTAACCATAAGACTTCAGACTTTTGGACACAAAAGTGTGTTAAATCGCTAAGGCTACTTTCAAGTTGCCACTGTTTATAATAACTGATATATTATTAATTCAAACTTATAACGAGACACCCAGTGTAATTATAGATTTTTCTTCGCCTATGCATTAGAAGGGATGGCCGAATGAGTTAGAGCGTCCGTCTCCCGTGTCGGTAGATCGTGGGGTTGTGGGTTCGAACCCTGGTCGAGTAAAACCAATGACTTCAAAATTGATACTTGTTGCTTCCTAGCCTGGCGCTCGGCATTATTAGGATAGGACACGGACTGGTTGGCTCAGTGTCAGGATATTGTGACTGAGTGCGATATCAGATCGTGGTGCTGGTGGCCTGGTATTCCAGTGGGGCAGCACTATAAAGTTGCAATGAGTGCGCACTGTCACAAGTCGGTACCCGTTCTGATATGAACTTAGATGTTGCTAGGACGTAAAACAACAAACAAACAAAAGCATTAGAAGCATCCATGTGTACAATTATGCTATATCTGCAAATATTTATTTCCTTCTTGCTTGGGAGTCCATTTAAAAAAAATTGTTTATTGTTAATTTAACAACAATAATATATACGTTAAATTTCCTAACTCCTAATGGAAACATGTATTCAGGTCTAGGTGCTTGGTGTAATTGTTGGTGTTGTTTAACTAAACATATTGGTGTGCAGCTATCCTACATTTACAAAATATTCACGTCAGCCTCACTTTCAGCTTTGCTAACCTCGGCCGCAATGCATGCTGCCCCCCCCCCCCCCACACACACACACACACACAAACACACTCTCCATCCAGCCCAACTCGCTATCGGTTTAAAGTTACATAATCTGACTAAAACATAAAATTGTCTAGAACCAAAGCACTTGCCTATTTTGATCATACATGTCCTACTTAGATTCTAGTACCAGACGGGATTGTCGAAAGAGTTGAGTGTCTGTCTCTCGCTTTGGTAGATCGTGAGATTCGAACCCATGCGTTTTAGCCCTTGACGAGTCAACGCGATGACTTAAAAATGTATACTGGTCACTACCTATTCTGGTGCCCTGATTAAAACACCTATTGCTGCATAGAAGTCAATTTGATAACACGTGTTACTAAGTGCTAAGCAATATGGGACAAAACTTTGTCCATTGCAACGATCAACATACTATCTGCTTATGCATTTGCTCAGGATAAACTGATTTGTTTTTTACACGGTGTTTCATAATCTCAATAGAATACATATTGATTTGAAGCAAATGTCCTTGTGTTTTCAGTGTAAACGTGTCTGTGCTCTTTTGTTTCACTTGTTACATATATTAAGCTGGCGATTGTACTTTACTTTAACGGGAAGTAAGCTGTATTTGATAGGGTTAACTTGAAAGGTATTCTAAGCGAAACCGTGAACAACAAATTCTGGCATGCATGTTAGAATACTGGACATTATCGGTTTGGTTCAACCGTGACGGATTCTATTGTATTGACACAGTATTCATTCACAGTTCTATGCAACCAATAAATGTGTGATAAGTGTCACCAGTATTTAAAGCTGCATAGTCCGATGAAGCATCAAATTTTCAAAACCAAAACAAGTATCTCAATTTGATTCTAGATATCTAACTTAAATACTGGTGCACTTGTTAAACATCTGTCACCACATAGAAGGGAATACTGAGGCAAGTTAACAGAACCAATTACTGCAGAAACCTATGGTGTCAGTTTTGGCAAGCTTGTCAAAACTAATTTTGCTTGTTTGCACTTCAAATATCTCAAAGGTTAGCTATTTAAAATAAGAGTTACTTCAAATGAAAGTAGGGTAGATTATAACAAAGACCCTATAATACTAAGACGGCTCACTCAGCCTGTACTGTGTAATCAAAATGATCAAACCCACCACTTGGTGCGCTGGCTCTTGGTTAAACAGAAGTTATATTATATGTATATATGAATGTGTGATGATGGTGATGTGTATTTGTTCATAGCAATTTCATATTGATGTGTATTCATACTTACCTATCTCATGTAAAATATAATTGTATGTGTTTACATGTGAAACACCAACCAGGCTGATCAAACCCACCACAAGGTGGCACTGCAAACTTTACATTTCCATGGGAGAGATAGGGAGTGAGCCGTCTTAGTATTATAGGGTCTTTGATTATAACAATCACTCTAATCTGTTTATATCAGAAAATGACAGAAACTCAAACCCATCGGACTATGCAAATTTAAGTTGAATTTGTAAAATCAAATCTACATATCTAGAAAACAAATCTACATAAGTGTTTTGGTTTTGACAAGCTGATCCTTTCATTGGACTGCTGCTTTAGCCATTCGAGATGCGAATACAGCAAATAACTGGCGTGTGTGCCGGACAGCTCGGACGATGGCTCGCATCATCCAGGGTCATACGTCACATAGCTCTGGGTGATATATTGTAAATAGTCTGCCAGCTGTGTTTTTGAAACTGACGTGCCCAAGTGCTACCAGAATATTAATTGTCATGTGTTTTTGCACAGAAGCAGAGTGACCAAGTGGGTGGGAGGGGGGAGGGTGTTGTAAAGGTATGCTCAACGTGCTTTCAACAGCGTTCAAAATAAGGCTTTTCCGATCCAAGTGAGAGTAGCCACGGATAAAGCAAAATATTCCGTTGGACATGTGATCATTTTGGGCTGAAAAACATGTGTTTCATGATTTTGTTTGCTTTCCATTATATATATATATATATATTATGTGTGCGTACGCATGTTTATACAGTAAAACCTCCGTAACCGACCACATCCACAGATCGACCACTCCCCTATATCGACATGCTTTATTTGGGCCCCAACAATACTATTGTAACGATATACTAACTCCCTAAACCGACCACCACCATTTAATGTCGGTCCCAATGTCGATCGATTTAGAGAGGTTTTACTGTATATGCATATATAATATGCATATATATATATATGTACAATATGCAGGTGCAACTGCAGAAAAGTGAAAATTCAGGAGGGCAAGTGAAAATCATGCTAGGCTTGTTCTCTGGATAAGTGAAAATTGTTGCTTATTTCTATCACCGTTCAGATCTGTCTGATTCTACTGTTGTTGCTAATACAAAGCATGTAACTGAGCAGGAGGCAAGGGCTTGTGGGGAGCGGATGAATGAGTGGCTGTGTGCATAGGGGATACCGGTACTTACAGGTTTCACTTGTATAAGTGTTTAAGTAGTGCTAGACTTAATGTTGCTTTAAGCCACTCCAGAAAGCAACCATTATCCAATGCGTTTGGTCGAAGTTTCGCTTGCCCCTGAGGAAGGACTGAAGCATACCTGCCAACTATTACGATTTTGGCGGAATAATTACAATTTTGTTATTCTCATTCCGCCCTACGAATTATAAACATATTATTCCGCTTTTTCAAAATCAAATTCGAAAAAAAAATCCGTCCCGCGTCCCGCCCGCACCGCGGAGTATGCGGGTTTTACACCTGTCCCGATTACTTTACGCTGGTAATAGTACACGCATATCCATTGGTCCAATTGCGCTACCTACTCAATAAAATGGTTGTGTGGGGGGAAACAAAGAATATTTTTTTGTTGGCCTCATGGTATGCTGCTGTCCGTCCGTTTGTCTGAGTTTTCAATCTGTCAATCTAAAAGATTGTAGTTTGTAGGCAGTCAAACATTGTTTATGACCGTAAAGACTTTAATCGCCTGATAGTTTCCATTTTATATACATATATACATGTACTTTTAACTTTACTCACTCTAGTATTTAGGCTGAAAACTGGTAATAATTTCTTTAATAATGTGCCTAAAATGTCTCTGAAAATGCACCAGAATCCACCATTTTTTTATGTATTTTTCAACAACAAAATTGGGGGGGGGCATGCCCCCGGACCCCCCTAGAACGCTTGCGTGCCTCGCTTCGCTCGGATGGATTTCTATTATTAGGATTTTCGTTTAACAAAAGTTGGCAGGTATGCTGAAGCTGCGACCTAGAACGCCAGGTCGCAGCTTCAGCTTAAATAGTGGAAGATGATGTGGAGGTGGTGAAGACTAGTGATAGAAATAAACAGAATTGTTCACTTGTCCGTGTGAATTTTCACTTTTCCGCAGTACTTACCTTTATTATCTCAGTTAACCAACGTCATGGTAATATAATGACACAGACAAAGCTAATGTCATAGATAACGTAAATTACATTTGAATGACTTCAAACTGACATGGTAAATTAGCTCACACTGAGTCACCGACCAAAATTACTTCCTACTGAGTTTCAGCCCAAAACTCTCACTTGTCCAACGGAAAAGCTCAAGCCATATTTTGCTTGTCCGTGCCTACTCTCACTTGGTCCGGACACACCTTATTTTGAACGCTGAATACGCACACATGAAATGGTGTTTTATCTAATGTAAAATGTTTCCAGAATAATTTCACTGCATTACAAGATTATTATTTTTATATGCACTTCAAATTCTGACACCATATGCTTCAGCAGTTACATGTTCTATTAAATTGACTTAGTATTCCTTCTATGCACTAACAAATACTTAAATGCACCATTATCTAAGTTATACAAAATCTAATCTAGATCAATTCTTTGGTTTTGAAAATTTGACGCTTTCATCATACTCCCCAACTTGAATAAACTGGATCTAGTAACTGAGTATCGTGGTGTAGAAGCATGAGGCGCTTGCTGTAAATGAAGGGAAATTGCGCTTCAGTTCAAACCCACATCATCACTTTTCCAACATCCTGATATGACCATAGATGTTGCTACGAGCTAAAACCCAAACAAACAAACAAACAAATCATTATTCCAGGCTAGTATCCTAACCATTTAGGCTTCCCAATACAATCAACCCGCCCATGCCTACCTGTGTATGTGGATGTTCTCACCTGGGGAGGTGAGTGCACCTCAGTTCACTTGGAATGCAGCCATCTGTGGAATGTTTGAACAATTTGCATCCGCTTCTCTCTCTTGCTCCCCCTCCCCCAGTCCATGAACTGTCTAAGGCTCTCTCTCATAAAAAGGCTTATTTTCTTCTTTGAACATTGTTGTTATTGTATGCTCTATGAATTTGAGTTTATGCAATGTATTTTAGTCTTTACTCTGTAATGCCTTTAAAAAAAATAGTAATTAATTTGGTTAGTAAAATAACCCATTAAATTTTACATGGGAATGCGTCCCCACTAATTGCCATCAATGCAGTAGTAAAGTTTACCAGGCAGGTTCTCAAGGACCTAGTGAGGTTGGTTAACATTGTAATGGGCATGGATGAAAGATCTGCGCGATTTCGCGGATTTCCGGGATTTTTCAATCCTGCAGCACCATCAGCGTATACTAATATGTGGTGCAGACGCCTCAGCACTATCAGTGTATACTTACTACTAATACATGCTTCAAACGGAGCACCCCTATCAGCGTATTCCAATATATATAAAACCCGACTTCCGGAAAGTGTCTGCGATTCCCTGACAATGCTAAACCTATGGGAGAATATCCACATTTCGCTTTTTTTCCCCGGAGACCAATTTCATCCCTGACTGGGTTCTCTCTTAGAACTATTGTCATGGGGGTGATGAAAATGGGAAATATTGCGCCTAGAGTGGGACTCGAACCCACATCTCTTTGCACTCCGGGCCAGTGTGCTAACCATTACACCACCTAGGCTCCCTGATATCAACACACTCCCCACGCCTACCTGTCTATGTGGTTACTTGCCTGAGAGGTCAGTGCAGACCACTACACTATCCTAATGATGTACACATCGCAATGTATTCACACAATCCTAATGATGCACACATCACAATGGATTCGCACAAGTTCTATGAGTTTCACTGTGGAATAGATACTCGTGGGTCTTTTAATGAGGTTCAGTTATTAACAGGTTCTTGCCAGCAGCGTGGTGCTTTAATGGGTTTCTAGCAGTAGCAGTGCCAAAATATGGTGCGCATTTTAATGGGTTCCTATCACTATCAGTCCTGTAATTAGGTGTTCATTTTAATGGGCATACACCAGTGCCAAAATATCGTGTACATTTTAATGGGTTCCTATCAGTGCCGTAATTAGGTTTTCATTTTAATGGGCATACACCAGTGCCAAAATATTGTGTGCATTTTAATGGGTTCCTATCAGTGCCGTAATTAGGTTTTCATTTTAATGGGCATACACCAGTGCCAAAATATCGTGTACATTTTAATGGGTTCCTATCAGTGCCGTAATTAGGTTTTCATTTTAATGGGCATACACCAGTGCCAAAATATGGTGTGCATTTTAATGGGTTCCCATCAGTGTCATCACGAGTTTTATATTTTAATGGGTTCACACTAGTACCAAACTATAGTGTACATTTTAACATGTTCCCATCAATGCCATGATGACGTTTTCAAGAATTCATACGTTTAATTGATTTACACCAGTGCCAAAAAAAATTGTGTACATTTTAACGGGTTCCAGTCAGTGCCGTAATGAGGTTTACATTTATTTCACATAACGAGACAAAACAAGTCAATGCAGTATATAATTTTAATATGTAATAAAGTTTTATTTAAGAAAACAAGTCTGTAACCTCAATGAAGTTGTTCATACATGTTCGAGATAGCTATTCGGCGACAGGGCCTAGTCTTAATTTCTAGTACCTATAACAGTTCAACAATACTCAGATGACCATGATAGGTCTGGTGGGCAACAATATGTTAACAGTACTTGAGTTCAAATCGAACTAATTTTTTCTTGTGCTTAATCGAGTAGACCATTATAACAGATGAGTAATAGTATTTCGTACAGTTACCTATACCAGCGCTCAACCCATAAGGGTGGGTGGGTGGGAGAGCGAAGCTGCTGCTGCGGTCGGGTGTGAAGTGACCAGCACGTGTCGTACGACAGCGCAGGAAACCTCGCGAGATCAGTTGCCTCGTTAGCATATTACCTATGTTAGCCTCGCCAACATAACTAATGGGTCCACACCAGTGCCAAAATAAGGTGTGCATTTTAATGGGTTCACACCAGTGTCGTCATGAGCTTTACATTTAATGGGTTTAGATCAGTGCCAAAACAAGGCGTACTAAAATTTTAATGGGTTCACACCAGTGCCAAAATATAATGTACATTTTAGTGGGTTCACACTGGTATCAAACTATGGTGTACATTTAATGAATTCACACTAGTGCCAAAGCAGGGTGTGCATTTTAATGGGTTCACACCATTGCCAAAATATGGCATACATTTTAATGGGTTCCGTTCAGTGTCATAATAAGGTTGACATTTTAATGGGTTCATATGTGTATCATTAAATATAGGTAAAGAAATATGTACTAAGTAACAGATCAGGGATACACAGTAATTAAGTCATAAAACATTACAAACAAATAGGAGACATAAACAAACTGCACAGAATATAATTTTTTTTAAATAATAGAGACTCCTCGATTTTACACCATAAACAACATTAGAAAAATGATTGATAAATGAAATCAATCCGTATTGATTATGACCACTACTGCACAGTGTTGAAAACAAGTGCATGCACTTAATCGTTACGAGCAGAATAAACAAACAATCACACACAAAAAAAACACCACAATGCAGTGTACATTTTTGGCAGGTTCACACCATTGCCATAATGATGTTCACGTTTTAACGGGTTCTCATTAGTGTCGACATTATGTTCACGCCGTCAAAATGAACTGTAGCAATGAATGTTTGTTTGTTTGTTGTTGTTTTAGGTCCTAGAAACATCTACAGTCATATCAGGACGGGTACCGACTTGTGACAGTGCACACTCATGGCGACTTTATAGTGCTGCCCCACCGCCAGCACCATGTCCTTTCCGTAGCCTAATAATGCCGAGCGCCTAGCTAGGAAGCGACAAGTATACATTTTTAAGTCATTGGTTTGACTCGAACAGGGTTCGATCCCCTGGTCTACCAACACGGGAGATGGACACTCTAACTCATTCGGCTATCCCGTCTGGTCAGCAGTGAATGTATTGACTATTGTGCTTATTTTGAGAAAGAACCTTACTGGCGATGTAATTATAACCTTTGTATCCCACCTTAGGCAATGTTCACATTTTGTACATTCAGCCTATTTAATACAATAAAACCCCTCTAACCGGCCACCTCCACAGATCGACCACTCCCCTATATCTATTGCTTTATTTTGGCCCCAAACGATGACCCATACAATACCGTTGTAATGATATTAAAAAAACACCCCCTAAACCAACCACCTCCTTAAATTGACCATTTAAAGTTGGTTTTACTGTACTTTGATTCACCGCCACCGCCACCGCCACCTCCATCCATCCATCCATCCATCCATCCATCCAGCCATGCTGCATTTTCAGCAGTCCACCACCATCCATCCATCTATCCATCCAGCAATGCTGCATTTTCAGTTTTTCTCCCTTTCGCGCTGCGGTCACTAGGTTACTACAGGGTTCCCTCGCAATGAATAGGGAAGGCGTAAAACTGACTTGTCTTGTAGCGGTGAGATACAGAATTCCACTTGCTCGCCCCGACCGAGTAGCAGCACCAGCAGTCCTGCTGCAGGGTCGATCAATATCGATGTTCTCAACAGTCTCCCTCCCTCCCTCCCTCCCTCCCTCCCTCCCTCCCTCCCTCCCTCCCTCCCTCCCTCCCTCCTCCCTCCCTCCCTCCCTCCCTCCCTCCTCCTTCCCTCCTCCCTCCTCCCTCCCTGTGTGAGGTTGTGCTCTGCTCTAAACTAGACTCTGTGTAGGTGTATAAGTGTTTGTGTGGGGGGGGGGGAGGGAAGGTAGAACTAGCGCCATTACAAAATGGGCGGTTCATTTTTTGTTCATACTGCACTGCATGCCCAGTCTTGCATCCTATTGGTTGGCAGGGGGGGTTGTGGGGGTGGAGGGAGGGTTCACATTGGCCGTAGTCGATTAACACAACCTGAACGACTCGGTCACCCGAGTCGTCAGAATTTCAAATCGAACACCGCCAGTAGAGTCGACAAATACACGTGCCGTGTGCAAAACAACCCGACCCCAATAACCCACCTCTTTGCAAGGAGCGATGACGTCACATTTGCGCTGGTACCGTCCTGCAGGATAACAGCTACCGGTACCAGTCATACATATTTTTGTTGGTAATAACAGATTAATGAAATGGAAATATCACTAAACTATACCATCATAAAAATATTTAAATCATATTTTGCTGTAATTATATCGGCTATTAAAAAACAAAAAAAAAGGCCACCATTTTTTTCACCCGGAGCATGGAGAAGCATATTCGATTATTCGACCCGAGTCTGCAGGATGTGCGCATGCGCCAAAAAGTGGCTCGGGTGACCAGAGTCGATTAATCGATTACGCACCGGATGTTCAAGTCACTGTTGACACAGTGTTATTTACAGAATGACAGTGGTGTGTTAGTTACATGCATTGGCCACACCTTAGCCCCCATCACCACCACCACCACAACCACCACCACACCCACACACTCCACCGTGCATCAGTCTGATACATTATGTCCTGATGCATTACCTGTCCAGGCGATGCCACACCAACACCCTCAGTTTGCTCGCACTAGTAACATTTGCAGGCCTCCAATATGATGGACCAGTGTGCAATGTGTATACTGGGTGTGTAGGGGTGGCACAGGTTTGTCGGGGGGGTCTTGATGTAATCATATAGTTTCATCGGTCATAATGAGAGCAAGCAAATTAAGTTAGTCTTTTTAAGCATTTTGAAATATGTTAAACCTGTGTTGTTTATTAGGAATTCTACTGAGAATGCTATTCCATATGCAGACCACTTACCTACAAATGGATGAGACTGAACGGGTGACCGAATATATAATAAGAGCGCTGGTTGACTTCTCGTGTGGGAGGTCATGAGTGCGAACTCCGGACAAGTCTACCCAATGACTTAGACAATTTATGCTTGTCGCTACCTATTCTGGTCCTCGGCATTACTAGGATAGGGCAAAGCCTGGTTTGGTCACTATTAGGATAATGTGACTGAGTGGGATATCGGGTCATCGTGCCATCAGCCTACTCTTCCAGTGGGGAAGCACTGGTATTAAGTCACCATGAATGTGCACTGTGTATTCGTTCTCATCTCGCCATAGATGTTGCCAGGATCTAAAACCCCAACAAACAAACAAACAAACAAACAAACAAACAAACAAAGGAAGTGGGCGGTAATTATTTAAAATGATGATATCATTCAACAGAGTGCTGCCACCATCTCTCTCTCTCTCTCTCTACCTACGACGTGTTTGAACTGTTGATAACCCAGGTGTGTTGTGCATTGCAGGTGGTATGGCCAAGAGAAGCAGTACAATGTGCTCGTCATGGACCTGCTCGGCCCGTCCCTCGAGGACCTCTTCAACTTTTGCTCACGCCGCTTCTCCATGAAGACCGTCCTCATGCTCGCCGACCAGGTACACCAGTTTAAGAAAATAATTATTGCGCAGTCAGCTTTATTAAAGCTGTATAACCTGATCAGGGGTCTCACCACATAGCATGAAGCCCGTCCTCATGCTCACCGACCAGGTACACCAGTTTAAGAAAATAATTATTGCGCAGTCAGCTTTATTAAAGCTGTATAACCTGATCAGGGATCTCGCTACATAGCATGAAGACCGCTCACATGCTCGCCGACCAGGTACACCAGTTTAAGAAAATAATTATTGCGCAGTCAGCTTTATTAAAGCTGTATAACCTGATCAGGGCCCGTATGCACCAATCGGTGATAGACTTAGCCGGAGTTAAGGCACTAGCCGTGGTTAGCTACCTCAGGGTAGCGGGGGGTTGGAGAAATAGGTCAAGTGGTGTGTACCAATTTCTTAGCCGCGGCGGATAGCTAACCGTGGGTTTATTTCTGGATTTGGGATCCTCCAAGTCGTCGATGTGAATAAGGCCTCCAATTCAGGAGCCTCGTTAATTTCGGTTGGCTTCAAGGGTTAATTTGATCGAATTTCAATTATTCCATTAGTTTTTGTCTTGACTACGATTGGTGCATGGCGAGTTTTCTCATTTAGTGATGGGTTCATTGGCCGCAGTTAAGGCTCTGAACTGGGGTGCGTAAGGCCCTGGGGTCTCACTACATAGCATGAAGACCGTCCTCATGCTCGCCGACCAGGTACACCAGTTTAAGAAAATAATATTGCGCAGTCAGCTTTATTAAAGCTGTATAACCTGATCAGGGGTCTCGCTATATAGCATGAAGACCGTCCTCATGCTTGCCGACCAGGTACACCAGTTTAAGAAAATAATATTGCGCAGTCAGCTTTATTAAAGCTGTATACCTGATCAGGGGTCTCGCTATATAGCATGAAGACCGTCCTCATGCTCGCCGACCAGGTACACCAGTTTAAGAAAATAATATTGCGCAGTCAGCTTTATTAAAGCTGTATAACCTGATCAGGGGTCTCGCTATATAGCATGAAGACCGTCCTCATGCTTGCCGACCAGGTACACCAGTTTATGAAAATAATATTGCGCAGTCAGCTTTATTAAAGCTGTATAACCTGATCAGGGGTCTCGCTATATAGCATGAAGACCGTCCTCATGCTCGCCGACCAGGTACACCAGTTTAAGAAAATAATTATTGCGCAGTCAGCTTTATTAAAGCTGTATAACCTGATCAGGGGTCTCGCTACATAGCATGAAGACCGTCCTCATGCTCGCCGACCAGGTACACCAGTTTAAGAAAATAATTATTGCGCAGTCAGCTTTATTAAAGCTGTATAACCTGATCAGGGATCTCGCTACATAGCATGAAGACCGTCCTCATGCTCGCCAACCAGGTACACCAGTTTAAGAAAATAATTATTGCGCAGTCAGCTTTATTAAAGCTGTATAACCTGATCAGGGGTCTCACTACATAGCATGAAGACCGCTCACATGCTCGCCGACCAGGTACACCAGTTTAAGAAAATAATTATTGCGCAGTCAGCTTTATTAAAGCTGTATAACCTGATCAGGGGTCTCACTACATAGCATGAAGCCCGTCCTCATGCTCACCGACCAGGTACACCAGTTTAAGAAAATAATTATTGCGCAGTCAGCTTTTAAAGCTGTATAACCTGATCAGGGGTCTCACTACATAGCATGAAGACCGTCCTCATGCTTGCCGACCAGGTACACCAGTTTAAGAAAATAATTATTGCACAGTCAACTTTATTAAAGCTGTATAACCTGATCAGGGGTCTCGCTACATAGCATGAAGACCGCTCACATGCTCGCCGACCAGGTACACCAGTTTAAGAAAATAATATTGCGCAGTCAGCTTTTAAAGCCATATAACCTGATCATGGGTCTCGCTACATAGCATATGGGATGGCGGTAATATTGGGTCGTGGAATCTCCAGTAGGGCAACACTATAAAGCTGCCGAGAGTAGGTACTCTCACAGGTTGGCATCTGACGGTATATGGCCTGTCCCGATATGATGTTGCTAGTACATAAAACATCAATTAATCAATGGGATCTGATTGGAACTGTTAAGCAGAAATCGATTTCCGTTCCTCTCTGTTCTCAACCTCTGGGCTTGGTAAATAAACCAAATTTCCAGACGCGTAGTCTAATTCATTCAAGGAGATCCTTGTTTCCCCACTCCAACCCCCCCATCAACTCACTCGAGCAAGATGCTTTGCAATGCGGGTATTCTGGCCCACAAGTCTGACGAAGGACTGAAGCTGCGACCCAGTGTGTTTACACAGTGGAAGTTGGGGTTTATGGGCCCCCCCCCCCCCTCCAGTTCTATATGGTTGGTTGTTGGGAGTTTTACGTCCTGGTAACATCTATGGTCATATCAGGATGGGCACCAACTTGTGACTGTTCACTAATAGTGACCTTATAGTGCTGCCCCACTGGGAAATCAGGCCACCAGCACCGTGGCCCGGTATCCCACCCAGTCCCATTATCCCGACACTGAGCTAACCAGTCCTTGCCCTATCCTAGTAATGCCGAGCGCCAGGCTAGGAAGTGACAAGTATCAATTTTATAAGTCATTGGTTTAACTCGGCCAGCAACCGAACTCCCGATCTCCCACACGTGAGGACCATGCTTCACTATAGGTCGTGTATATTTTAAACTTACATGAACCTATAACCACATTCTTCTTGACGACCAAGCTTTGTAGGGTTCTTGCCATACATGTTTCTAATGTAGATTGCAGTGAAATTTTCCAATTGAACAAATATTTTACATTTAGATAAAATACCACACCCCGTATTTGTGTTCACCTGCCTCCCACCCTCTGACACCTCATCTGCAGCGTGCTGTCATCCACATCCTATCTTAATTAGTAACCATAGTAACCCCCTTCCCTTCCCCAGTGTGTAGCCAGCAGGGTCCATTGCTACTCCAGCAGTTCACCACACACTACGCAGTGGGTGCTACCACCGTGTGTGTTCCCTGTCTTGCCATGTACCCTGCATCAGTTTTATGGATTGATGCAGTGTGCTTCATCTCCACAGCAGTGCTAGGAGCCTGATTAGTGGTCACTGCTTCTGTATCTCAGAAGACTCATACAGCAATATGATGAGTGTAGGATGGAAGAGTCCCAACATCCAGATCAGACCAAGTTATATGCATCTGCAGAGCTATTCTATCTCCCCCAACTAGTCGTGCTGGCTGAATCAGTAGAGCGCAGGCTTCCCATGGGGAAGGTCGGGAATCCCAGCCAAGTCAAGCCAATGACTTGAAAATAATTGATAATCATTTATGGGGTAGTTACCATTGGTTTCATATGGGTAAAGCGCTCCTTACAGTTTGAGCAGCCTTTGTTGAGGCGAGGCGGCAGTAATCATTTTAGGGTAGTTACCATTGGTTTCATATGGGTAAAGCTCCCTTCGCAGTTTGAGCAGCCTTTGTTGAGGAGAGATGCCGGTAATCATTTTAGGGGTAGTTACCATTGGTTTCATTTCAGTAAAGCGCTTGTCGCAGTTTGAGCAGCGGTATCGGTAATCATTTTAGGGGTAGTTAGCACTGGTTTCATATTAGTACGGCACTCATCGCAGTTTGAGCAGCCATTGTTTTTTTGTTTGTTTGATGTTATTTTACATCCTAACAACATCTAAGGTCATATCAGGATGGGTACCGACTTGTGACAGTACACACTCATGGCGATTTTATAGTGCCCCCCCACTGGGAAATTAGGCCACTGGCACCATGACCCGATAACCCACTCAGTCACATTATCCTGACACCGAGCTATCCAGTCCTTGCCTAATAATGCTGAGCAACAGGCTAGGAAGCGACAAGTATCAATTTTTAAGCCATTGTTTGACTCGACCGGGAACCGAACTCGCGAACTCCCGATCTTCCGCACGCGAGGTCTGTGCTCTACCGATTCGGCCACCGCGCCCGGTTTGAGGAGAGGTGTCGGTAATCATTTTAGGGGTAGTTACTGTTGGTTTCATATGGGTAAAGCGCTCGTTGCAGTTTGAGCAGCCTTTGTTGAGGAGAAGTGGTGGCAGAGCAGGCCTACCCCACATATGTATTATGTGAGCTGTCTGTTAGCGTGATGTGGCACCGGTTGTACTGCTGTATTGATCAGCTGATTAACTGTGTGTGTGTGTGTGGCGGGGGCGGAGGGGGGGGGGGGGAGTGTCTGCAGGGACACACTGGTCTGGTTACATCCTCATGTAGTTAGCCAACACCCAGCATCCAGCGAGATAGTTGTGTATGGTTGCATGCACTCTGTCTGTCTCTCTCTGTCTCTGTCTCTCTCTCTCTCTGTCTCTCTCTCTGTCTCTCTCTCTCTCTCTCTCTCTCTCTCTCTCTCTCTCTCTCTCTCTCTCACTCACACACACACAAACACACACAAACACCATGCAAACTAGCTTACACTCCAGTCACACTCTCAGCAGCAGGCTCACTTTCCCCCTCCCTTCCCCTTCCCCCGCCTCCCCTCACAGCTGCAAGTAGGCTACTCGCCATCAGCCACACACACAGGTCTGTGACCGGCTGGTTCGTCTGTGTGTAATAATACATGGCCTTAAGCCAATGCTCAACAGTAGGTGTTCAATTAGAAAATGACTCGGCCACTGAGTGGCTCTAGTAAATTGTCCCCAATTGAGTTGGTTGTCAAAATAGATGATTTCCACTACTTGCCAATGCTCTGTTGACAGTGGAAAAAGATTATATGTGGCATGTTCTGTAGGAAGTGTCTTATGGGGAATTTCCACCACAAAGCTGCCCTCTGATGGCTGTAGCAAGAACTAATGTTGTGGGTTACAGCTCATTGTAAAACATCAGATCTATATTCCGAAAACCCCTCTCGTGTATTGTATGTCTCACCAATGTCATTTAGGTCGCAGGGTTTTAAGTTTTCTGATGGTTCGACTCTGTACCCTCAAATTGTTGGGATACTATTTTTTTAAAGGTTCTTCAAGGAGCCGGAGACAACAAAACATCCAGACCCCCCCCCCCCCTCCCCCATTCTGCGTACCATCAAATTATTTTCTGGCAGAAACTCTGGGTGGTACTAAGCAAATTCCAAATATTGTTTTGCATATAAGTACATTTTTATCTGTATGCATAGTGGATTTGTATTTGAATACCAACTTAATAAGTTGACTATCAGGGCCGTAGCTAGCTGGGGAAAGGGAATTAAGTTGCTCTCCCACCACCAACCACTACCATCACAAAAACAAAAAACAGTATGTAACATTCCCCGAAATGTCTGGAAATAGCTTTTCAGAACCTCTAGATTTCAAAATTTCCCGGGGTGGGGGGTGGGGTTGCGGGTGGTATGCACTCAGACCTCGTAGTGCCTCGTGCCTTCAGCACTCATCCCTTCATTCCAAGAATTAATCTTCCCACCCAAACAAAAATTCCTACAGCTATGACTTCTTATATCAAATCACTTTAAAAAAGTGTTACATTTTAACCTAGTGCTATGTGATGCCGCCAGAATGCCGTGCTCTTGTAGCACTATCTGCCTCCTCTCTGTAGACACAGTACATAAGTACAGCTCTCACTCAGGCCTCAGGTTGCATGCTCCACCCATGAACAAAACCATCATCATAAAAGCTGCTTGCAAAGTGTTGAAGTGCTGCTGGCTTTTTGCAAATTACTAGCGGCATTCTCTCGGGGAGTAAATAGAGGTCTCACACCCTCAAGAACACATCAAGACGGGTGCAAACTATTTGTCCCTGCAGTGGCGGTTGGGAGTTCTGTTCATCACTGCCATTAATGCTGCCACGGTAACATGGTTTTCTGTTAGGGTTTGGTTCTATCAAGAACCTGTACCACAAGGCAGTATTTTACAACTTTGCAAAGCAGGGGCGTCAAACTCCCTGAAGTATTTTAGCACCTAAGGTATCAGAGGTACTGCAATACCCGCATGAACACAACCAATGACATTTGTCGGTACATAGCCTGGAATTTGCATTACGAGGATATGACAGGGACTGGTAAAGCGATCGATATAGGGTAGTGGGCGATCTGTGGAGGTGGTTGGTTGGAGAGTGTAATGCAATTACATATATTACAGAGAGGTTTTACTGTACATTAAAGTGCATTAGATGGTAACGGATGCAGTCAAATGACATCTGGACGATCAGGTGGTAGCTAGAGTAAATCATGGTGGGCGATGATGCAGTGTGTTTAGTTGCAATCAGGTTGACAATACCTATAGAATGATTGGGAATTATGACTAGGTTAGTGACCCTAATTATACAAAGGCATTGGTGATGGAGATGCTTGTATATTGATCTTGCTGAGAATCATTGCGATTCAGACAGTTACTGAACAAAGGAAAAATATATCAATGTGTGTGTAATTGTCCAAAATAGAAGGGAATCCATGTGTGGCCATTTCTTGGTGGCAGGATCTATATATACCCAATTTCTTGGTGACGAGGTCTACAGATACCCATTTCTTGGTGGCGCGATCTACATTCACCCATTTTTTGGTGGCACGGTCTACATATAACCCATTTCTTGGTGGCGCCGTCTACATATAACCCATTTCTTGGTAGCATGGTCTACATGCACCCATTTCTTGGTGGCGTGGTCTACATACACCCATTTCTTGGTGGTGGGGTCTACATATAACCCATTTCTTGGTGGCATGGTCTACATACACCCATCTCTTGGTGGTGTGGTCTACATACACGCATTTCTTGGTGGCGCAGTCTACATACACCCATTTTTTTTTGTCACGGTCTACATACACCCATTTCTTGATGGCACGGTCTACATACACCCATTTCTTGGTGATGGGGTCTACATACACCCATTTCTTGGTGGCAGGGTCTACATACACCCATTTCTTGGTGGCAGGGTCTACATACACTCATTTCTTGGTGGTGTGGTTTACATACACCCATTTCTTGCTGGCGGGGTCTACATACAACCCATTTCTTGGTGGCGGGGTCTACATACAACCCGTTTCTTGGTGTTGGGGGTCTATACCTCTGGTCGGGCTGCTGCTGGGCCTAACTGCTGGATACGATCGATTCGCCCACATCGTAATTAATACGCGCCACTCGCGCCAGCTATAAATAGCCCTGGTTACCATCGTTACTAAGGGCAGACCGACGCTTGACGACAAACTGGGCTGGCTGGTTGACCGGCCGCCCCCACCTCACCGCCACATCCACACGCGCCATTGTTGTAGGAAATTGCTAATGCTTTCGGATTGGTTTTGTTTTTGCTAAAACAAGATGTAATATGGTTGTTCAAAATAAAATTAAAATAAAAGGAAGGTCGGCAATAATGTCTGGTGGTGGTGGTGGTGGCGGCGTGGCATGGCATGGCATGGCATGGCATGGCATGAATAAGCACTCAGCAACTAGAGAGCCCATGGCCACCTCCTCTGAGTGATGTGCCCCTAAATACGCAATTTTACCGAGGGCAACAGAGGATATAGTGTGAGATTTTTCCCTGCTGCAGAATCCGCATCAAATTTTGTAGGCTGAAACACTGACCTAGATTTGATCCTACATATCCAGCTTTCATACCGCTGCGTCTAAATGCGCAGTTTCACCGAAGACTAAGCATTCAGCGACTTGTCACTACAGAACCTGTGGCCACCTCCTGAGTGCTGTGCACCTAAATATGCAGTTTTACTGAGGACAATAGAGGCTATGGCGGGTGGGGTTTTTTCCTTGCAGCATCATCCGCATCAAATTTTCTAGACTAAAAACGCTGACCTAGTTTTGATCCTACATATCCAGCTTAGATACTGGTGCACTTATTAAGCATGTATAGCAGTTTGGTACTCCTGTGCTATTCTTCTGTATTTGGTAACGCGTAAATAGATGTCCAGCTTTGTGGTGTGCTCGTTACGCATGTATTGCTGCATAGAAGGAATACAAAGTGAATATAATAGAACCTGTCACTACTGAAGCATTTCGGTGTGCACACCAAAATTAATTTGTCATGTTTTCACTTCGACCTTTTAAAATCAAATTACTTAAAATAATAATAATAATAATAATAATAATAATAATAATAATAATAAGAAGGAAGTAGTTCCCATCCTCACCTTCATACTTGCCTAATACGTTATACATCACACATATACATATTTCACCTCGCGCTGTAGCCACGATGAAACTTATACAAGTGAAAAATGTCAGTAACTTAGAAGCATTAGACTTTGCAACTTTAAGTAATAAATAGCTAATTGCACCGTCATCAAACACTCAGGCGGTGCAGTTTACCTATTCTGCTTAGTGCCAAGATCTGGGTGTGCCTTGTCATCCCCACACCTACACCTACACCCACACCCACACCTACACCCACACCCATCACTCGGTGGCATCCCACATTCAGGTATTTTTGTTTCCGTTTCGTCCATTGTCTGCTGCCGGCCCCAGTTCTGGCTTCTCTCTGAGATAACTGTCGATGTTGTTGACGGCCGCCAGTGGCAAGTCCATTAGTGCTTGCAAGCGATTAATATTTAGCGCGTGGGTTGATGCAGCGGTGGTACACCACTTTCTACCTGCTATTGAAATGGGGTTACTAGCAGTGCAGGGTCTGCACGGGGCCTGCAAAGTCTAGCAAAATCTTGGGACTTTATTTGCCCCATTTCAACGCCTTAAAAAGCCGTGAATTTAATCCTATTTTGGATAATTAGTCTTTAAAAGCCTTCAATTGCATTAAACCGTCCCTACTGATTTAATTAGTCTGAATTCGCCATTGTTTCTCCCCCCCCCCCCCCCCGCTGAAATCCAAATGAAAATAGTCTTGAATTCCTATCAAAAACAGCCTTGAAATAGCCTTTAATTCCATATCTTTTCATGTGTACGGACCCTGGCAGTGGAAGCTATGTATGTGTGGTGGGCGGTGATGTAAATAGGAAATATTGTGCATGGAGGGGGTATTTTTTTGTTGTTGTAGATATGTTTATTCTGCTGAATAGGTTATTTTACTCAATGCTGAAGCACTGGTCTTGCAGCCATTTTTCAATTCAGGATTATTTACTCAAAATAGAGTATCTATGTATTAAATTGAGATATTAGCTTGTTTGTTTGTTTGTTGTTGTTTTACTTCCGAGCAACATCTAAGGTCATATCAGGACGGGGAGATATTAGCTGTTATAGACACAATTTGCAGCATATAGAACAATGGATCCCTGATAGAACATAAATAGAAATACCACAGCAATATGGGAAGGTGGGAATTCAAACCATTACTTCTTGCCATTCCTAACCATTAGACTATTTTGGCTCCTGATACAATTACCCTACCACGCCCACCTGTCTGTGCGGCTCCTTGCCTGAGAGGTCAGTGCATACTACTACATATGTATATACACGGCCAACGTTGTACTCAATTACTTTGTGGCCTGGCCTAACAAGGCCAGAGAACATGGGTGTTGGGGTGGGGGATTAAAAGGGTCTTTTAGAAAGATCCTATTTTATTTATCATATACCACAGTTGTATGCTCATTTGGCATACATTTCTGTGCTATATTTGACCTGTTTGAAATGTTTTTTTGTTTTTTAAATAATTTTTTTTAGTCAGGTATGTTTAACCACTGTATGACCCCCCAATAGCCGATGTTTACTTTTTGTGCTGGGGGATCATTAAACAAACCAACAAACAAAAAGTGGGGGGTAGGTTCACTGCATCATGGAGTTTTATGGACATTTAAAAGTGTAGGAATGGTTGTATATATATAGCTTTGCAAGCTTGGTGAAGCTGATTAAGTGAACTTTCTCTATCATTTTGTGAATTGGCCAATGGTTAACATGAATCCAACCATGTCGAAAAGGATTCTTGGCCTGTTTGTACATTGATCAAGCCCAGTTTAACGCTATCAAGCATATTAGTTGAGTCTGTGCTAACTAGAACCGCGTTTCCAAATCACTAGCACGTGTGAGTGCGTAGTAGACCTTTATGAGAACACCAGTTAACTCTGACCAACTTAACTAAGTCAAGGTACACTAACTTACTGTGGGGAAGTGAAAGGGTGGGCACCTTGACCAAGGAACACTATTACTGTGGGAAAGTGAAAGGGTGGGTGTGTTGACCAAGGTACACTATTACTGTGGGAAAGTGAGGGTGGTGTTGGGTGTTGTGGAAGTGAAAGGGTGGGTGTGTTGACCAAGGTACACTATTACTGTGGGAAAGTGAAAGGGTGGGCGTGTTGACCAAGGTGCACTATTACTGTGGGAAAGTGAAAGGGTGGGTGCGTTGACCAAGGTACACTATTACTGTGGGAAAGTGAAAGGGTGGGCGTGTTGACCAAGGTGCACTATTACTGTGTGGAAGTGAAAGGGTGGGTGCGTTGACCAAGGTACACTATTACTGTGGGGAAGTGAAAGGGTGGGCGTGTTGACCAAGGTACACTATTACTGTGGGAAAGTGAAAGGGTGGGCGTGTTGACCAAGGTACACTATTACTGTGGGGAAGTGAAAGGGTGGGTGCGTTGACCAAGGTACACTATTACTGTGGGGAAGTGAAAGGGTGGGCGCGTTGACCAAGGTACACTATTACTGTGGGGAAGTGAAAGGGTGGGCGTGTTGACCAAGGTACACTATTACTGTGGGAAAGTGAAAGGGTGGGCGTGTTGACCAAGGTACACTATTACTGTGGGAAAGTGAAAGGGTGGGCGCGTTGACCAAGCAACACTATTACTGTGGGAAAGTGAAAGGGTGGGTGCGTTGACCAAGGTACACTATTACTGTGGGGAAGTGAAAGGGTGGGTGTGTTGACCAAACAACACTATTACTGTGGGAAAGTGAAAGGTGGGGTGTTGACCAAGGTACACTATTACTGTGGGAAAGTGAAAGGGTGGGCGTGTTGACCAAGGTACACTATTACTGTGGGGAAGTGAAAGGGTGGGTGCGTTGACCAAGGTACACTATTACTGTGGGGAAGTGAAAGGGTGGGCGCGTTGACCAAGGTACACTATTACTGTGGGAAAGTGAAAGGGTGGGCGCGTTGACCAAGGTACACTATTACTGTGGGGAAGTGAAAGGGTGGGTGTGTTGACCAAACAACACTATTACTGTGGGAAAGTGAAAGGGTGGGTGCGTTGACCAAGGTACACTATTACTGTGGGGAAGTGAAAGGTTGGGCGCGTTGACCAAGGTACACTATTACTGTGTGGAAGTGAAAGGGTGGGCGCGTTGACCAAGGTACACTATTCTGTGGAAAGTGAAAGGGTGGGTGGTGTTTGTGGGTGTTTGTGGAGTGAAAGGTGGGCGTGTTGACAAGGTACACTATTACTGTGGGAAGTGAAAGGGTGGGTGGTTGACCAAGGTCACTATTACTGTGGGAAGTGAAGGGTGGGCGGTTGACAAGGTCACTATTACTGTGGGAAGTGAAAGGTGGGTTTACTGTGGGAAGTGAAAGGGTGGGCGTGTTGACCAAGGTGCACTATTACTGTGGGGAAGTGAAAGGGTGGGCGCGTTGACCAAGGTACACTATTACTGTGGGGAAGTGAAAGGGTGGGTGCGTTGACCAAACAACACTATTACTGTGGGAAAGTGAAAGGGTGGGCGCGTTGACCAAGGTACACTATTACTGTGGGGAAGTGAAAGGGCGTGCGCGTTGACCAAGGTGCACTATTACTGTGGGAAAGTGAAAGGGTGGGCGTATTGACCAAGGTGCACTATTACTGTGTGGAAGTGAAAGGGTGGGCGCGTTGACCAAGGTGCACTATTACTGTGTGGAAGTGAAAGGGTGGGCGCGTTGACCAAGGTGCACTATTACTGTGGGGAAGTGAAAGGGTGGGTGCATTGACCAAGCAACACTATTACTGTGGGGAGGTGAAAGGGTGGGCGTATTGACCAAGGTGCACTATTACTGTGGGGAAGTGAAAGGGTGGGCGCGTTGACCAAGGTACACTATTACTGTGGGGAAGTGAAAGGGTGGGGCGTTGACCAAGGGTGGGTGGGCAACAACACTATTACTGTGGGAAAGTGAAAGGGTGGGCGCGTTGACCAAGGTACACTATTACTGTGGGAAAGTGAAAGGGTGGGCGTATTGACCAAGGTACACTATTACTGTGGGAAAGTGAAAGGGTGGGTGTGTTGACCAAGGTACACTATTACTGTGGGAAAGTGAAAGGGTGGGCGTGTTGACCAAGGTACACTATTACTGTGGGAAAGTGAAAGGGTGGGTGTGTTGACCAAGGTACACTATTACTGTGGGGAAGTGAATGGGTGGGTGTGTTGACCAAGGTACACTATTACTGTGGGAAAGTGAAAGGGTGGGCGTGTTGACCAAGGTACACTATTACTGTGGGGAGGTGAAAGGGTGGGCGTGTTGACCAAGGTTCACTATTACTGTGTGGAAGTGAAAGGGTGGGTGCGTTGACCAAGGTACACTATTACTGTGGGAAAGTGAAAGGGTGGGCGTGTTGACCAAGGTGCACTATTACTGTGTGGAAGTGAAAGGGTGGGTGTGTTGACCAAGGTGCACTATTACTGTGGGGAGGTGAAAGGGTGGGCGCGTTGACCAAGGTACACTATTACTGTGGGAAAGTGAAAGGTTGGGCGTGTTGACCAAGGTACACTATTACTGTGTGGAAGTGAAAGGGTGGGTGTGTTGACCAAGGTACACTATTACTGTGGGGAAGTGAAAGGGTGGGCGTGTTGACCAAGGTACACTATTACTGTGGGGAAGTGAAAGGGTGGGCGTGTTGACCAAGGTACACTATTACTGTGGGGAAGTGAAAGGGTGGGCGCGTTGACCAACGTACACTATTACTGTGGGGAAGTGAAAGGGTGGGCGCGTTGACCAAGGTACACTATTACTGTGGGGAAGTGAAAGGGTGGGCGTGTTGACCAAGGTACACTATTACTGTGGGTAAGTGAAAGGGTGGGCGTGACCAACAACATATTACTGTGGGGATGAAAGGGTGGGCGTATAGGTACACTATTACTGTGGGGAAGTGAAAGGGCGGGCGTGTTGACCAAGGTACACTATTACTGTGGGGAAGTGAAAGGGTGGGGGTGGGGGTGTTAACCAAGGTGCACTATTACTGTGGGGAAGTGAAAGGGTGGGCGTGTTAACCAAGGTACACTATTACTGTGGGGAAGTGAAAGGGTGGGCGCGTTGACCAAGCAACACTATTACTGTGGGGAAGTGCAATGGTGGGCGTATTGACCAAGGTGCACTATTACTGTGGGAAAGTGAAAGGGTGGGCGTGTTGACCAAGCAACACTATTACTGTGGGAAAGTGAAAGGGTGGGTACGTTGACCAAGCAACACTATTACTGTGGGAAAGTGAAAGGGTGGGCGTGTTGACCAAGGTACACTATTACTGTGGGAAAGTGAAAGGGTGGGTATGTTGACCAAGGTGCACTATTACTGTGGGAAAGTGAAAGGGTGGGCGTGTTGACCAAGGTACACTATTACTGTGGGAAAGTGAAAGGGTGGGTACGTTGACCAAGCAACACTATTACTGTGGGAAAGTGAAAGGGTGGGTACTTTGACCAAGGTACAGTATTACTGTGGGAAAGTGAAAGGGTGGGCGTGTTGACCAAGGTGCACTATTACTGTGGCAAAGTGCAAGGGTGGGCGTATTGACCAAGGTGCACTATTACTGTGGCAAAGTGAAAGGGTGGGCGTGTTGACCAAGGTGCACTATTACTGTGGGAAAGTGAAATGGTGGGGGTGTTAACCCAGGTGCAGTATTACTGTGGGGAAGTGAAAGGGTGGGCGCGTTGACCAAGGTACACTATTAAGGCGCATTAAGCCATTCATTAATTAATCATCGGGCATTGTGGCATAATCGGTAGAGCGTGGCCCTTGCGTGCGGAAGGTCGGGAGTTCGGTTCCCAGTTGAGTCAAACCAATTACTTAAAATTTGATACTTGTCGCTTTCTACTAACCTAGCCTGGCACTCAGCATTAATAGGATAGGACAAGGACTGCACGGTTCAGTGTCAGAATAATGTGACTGATTGGAATATCGGATTATAGTGCCAGCGGCCTGATTTCCCAGTGGGGCAGCCATAGCACTATAGAGTCACCATGCGTGTGCACTCACAAGTCGGTACCTTCTGATATGACCAGGACGGTACCTTCCTGATATGTTACCGACGTAAAACTCCAACAACCAACCAATTAATTAATCAATAAATAATTAATTAAATGTAGATCCGACATTTGCCCATGTGGAAAAATCAGCAGCTACCCACACCTAATTGTTAGTAATTGTTATTATTAGTGTTGCCATGCAGATTTATTATCAGCAAAATTAGTAAATGTGCAGCCTAATAATAGTAATATGATCCCTGTATTAAGAAAGTCCTATATTTACACTAAATCGTATCTCTGGCCAATACTCCGCAATAGACGATAAAGGCTAATGTTGTGAGTATAAATAAAGCTCATTGCGCATGCTCTTCCACGAAAAAGGTTTATTCCCTCTCCAGATGAAGAGGTCGAAAAGGTTCAAATAAATTAAGCAGCGCAGTCGGCACATGTCTGGTGAGCGAATGCATGTATCAAACAGAGGTGCTGTAGCACTGGCTTCAGGTGGCGGCAGTCGGCAGGTGTCTGGCGAGCTTTACTTGTAGCTGAGCGAATGCGTGTATCAAACAGAGGTGCTGTAGCACTGGCTTCAGGTGTCGGGCGAGCTTTACTTGTAGCTGAGCGAATGCGTGTATCAAACAGAGGTGCTGCAGCACTGGCTTCAGGTGTCGGTAGGTGTCTGGCGAGCTTTACTTGTAGCTGAGCGAATGCGTGTATCAAACAGAGGTGCTGTAGCACTGGCTTCAGGTGTCGGCAGGTGTCGGGCGAGCTTTACTTGTAGCTGAGCGAATGCGTGTATCAAACAGAGGTGCTGTAGCACTGGCTTCAGGTGTTGTCATTCTGTGTTTTGTGAAACAAACTGTCGGCTGTAGTAACCAAGGACAGAGTTATGAAGGCAGTGTGTGTAAACAAGGCTGTCTTTACGAGGGAGCCACATTGTGTAGTGTATATTGTTGTGTAAATGAGCAATGACATTTTCCAGTCCTAATTCTCAGCGGTGTTAGGAATAAGCCAAAAAAAAAAGCACTTGTCCTCCAAACTAAGTCTGGTGTGGTTTTCAATTGTCCGTCTGAATTTCCATGTGTCCTGGACAAGTGGACAAGCTCTTATTTCGAACGCTGCTCAGTCACAGTGATATAACATGTAATTCTGACCATGTTACCGGTTGAGCTGGCTTCCGTTGCAAGAGGTGAGTTCGATCCGCAGCTGGTGAGTCCAACCAAAAAGACAAAATTGATACTTGTCAGTACCTCACCCAGAGACGGGATGGCCAAATGAGTTAAGCATCCATCTCCCGTTTTGGTTTATCGTGGGATTCGAACCCTGATTGGGTCAAACCAATTATTTCAAAATTGATAATTGTCGCTTCCTAGCCAGGTGCTTGTCATTATTAATATTAGGATAGGGCAAGAACTGTTTGGCTGAGTGTCCGGATAATGTGACTGAGTGGGATATCAGGTCATGGTACTGGCAGCCTGGTCTCCCAGTGGGGCAGCACTATAAAGTAGCCATGAGTGTGCACTGTCACAAGTCGGTACCCGTCATAATGACCTTAGATGTTGCCAGGACATAAGACTCCCAACCGACCAACCTCATCCAGTGGTAGTCCTTAAGGTACCGTAAACACAAATTTGGTCAGTAGTAGGATAATGTAATATCAATCGGAATGGCCTAATTGTTAGCTAGCTCCCTATGCGGAAGGTCGTGGGTTCGGATCTCAACCCGGTCATACCAATGATGCAACAAATTAATACTTGTGGCTACCTAGCCTGGCTAGGATAGCATAAGGACTGGTTTGCTCAGTATCGGAATAATGTAACTTGAGTGGACTATCAGGGCAGAGTGTTAGTCTTCCAGTTAGGCAGCATAGGTGTGTACTGTCACAAGTTGGTACTCGTCCTGTTATGAACTTAGATGTTGTCATGGCGTAAAATTCCAACAAACAAATAAACAAAGAAGCGATAGTGTAACTGGTTGGGATAATGTGGCTGAGTGATAAATTAGGTCATGGTGTCAGTAACACTGTGTACCTCAACGGGGCAGCACTATTAAGCCTGCTATGACTTCAGATGTTGGTAGGACATAAAACCCAATAATGCATTCGTTTGTTTGTTCGTTCATTCATTCATTCATTCATTCATTCATTCATTCATTCATTCATTCATTCATTCATTCATTCACTCACTCACTCACTCACTCACTCACTCACTCACTCACTCACTAGGTAATACCAGCCATGTCATGTAATTGTAGCCGAGAGTTACAGGACCGACATGGCAGCATGTGTTAAGTATTGATTCACACTGTACTGACCTACATACCAAGCTGCATTGTATTAGGTTGTGGAAGTCCATTTATCCAGAGTCATGTGCTGTGTGACTTGTGCAGCTGTGGCATTGATCCACGCACAGGTAAATAATGAGGCCAGTAAATACTGCAACAGACCACTTCGATTTCATAATGTGAGTCTGCTCAACCCTTCTGGTGGCAATGCTAACGGAGTGCTTTAAGTTTGTTGAATTGTGAGATTGAGTGTCACAGTGACACTGCATTTTGTTTCCACCG
The DNA here is from genome assembly GCA_030323885.1 of Branchipolynoe longqiensis. NCBI lineage: Eukaryota > Metazoa > Annelida > Polychaeta > Phyllodocida > Polynoidae > Branchipolynoe > Branchipolynoe longqiensis. The sequence continues at coordinate 101,639,486 of CM059190.1, read as the reverse complement.
TGTAAGTAGGGATTGGTTTTACATTGAAGTGTTTTTCATAGTTAACCATCTTCTATGGTTTAAGCATAAACATTGCATAACCTGTTGAAAGCATAAGATTTGTTAAAGCAAAGGATTTAATCCTATAAATCCAATGTAGATACTGGTACATGCATTTAGTGCAACACAGAAGGAATACTAAGTCAATTTAATGGAACATGTCACTATGAGGTCCAGCATTTTAACATGCACGCTAAAATTAATTTGGCATAATTTCACTTCAAATACATCCCGAGTTGACCCTTTAAAATAAAAGTTAGCTCAAAGTAAAATAAAAGAGCTTGATATTTATCTAAAACAATATTGCAGAAACTCAAATCCATTCGTAAAGTATTCTGATATTCGGCATAGGGGGGATGCAAATGTTTTATTTCTGATCGGTGTATGTGACCAGGAGCATGTATAGGCTGGTGTTGCCTGAGTGGGATGTAAATAGACATAGTGGTGCTGGCGGGTGTGGGTGTGATTGCACTCAGGGCCTACCCCCTCTGCTGGGATAGAGATCACCACACTCAAAGGTCAAGGTTGGTGGTGGCCAAGGGGGCCATACAGCTTGTGGTGGTGGGCAGACCACTGGTATCCATGGGGACCAGGAATGCCGGATCCCTATTGTTAGGGCCAAGAATGCTTGTTTCCCATTGGGGGAAAGGAGTGGGGTGATACTCTACAATGAACCCATGTAACCATACACATAATAAACCCATGTAACCATACACATAATAAACTCTCTCTTCTTCTTTACACTTTACTCGCTTCCTTTCTCTTTGTCTGCATTGATTTCACCATAGCCTGCCTACACAGCCACAGATTCGAGCATTGGACTTTACTAAACTGGTGACCATGATGGTTAGTGACCACATTGGTTATTGACACGAAGGGTAGTGACCACGTTGGTTATTGACACACGGTGTTGATTTAAACGGATAGAACTTGCTGTCCAATGCTTGTTTGGTGCGTTGACTGGTAGTGGGCTTTACACATTGGACTATGAGAGCTGTATATTGTGGGATTCGAACCCACTGATTCGAACCCTGGTCAAGTGAAACCAATGACATTAAAATTTATACTTGTCGCTTCCTAGCCAGGTGTTCGGCATTATTACTATATTAGGATAGGTCAAGGACTGGTTGGCTCAGTGTCCAGATAATATGACTGGATGGGATATCAGGTCATGGTGATGCCAACCTGGTCTCCCACTAGGGCAGTACTATAAAGTAATCATGAGTGTGCACCGTCGCAAGTCAGTGCCCGCCCTGATATGACCTTAGATGTTGCCAGGACGTGAAACTCCAACAAAAAAGCAATTATCAGGAATGAAAGATCTCCGCGATTTCACGGATGTCCGGGGTTTCCTTTTATATTCATCGATCAATGTTAAGCAAAATAGCAAGGAATCGGGATGTATATAAATGCCAACAGTTGGGCAGTTCGAATCCCATTCTTATATGACCTTAGATGTTGATGGAGGAGAAAACCCAAACAAGAATGAGTTAGGATATGGGCGATAAATATAGTCATAACAAGGTGAGTTGAAACCTGACTTCCGTCTTTTTTCTGCGATTCCCTGACAATGTCAATCCTATGGAGGGAAAATCCGCGTTTTCGCGGAAATTCGCTGTCGATAAAATCATCTCGGCTTGATTTCCGCATTTTTTTTGCCAGACACCACTTTCAGCCCTGAACTATAAGATTAAGAGCAGATTAGATGTGATGTTTGGAATACTGGCTCAGTATTCCAATTCAGCAGTCTCGGAAGAAATGAGGTTATGTTAATAAGAAATATTCATTGTCGCCACCATAAAACGAGGGAATTGGCAGTAGTTGTTACATTAGCTAGCGTTGGGCATTAATTGGATATGGCGAGGACTGGTTGAGTAATGTGACAGAAAGGTCTCTGACGTGCGTGTTACTTTTTATAATACCTTTACACTTTAAAGGCCCAGTAACATGACCAACATCACTTTACTTATTCACAAAACACCCCGCCAGTTCAGCTGGAAACTACCCGAATAGTGGTTCCAGATTCTGCCGATAGGTGTCACTAGATTAACTGGCTGGGTGGGGTCTATTATCGTGACCGAATAAGACTATTTATGATTGGAACTGCCTTTTTTCTGGAGTTATTTCGTACTTATTCAATACTGGGTGTCTGTGATGATAGTGTGATTATTAGACTCATTCAACCCTAATGACCCATATCACAATATCAGCGGTTAGAGCGACCTTGCCCATGGAATACATATACTGTACAGAGTGACAAGCTTTATGATTGTAGGACGGTAACTTTTTTTCCCACTTTCCCAATAAGCGACTGAATTTTCTACTTGCCCAAGCCCACGTCAGCCAATTGAAACTGCAGATCAGAAAAATAACGACTTGACCGTTCGAGCAGGTCACTGAGAAATTCACTGGCATGACCGAGTAAACTAGGTGCCCTGGGCAACCGGACAGTCCTTAATGTCATACCCTGCTTTTATGGAATATAACTGAAACTTGCTTAGACGCGTGTATCACTAATTATAGAGGGGCTATAAAGAAAGAAAAAATTTAGGCTTTGGGTTTACATTGTCATTACCATTGCTTACTAATATGAGAATGATTTGTGAACGTTATTGTGAAGTGAACCAGGATGTTTATGCCTGCTTTATTGACTATGAGAAGGCCTTCGACCGAGTCAATCATGAACTGTTAATCAAATGTTTACAAGATATTGGTGTCAATGGCAAAGACATTAAACTAATTGTGAACTTATACTGGACACAACGTGCATTTATAAAAATGGAGCAGGGCCTATCGGATGAAGTTATGATTAAACGAGGAGTTCGACAGGGGTGTGTATTGTCACCATGTCTATTTAACCTGTACACAGAGATGATTTTCAGACACATTGAAGATTGCAAGGGAGTGACAATAGGTGGCATGAACGTCAACAATCTTAGATATGCCGATGACAGTGTAATACTAGCAGACAGTGAGAAAAACCTACAAGATATAGTGAATAGAATCAATAAAGCTGGAATACTATTCAACATGAAGATGAATGCCAGGAAGACCAAAACAATGGTTATAAGTAAAAAGACAGATAAACCAAATGTCAATATAACCATAGATGGCACAAACATAGAACAAGTATCCGAATTCATATATCTCGGACAAAAGATTACAAATGATGGGAGATGTGAGGAAGAAATTAAAAGAAGGATAACAATAGCCCGAACAACATTCTCCAAAATGTATAGAGTGTTAACATCAAGTAAGATATTAATACAAACAAGGAAGCGTATTCTTCAGTGTTATGTGTGGTCTACTCTAATGTATGGGGCAGAGACATGGACAATCTCTAAGAAAATGTACAAACGTTTAGCAGCATTTGAGATGTGGACTTATCGAAGGATGATGAAAATATCATGGACAAAGAAGATCACCAACAAAGAAGTTCTCAGAAAAATTAAAAATAAGAAAAGCTTGTTTGCCACTATACAGACAAAGAAACTTATTTATTTTGGCCACATCATTCGTCAGAGTTCAATATACCGTACATTGTTGGAAGGGAAGGTGAATGGCAGCAGAGGGAGAGGGAGACCAAGAACATCATGGTTTACAAATATTTCACAGTGGACAGGCTTGAATTATTCACAGTCTATCAGAACAGCACAACATCGGGACAAGTGGAGAACCATTGCATCCAACCCTCGACTAGAGGATGGAACTATTGATTGATTGATAAAGAAATAAGTTCACTACCAGAGTCCTCCATGAAAAGAGTGTCTGTGTCGCTCGGCATTACTAGGATAGGACATGAACTGGTTAGCTCGATATCAGGATAATGTGACTGGGGTTATGGTGCCCGCGGCCTAGTTTCCCAGTGGCACAACACTATAAAATTGCCATGATTGCGCACTGTCACAAGTCAGTACCCATCCTGATATAATTCCTAATACAACTTTAGATGTTGCCAAGATGTAAAGCTCAAACAAACAAACTTGCAACTGGGTTACAGCTCCAGCCCTTGCTGAGGAACCAGCAGAACACACACACACACACACACACACACACACACACACACACACACACACACACACACACACACACACACACACACACACACACACACGCATATGCATGCACGCATGCACACCCATACCTACACCTACACACACACACACATACACACACACCTACACACCTACCTACGCACCTACCTTCACACCTACGCACCTACCTTCACACCTACTTACACACCAACCTACACACACACCTCTACACACACAAACGGCCACACACCCATACACACCTCTATATACACCTCTACCTACACACCTACCTACACACACACCTCTACACACGTTGCCACAGGCCTAATGGTCAATGTGCTGAGGTGTGCCTTTAGGTTGAGGTCAGCAATTAGTAACGGAGACTCTATACCACCATAACTAACTTAGTGTAACAGATGGCTTAGTAAAAAAAATTAGTTGGCGAATATCACTACTTATGTTAGTTATTCCCGCATTACTGTTACAGAGCTGCGAAACAACTGAAATAAAAAAGTAATGGGAAGCTGGGTTGTGGACATAACCACATAAATTTACAATCTAATAATACGCGATATATATATTGTTCAAATACTTATCTATCATAACCTGCTACTTTTCGAGTGAAAAATTTGATGGAATCATGTAGATTAATAAACTTTAATTTAAAAATGGAATCTAGAGTATTCAGTGGCTGCCATTTTGTTATTTTTTTGCATTCTCCCCATAATTCATCAACTCTACTTTGATATATATAGATAACACTGTGTAAAGTCGACGGCCGGCAGCTGTGGTTGTGTAGGCAGGTTAAATAGGAAATCACTACAGGCAAGTATAGAGAAGGAAGGCAAGATATAGAGTGTGCCGAAGGAACCAGAAGGAGGTGGCTTAGTTTATTATATATATAGCTTTTAGAATCCAAGATTGCTGTACACACCTGATCAATCCCTCCAATCACCAACAGGCATTCCTAGATTAACCAATGAGGGTTCAATATCCTTGTAACCAAGGCATGGTTATGTCTGGCCACACTGCCCTGTGCTGTCTGGTGTGCAGTGATCCGTAAATAACACTTGGGGGGAGGGGGTATGTGAGGAGAGTTCCAAAGACTCTCACGAGTCAAGAAGGCAATAATCGATTAACACGACCCGAGCGACTCGGGTCACCCGAGTCGTCAGAATTTCAAATCGAACACTGCGAGTAGAGTCGATAAATACACATGCCGTGTGCAAAACGATCCGACCCAAGTAACCCACCTCCTAGCTGGGGTTGGCTATGAGCGATGACGTCACATTTGCGCTGGTATTGTCCTGCAGGATAAGAGCTACCAGTACCAGTCATATATGGTTTTTTTAAAGAATAACTTAGATTAATGAAATGGAAATATAGCTAAACTAGGCCATCATAAAATACTTTAAATCCTATTTTGCTGTAGTTTTATCGGTTATTTAAAAAAAAGAAAAAATTGTCCACCCGAGCACGGAGAAGCGTATTTGATTATTCGACCCGAGTTTGTAGGATGTGCGCATGCGCCAATAAGTGGCTTGGGTGACCCGAGTTGATTAATCGATTACGCCTGAAGTGACCCTCTCTCAGGTCAAGAAGTGACCCCCTCTCTCTACTATATTGATACACAATTTCTAACCTCCATTTGTAATGGATCACCAACACCACATATACCTTATATGCCTTTGGTTTTACATACCATTTACCATTTTATAGACAAGTTGCAATTTATTATAGTATAGTTCTCCATAGCCCATATCTCATATATCTGACAATTTTACAACTGGATGCTGGAACCGGGAGCTCGACCTCCTTACAGTAGATTCATATCATGTGACCACCTACCTTAAATGGTTCATTTAGGGATGTGGGAGATTTAGGGAGTTTTTTTGTTTTGTTATCATTACGGTGGTATTGTATGGACGATCGTTTGGGACCGAAATAAAGCGATCAATATGGGGGAGTTGTCGATCTGGGGAGGTGGTCGGTGTGTGCCAGAGCCAGTGCCAGAGCCAGAGCCAGAGCCAGAGCCAGACAGAGGTTTTACTGTAGTTGTCACTGTGCTGAGATGGGGAGAATATTTTATCTATATTTATACCTACACTGAAATGTCGCTTTAAAGAGCCATAATCCTATGGAAGCATAATATTTTCCAAACTGGAACATTTACCTAGATGTGATGCTATAAATACTGCCCTACTCATAAATCATTAAAAACATCAAAGCGCGCTGCCTTGGAGATGGTCACGTGACTTCGATAACATAGCATAGCAATAGCGCATTGCACTAGGTTTCAACTGGTGTGCACACACACATTATTTTGTGTGCTTTCACTTCAATGTTAGTATAAATGTAGCTTCAAACTAAGGTAAATATAGTCGACAACAATACACTGATCGGCACTTTAGACTGGTGTATTGCATGACAAATTAATTATTGGTGTGCATATCAAAATAGTGGAGATCATAGATAGCAGTGGCAGGTTTTATCAAAATGATTTAGTATTTTTTCTATGCAACAATACATATTTAATGAATGTACTGCCGACTACAGTTGGATGTGTAGGTTAAAATCTAGGTCAGTCTATTCATTTAGAAACACTTGATGCTTTCATCAGGGTATGCAGTTTTAGCATATGCGCATTGCATAACATGCAGTTTTAGCATATGCGCATATAAGCTATAATACTTTGACCAGATGACGTCATGGGGTAATTATGGCGGCCTGGTCTGGTGTCAGTGCCAGGCAGAGGTCATGCAGAGGTCAGGCGATGGTCGCCGAAAGGTTATGGGCTGAGGTCGACAGCGGTCAGTATGAATGTGACGGGAATCGAAAGTGTGACAGTCAGGGTCCGGTGCCTGAAGTTGCGTATGTGATATCCACATTGGACCGGATGCAGTGGTTGACTTGGTAGAGCGCAGGCTTTCCATGTGTAAGGTTGGGAGTTTACATCCTAGGCGAGTCAAACCAAAGATTTATAAAATTGCTACTTATCACTACCTAGCCTGGCGCAAAGGCTTATAAAATGGCTACTTATCACTACCTAGTCTGGCACAAAGACTTATAAAATGGCTACTTATCACTACCTAGCCTGGTGCAAAGACTTATAAAATTGCTACTTATCACTACCTAGCCTGGCGCAAAGACTTATTAAATGGCTACTTATCACTACCTAGCCTGGCGCAAAGACTTATAAAATGGCTACTTATCACTACCTAGCCTGGAGCTTGGCATCAATAGGATAGAACATGGACTGGTCTCCCAGTGAATCAGCACTATAAAGTCGCCATGAGTGCGCACTGTCACAATTTGGTACTGGTCCTGATATGACCATAGATGTTGCCAAGATGTAAAACTCCAAACAAACAACCAAACATAAGTCTTAAATTGTGTCTTTCAGATGATTGGTCGGATTGAGTATGTTCACACCAAAAACTTCATTCACCGAGATGTCAAGCCAGACAACTTCCTCATGGGAATAGGGCGTCACTGCAACAAGGTTAGTAGCACACTTGGGACACCGCTTGCAATTCACCTGTATAATGGGGGGTAATGCGTATAGAAGTCCTTCCAGAACTAGAACACTGTATTTTGACGCGTATATAAGGCTCAGGCCGAATTGTCTGTGCATACTGAACTTCTTCGAGCCGGCTTTCTCTTTTTCTTTAAATATATAAAATTCAAGTTACAGTGTGGTAATTTTGCGTTTTCTGCCATATTTTGTCGATAAATATATTAGGTCGATCATTGTATTAATCTACTTTATTTTTAGTTTGTAATAAGTTTTGTTATAGTTGAATAACTTTGGAGATGTTTGACTTGAAAATATGCCAATTTGATGGAGATATTTGACGTAAATTAAGTTGGGTGTGCGCGTCGAAATATTAGGCTTCAGTAAACAGTTCTATTAAATTGACTTGCTGTCCTTTCTAAGTTCTATGCAGCAACAAACCCTTAAAGCTGCATAGTCCCTAGATAAAAGATTCACCCTGTACTTGTAGTACACAGATGAATGACAACGTAGTCTAAATACTGGCAAAAAGAGCTTCAGTATGGAACAGGAAGTAGAATGCCTGCCTCTAATATCAAATGGGTACTTATATCGGCACAGAGTTGGTGAAATGGGAACGAATGCAAAAAGACAATATGGCGGCGATAGAACACAGTCAATTTCACTTTTAAATTCTATTAAACTAGATGTTTTATTATATTTTTCAACTCAAATATAGCAGAGAAATATGAAGACGTATATAAAGAATAAGTGTTGCTTCTTAGATTGTGAATCTAGGCTCTCATTCCATTTCCCCCCCCACATTTCTGACAGCTTTTATATAGTGTTGGTATTTACCCGTGGACAGCAAGTACGGGGTGAATCCTTTATCTACATAGTCCCACGAAAACATCAAATTTTCAAAATCAAAACAATTATCTAGATTTGATTGTACATATCTAATTTAGATAAGGGCATACTTATTTAACATTTGTCGCCACACAGAAGGGAATACCGAGGCAATTGAATAGAACCCGTTACTGCAGAAGCCTATGGAGTCCGAGTTTTGGCAACTTTGCCAACATTATTTTTGCATGCGTACACTTCAAACATCTCTAAAGTTAGCTATTTTAAATCCAACTCACTTCAAGCCAATGTACAGTAGATTATAACGATCAACCTAAATATATTTATCTGAGAAAATGATAGAAGCTGAAAAACCATTTGACTATGCAACTTTAATAAGCGAACCAATATCTAATTTTGACATCTAGTATAGAATCTCAGTAACTGCGTTCGTTTTGACAAGTTTATCCTGTTGTCGGACGATGCAGCTTTAAGATTTGTATACAGTACAATAAGATTCATCACTTTGGTATCAGGGCACTCTATGTGATGGTCTGTAACTTAGTGACGTACAACGCCAACTATTTTCTGGTCATTTCATGTCGTATGCAAAATTACTATAATGCTAGGATTTGATCTACAAACAGTCGCTTAAATTCACACTGTATTTGAACCTATTGGTTTTAATTTCGTTGTGCTCGTTATTTTATCTACAAAAGTGTCCTCTAACTGGGAGACAATTTAAGCATGCTTTACTGAGATATATGTCTGTATTATGCCGTACGGCACATTAACTACAGTCATTTAAATAAAACCCTAAAAAACATTAATATTACGGGAGAACATCCTTGTTGATATTCCGTTCCGATTTAACTTCATGTTTCCAACTTAATTTCAAGTTTTGTTTATTATATTTAAAATGTAGATATTAAGTGTATTTGAATAAAACTTGAGTGAATTAACAAAATATGATTCATATATGACGGTGAACGCTAAGATGTGTGCAATAGAGATTCATTTACTGTTTAGATATTTAATACAGTCAGACACGTTCACAAAATACCATAATTAGTTATTCTGTGTGCGCATTTGTCACATATAAATGCCAATTTTCTTGCATTGATATTTAGGTACATATGGCGAAAACAGACATCTAGCGAAAACAGACATCTGTGTACACAGAGGCACCAAAACGACAACAACACACGTGACACCAACACGCACGACACCAATACATACGACACCAACACACATGACAGTAGCACACACGACACCCAATGCAAACACCAACATGCACATACACACAATGCCAACACAAAAACCGACATGCACGTACATACACAACACCGACACACACACACACCAACACACACATACAGACCCTTTGCTCCCTTCTCTATGAGCTAGATGGCACTGCTGCTATTGTTGTCTCCTCCACATGCCTGCTCCCCTGCGTGCAGGTATTTTTGATAGACTTCGGTCTGGCCAAGAAGTTCCGCGACAACCGGACGCGGGAGCACATCGCATACCGAGAAGACAAGAACCTGACGGGCACGGCGCGGTACGCGTCCGTCAACGCGCACCTGGGCATCGAGCAGTCGCGGCGAGACGACCTGGAGTCGCTCGGCTACGTGCTCATGTACTTCAACCGTAGCACACTGCCCTGGCAGGGCCTCAAGGTGACCGCAAGCTCCTAGCCACAGCCACTCACCACCACCGAGCAACCATTCCACACCTTTCACCAGGCTTTGAAAGCAGTTGTTTTTTTTTTATCCATTTTTCATTGTTCAAGTTGTTTAAACAAATATTTTTAAATAGAATTCATGAAGTGACTAGTTCAAAGCGGTTAACTCTCGTTAATCATAACTTGGCTCCCCGTCCGGGCCTCCACTTTAGTTAATTATATCTTGGCCCTGCCGCCTCCACTTTAGTTAGTTAATGATCTATTGGCCCCACAGCCTCCAGTTTAGTTAATCACCTCTTGGCTCCGCCACCTTCACCTCCACTTTAGTTAGTTAATCACCTCATAGCCCGATCACCTCCACTTGCTTTAATCAGTTAATCAGCTACTGGCCCCACTGCCTCAATTTAGTTAATTAGTCAATTACTGGTCCCGCTATCTCCATGTTAGCTAATCATATCTTGGCCGTGCTGCCTCCACTTTAATTAATCATGTGCTGGCCCCGCCACCTCCACATTTATTAATCATATCTTGGTCCCACCGTCTCCACTTTAGTTAGTTAATCATCTACTGGTCCTGCTACCTCCATTTTAGTTAGTTAATCATGTCTTGTTAGTTAATCATCTACTGGCCCCGTTGCCTCTACTTTAGTTAGTTAATCATATGTTTGTCCCACCGTCTCCACTTTAGTTAGTTAATCATCTACTGATCCTGCTGCCTCCATTTTAGTTAGTTAATTATCTACTGGTCCCGCTGCCTCCATTTTAGTTAGTTACTCATCTACTGGTCCTGCTGTCTCCACTTGAGTTAGTTAATCATCTACTGGCCCTGCTGCCTCCATTTTAGTTAGTTAATCATCTACTGGTCCCGCTGCCTCCACTTTAGTTAGCTAATCATCTACTGGTCCCGCTGCCTCCACTTTAGTTAGCTAATCATCTACTGGTCCTGCTGCCTCCACTTTAGTTAGCTAATCATGTACTGGTCCAGCTACCTCCATTTTAGTTAGCTAATCATCTACTGGTCCTGCTGCCTCCACTTTAGTTAGCTAATCATCTACTGGTCCCGCTGCCTCCACTTTAGTTAGTTAATCATCTACTGACCCCGCCCCCTCTACTTTAGTTAGTTAATCATGTCTTGGTTCTGCTGTCTCCACTTTAGTTAGTTAATCATCTACTGGTCCCACTGCCTCCACTTTAGTTAGCTAATCATCTACTGGTCCAGCTACCTCCATTTTAGTTAGTTAATCATCTCTTGTTAGTTAATCATCTACTGACCCCGCCCCCTCTACTTTAGTTAGTTAATCATGTCTTGGTCCTGCTGCCTCCACTTTAGTTAGTTAATCATCTACTGGTCCCGCTGCCTCCACTTTAATTAGCTAATCGTCTACTGGTCCAGCTACCTCCACTTTAGTTAGCTAATCATCTCTTGTTAGTTAATCATCTACTGGCCCCATTGCCTCCACTTTAGTTAGTTAATCATCTCTCCCCCCCCCCCCCCCTCTCCCCACCTCAATCTCCTCTCGTCACTTTATTTAGTTAATCATATCTTACCCTGCCCTCCACTCCCAGTCCCCACCCTCCAACTCTAGTTAGTTAATCATCTCCCCCCCCCCCCCCCCCTCTTCACCCTGTACCTACAATCCCCCACACCACGTCCGGACATATCCATTCCGCCGATTGTATTATCGGCTGAATGGATATATAGCTGGAAGTATAGTTTATTTTATATCGTTATGAGGTTGTTAAGGCTTTATCTTACCTGTATTCTAATTTTGTATTTGTTTTTTGTTTTCACGTTACTTCAAGAGTAGGCTTTACGAAAAAAAGACTAAAAAATGTCCTTAATTGTTCAATTTCTTTGTTTCTTGTAATGATCTGAAGTCAACTTGAGTGACAACTTTTGAAGAATGTACCCCCGTTGAATGTGAATGTAAGAACCGCCGAGGAAGAAAAGATGCTTACTAGTGATGAGATGTAAAGACGTATGTAATATTAACGAGCCAAATTCTAAATTCCTAAGTTTATAACTACAAAAAAGTCTTTTGATAAGATTAAAGGTACTTAATAGCTGAAAAATTGTGCAAGCTCACATACCCACAAATGGTCTATTGAGAAATGGCCACGTTCTTGGCCCATGGGAGGGTTGTGCCCAAAGTTCTTTTTGTGTGTGTATTATAAGTGTATATATGATATATATATATATCTCATATATATATATTATATATATATATATCTTTTATATATATATATCTTTTATATATATATATACATATATATATATATATATATATATATAGGGACAATTGAACAGAACACAACGTTACAATAAACGACCCGACCGAAACACGCTGTTGACAGTAAGCCAAGAAACGGCCAAAATTGACAGACAGCAGCAAGAACAGAAATTCACCACACACAGACATAAATTATAAACCCCGATTAACTCGACTATTTGAATTAATCTGGACACGAATTAGTTAGAAGCAAGTGTAATTTGTAATTAATTTGATTAACACTAATGTACTAAACTCTATTGGGAACCTTACCTGTGAGATGGCTATATATATATAACGAGTCAGATGCCCCCCTCTCCCCTCTCCCCTCTCCCCTCTCCCCTCTCCCCTCTCCCCCGGCCCACCCGCCTCCTTCACTTCGGCCCCAAGACACCCAATAACCAAGCCCCCATCCTTAAGACCCAAGCCCCCAGCCTCAAGTCCCAAGCACCCAGCCTCAAGTCCCCCGCCCCCAGTCTCAAGTCCCACGCCCCCAGTCTCAAGCCCCAAGCCCCCAGCCCGCGTTGTGTGTGTGTAAACTGTGATTAGTGAGGCGTGACTGTCCCTGTTCTCATGGGTCTCCCTTCACCCTGCTCCAACACATCAGCAGTGGGGAAGCAGCAACACCAACAACACCCAACAACAACAACAATAACAACTACTCGTGTTCACCCTGACCACACTGGGTGTGCTTGGGACGAGGCCCAAGGCCGAGAAAAAGAGGCTGCCTTTATGTAGTGCTCACTATTCGAGTATCTGTACAATTTTTGATCTGTTCACTGTTTTGACACTTCGCGAAACATTATTCTGAACTTCTCATCAACACCTCGACACGGTTCTACGCTCATGGCGGCAGGACTCTAGGTTGCCCCATTTTGTACGTGATTATCATTTCCCGCCACGCCTCCTACCGGGCAGGCCTCGTTCCACTGCCCGACAAGTTACTCCTACATTGGTGGGGCTTTGTTGTTTGGTTCCTCATGCGGCCACGAGAGGTACAAGCAATACAGTGCCCCACCCGGCCCCATCCACCCCCACCGCCTTACACACACACACATGATACACTTGCCCCGAATTGCCACAATGCCCTTCATGAACTTAATAATAAAAAAGAGAGACAGCGAGTGGGGGGTCGGGGGGGCTTATTCCAACAAAGGGGGTGTGGAAAGGGGGGCCACACTGAAGTAGTATTTCTGCGGGTAAGCTGTTGTGGATGATGTAGGTTTGTGACCCCGGGCTCTGGGGTTTTGCTAGTGGCTAGTAGTTACTAGTAGTGTCTGGTTGGAAGATGGCAGTGGTCGGTAATGCCTCACTCGGCAGGCCACATTGGCAGTGATGTCAGCAACGTTGATGTCACACATGTAAACTGTAATAAATCCGCATGTGTTTCTTACACACTGGGCGCCCCAAATGTAGAGGACAGCATACCTCTCACAGCCTAATCTCCGACATTTTAACTACGCGGGGGTAGACAACAGAATTTTAAAGACGCAAATGTAAAAAAAAAAAAAAAAACAATATTTAAAAAATGCATGTCAAAATTTCTGTGACCTTATTTTTTAAGTGTTAATTTAAACACTGGCTACTTCTTGGCTTATTGATATTATTTACATGAATCGCAATATTACATATGCCAACGTCTTTGTTCTATCTATCTATATATATTTATATGCATACATATTCACTATCTCCTTACTATAAGCAGGAGTTGAATGTATTTTTGGCTAAGACCAGTTTGTCATTAGCTACCTGGTAATTTTTTTCCCTATATCTATATCGAAGAACGAACCAGTTCCATCCTCAAATTCTACCTAACCCATTGTTTAGACACTTTCTTTCCCGTTCACAGACCCCAAAGGTAAGACTGAGAATCCCGACACTCAACTAGCTCAGCCAGGTAACCATGGTAACCAAGTATCATTTTTTACCACAAAACAAATTTGGCAAAGAGATGGGTAAGGTGACCTAATATCGCGAATGGCCAAAAGTTTTGTTATTAATATTTATATATATTTTTTAATTATATATATATATATATATATATTTTTCATTTCACTGAAATGGTGTGGGAATCCCAGCATTTCTGTATTTGCTATTTACACATGATGTATGAAGTTAACCGTAGTAGTATTTTTACCCCATTAGAATTAATCGTCGTTTATTTGTATCTGCGAATTGGACTGTTTAAAACGAAACAAAAAAGATAACGAATAAACCAATATTTTTAAATTTGCACTAGCTACAGATGTAAATTTGTCTTGCCTATCTATAATTGTTTTTAGTAATTTTTTAGGATTTCTGTTTATTTCTAATTTTACTTTCGTTTTTTAAGTTGCTATCTTTTCCCCTCCACTTCTGACTTTGTAACTGAGTTTTCTGGAACGTTCACGCAATGAAAGTTTCCACAGAAAAAAAAAAGAACAAGTCAGTAGTAAGACGCGCCTGCAGCACTTTGAGGGGGCACTGTGCCCAGTGTCCTGAATGACTTTGTGCCCTTGCGCATGGGCGATGGGGCAGGTGGGGGCCCCCTCCTTCCTCTGGTGGCTGAGGGTGGGTGGTGACAAAGATTTTGGCCATTCGCGCTGCTGGTTCTGTCTGATGGTCAGTCGCAGGTAGGTGTCCCAGTGTGTGTCTAGTCTCGCTAGCTGCGCCTTGTCATCTACCAGGCAGGCCCCAGCGTCATTATTACTACTCCTACTATTACTTTCGTTGTAACTCTCCGCTCAGTAAAGAACCCCTGAAAGAAAACTATATATATATATATTATATATAATATATATATATTATATATTAGATTTGCCTTTAAAAAGCGGAAAGCCCATTGTAAAAACTAAAAACAGTATATGCTACTTTTGAAAGTTTATAGCCTACATTGAAATATATATCTCTCCTGACGTAGTTCTTTCTGTTTAAGAAAAAACACCAAAAAGACTAGATGAATGGGGGGGAAAAGAAAATAGTCAAACAGATTTTCATGTGGTATGAATTATTGCAATTAAGGCTTACAATTTTGACATGCATTTGATTAGAATTACATTTGATTTTTTTTCTCCCGTCCCTCCCATCCCCCGCCCCCCAGCTCTTCCCATCTTTCTTCATCGTGTAACCTGTATTATGGCTTAGATGATGGCGGTCTTGCCTCGTAATGTTGCTAGTCTGCGGCCCGCTGGTTTCTTCCAACTAACAGCACGCAGCGTGCTTTCGGAACCTGCCATGCCCCTCCGCCCGGTCAGAATTCAGAGCATGAGCCATAAGGAAATTGACATATCGTACAGTAATTGATTAATTGAAATCAAGATTATCAAACCTGAAATCTCGATGGCAAAACTTGGTTACAAACAACAAAAATCACTTTTAAAAACCCCAAATAACCCAACCTTCCAACCCCTTTTCCCACCACCAAAAAAACAATGCATTCAGTAGCATTGATCATGTAGAAAAATTGTATTTTAGACTCAAGTAGTTTATTTTATAGGGTATGCTTATGGGAAATTCTTTTCATGCGTTCTTTGTTTTTAAAAAACACACCTCTTATATCGCTGATTAAAAAAAAAGAATTAAATAAGGGTCTTGGTTTTGGAATGAGTCCTTTCGCCTTTCCCCAGTCCACTACGCTCATAATTTATTTATAAAAGTTTCGGTTTTAATGATGCTAAGTTAGTGCTTTTCGGCTTACGTCACCGCTGGCCGAGTGTTCTGTTGTGGTGGTTCCAAAGCGTAAGCCGAAATGGAAGGCGCACACTTTGAAACACTTTGGCGATGAGTAGTAGTGGAGTGGGGTAGGGCGGGAGAGGGTCTAGATCTCAGGCTAACTTAGTGTGTTTGTGTGTGATCTATTAAGTTGTGTGACATCAATGGTGAAGGGTTAATAATGTTATCGTAATCATAGGCTGCTCACGTATTAACACTGCCTGGAACTGACCATGAACTTTCTAACTGTGGGGGGGGAGGGGGGGGAGGATTAACCAACACCTACCCAAACCCAACCCCTAACCCACCTCTACCCCAGCCATCACCACCCGCCCACCCACCAAGCACCATCAGTAGTACCATGTGCTATGGGGATGTGCAGTAGTATAGTTTTACGAGATACTCATTCAGTTCAGCGAATTGATTACTGTCGCGTCTCATGTAATACTGAATTCACAATGATCCCCTTTTAGAGCACCCCACATAAGCAGGCCAGTCGGATAGTTTCGCGACTAAAGTTATGCTGTTGAGTTGAAAGTACTAATTTAAGGTGTTGAAATATATTCTGATTAGCAGTAACATTACCTCCCCCCACCCACCCCCCAAATTAACCTCTCTAAGCCACCGTCACCACCACTGCTCTGCACCCACCCTCTGAAACTTAACCTTTTCCAGAAATGGCTGCTTTACTTCCGGGCACGTGACTGACTTTCAATTGTTCTGAAACTAAAAACTTACCGCTAAAATATGTATCTATATATAGAAAATACACTCTTCAAACGTTGTCTACATGAACAAGCAAACTTTGATTTTAAAATACCAACATTTGAACCTTTGCTAGTAATGTTATCCCCCCCCCCCATTTTCTTCTGTAATTACTTTTGTTTGTTTGTTAAATTGTTTAAAATAGAGAAAGTCTTGATTAACAATATATACTGAGGCAGTCAACTGTGTTCGCAAGTTTATGACCCACTAGAAAGATAGTTGCATGAATTCTCAATTCCTCTGTATATATGTAATTTGTGTTTTCTTTGTTAGATTATCTGGACTTGTTTTAGTTGTGCTTTGCATTGTGTAGTTCTGTGAATTTTCCTTTTGTAGTTATTAATTCTTAGAATATGAATGTCTTTCGTTTTAGATTAAGTTCTTTGCTGAAGAGATTTTTTTCCCTTTAAATGATGGGTTGTTATAATCCCATCTGTTTTGAAGCCTTCAAATTTTTGTTATCTATCTGCACATCCTAGTATTCTTATCACTAATAAATAGCATTCAAGTATAAAATGTGACCGATTGAATGTAGACCTGCATATTAACATTTGCCTGCGTTATAATAATACATTTCATTATGAAAGTACCTATTCTCAATACATGCGCATCATTTTTATGCCTCCATTCGATACACGCCTGAAACAACATGGAACTGTTCCACGTGCAGCGAAACCTTATGCTCACAATCTCTTTACAGGCGGCTACAAAGAAACAAAAATACGAGAAAATTAGTGAGAAAAAAATGGCGACACCTGTGGAGGTGCTCTGTAAGGTAAGGGTGCATTTTTATTTTTAATGATGGTTTATTTACTCTGTCCCTATCATATAAGTTCATGATGGAACTTGTTTTCAATGCTGAGCGAAACCTTTTATTTGTTTGGAGCTTCATTTTTGAAGTGAGGATCAAATGTCAGTCCTGCAGTATATTTAGTGCTTAGATTGAAAATAAATGATTAACGTCCACTGTCGATTCCTAGCATTGTGCTCAGCATTAATAAGATATGGCAATTACTGGTTAGCTCAGTGTCAGGATAATATGACTGAGTGGGATATCAGGTCATGGTGTCGGTGGCCTGATTTCCCAGAGGGGCAGCACTATAAAGTCGCCATGAGTGCACACTGTCACAAGTCGATACCCGTCCTGATGTGACCTCCAATAACCAACCAACAACCAAAAGAAGTGCCCTTTTTCAAATAGTGCTATAATATGTACAGTGAGACCGGTGCTGTAGATGATACGTCTCTTTCAGGGCTACCCGGCTGAGTTTGCCATGTACCTGAATTATTGTCGTGGCCTTCGCTTCGAGGAGGCTCCAGACTACATGTACCTGCGACAGCTGTTCCGCATCCTGTTCCGCACCCTCAACCACCAATACGACTACGTATTTGACTGGACCATCCTCAAGCAAAAGGCTGCCAAAGTACCCACACCTGCAGGCAAGTTGTGGTTTTTGGTATTTGGCTCTCTGGTAGCACATCTTGTAGAACCTCTTGTGTTTATGCTTTTTAGAGAGGGAAGATTTCAGGTTGGTCAAGTTTTTCTATTTCTTTTTTCTAATGTACACATTATTGTTATTGACTTTTTTGGCTTTTGATATGAAAAAAAGTAACACATGATGTGATGGTTTTTAATTAGGTATGCCCACTCCCTCTATAACCGTATAGGACAAGGCCAAAGCACACCTAACTTTGCTGAAGTTTGCCCTGTTGTATCTCAACAAATAATCCATACCCAAGCTAGAAATATGATTTAATGATTAAAATAATGTTTCTACCTTCCATCTGAGGCCTTATTATATGTGAGAGTGTGAGAGTGTGATTCGTTCACTTTAGTAGCTTGAATCCCTTAGTGTGTATCATGTTTCAAACTATGCACAGCCACTTTTGGAAAGTGACCAGACTGGCAAAGCGTTTTGGACTCCCCAAAATATTTGTTACTGCTCTTAGCATTGACCAACCAGAATGAGCCTTATATCAATGGAAAGCTATGATCTTGACCAATGATGAAGTGTGATTTTTGTAATAATGCATTTAGGTTTTACATTTTTTTGAACAAGTTAAAGTTGCTGTATCCACTTTGACACTTAATACAATTTTAGGCTGTGATCAGTTCTCAAAGAACTCTGTACCATAAAATAGAGGAGAATTAACTCTTTAAAATGATATATAACATGACCTGGAAATACTGTCCTCGTTAAGTATGTTTCTTTTTGTTTAGTTTAAATTGCTTTTATTTTTTGTAATGAATATATTTACCATGACCATACAATTTTAGGCTCTGATTAGTTCTCAAAGAACTGTATACCATTAAAAGGAGGAGAAATCGCTCTTTAAAATGATATATGAGATGACTCGGAAATACCACTCCTGGAAAGTCTGATTTGTTTGTTTGTTTAAAAAATATATATATTTATGAATTTATTTACCCTGACCATAACATTTTAGGCTGGGATCACTTTTCAAAGACCTGTATACCATTAAAAAGAGGAGAAAGGGGTCTTTAAATGATATTCAACATTACCCAGAAATATCGCCATCGGAAACTCCAGTTTTTTTTGTTAATTTTTTTGGTGGTTTAACAAAAATCAATTTATTTACCCTCCCCCAAAAATTGTGCTGTGATCAGTTCTAAAAAAAAATCTATGCCATTAAAAAGATGAGACATCGCTCTTTAAAATGATATATAACCATGCCATAGCACATGTATATTACCCTGCAATAGCACATGTATGTTCTAATTATATCCATTATATTTATGATATCTATCAAATGTTTTGCTTGTACATTGTTAACTGATGGCAGAATTGATTATATACAAACATTTCAACAAAGACAAAATTTGAAAAAACGAATTGTATTTCAATTGTGCAAATCACACAAAATGTCATTTTGAGGCCTCATATCTTCTTTCTTCCTCTATTGTATGACTAGGAAAAAAATACATTTGATAATTGTGCTATAGATATGGTGTGTACCAAATATGAGCGCTGTATTATCAATAGTTTAAATTTTATGAGTTTTGAAAAATGGCAGTTTGAATTATTTGTGCAAACAGCCAAAATAAACGTCTCTTTAACCTGTCATATCTCATTTTCGAATGCAGCTAGTGCCTTGTAATTTTGCATGTGATCATACTTTGGTAGGAGGTATGTTTCCTGCGAGTTTCATCTGATTTGGTCAATTTGAAAAAAATGAGTGGGTATACCTATTTTAATGTGTTTTGTCTTAAACAACAAATACAAGAATAAAAGCTAGATATGGGTACAACTTTCATTAAGATGGGAACAATTCATGATGTGTATGTAGTAAGTAAATGCTTATTGACTGAATGAAGCCCACTGCATTGAGAAAATGATGCCTAGCCGCTGTGTGATTGCGTGGTGTGAATACAGGTTTTATTGCAGGCATGGCATTACTCACTCATTCACCTACTCACCCACTCGCCTATTCACTCCTCACATACCGGATGCGGTGGCTGAATCGGTAGAGGACAGGCTTCCCGTGCGGAAGATCGAGAATCAAACAAATAACTTACAAAATTGATAGTTGTCGCTACCTAGCATTTTGCTTGGCATTAATAGGATAGGGCAAGGACTGGTTAGCTCAGTATCCGGATAATGACACTAAGTAGGAAATGGGGTCATGATGCCAGCGACCAGGTCTCCCAGTGGGATAGCACTATAAAATTGCCATGAGTGCGCACTGTCACAAGTCCAGATAATATGTTGCCAGGACCTAAAGCTCAAACAAACATCTGCTCCTCGCCCATCCACCAGTCAGCCACCACTCACCCACTCCTGACCAGACGTCTGTCTCCCGTGTTGGTAGATAGTGGAGTCATGGGTTCGAACGCTTGTCGAGTAAATTGATAATTGTTGCTTCCTAGCCTGGCGCTCGGCATTATTACTATAGGGCAAGGACTGGTTGGCTCAGCGTCAGGATAATGTGACTGAGTGGGATATCAGATCATAGTGCTGGCGGCCTGGTCTTCCAGTGGGGCAGCACTATAAAGTCGCCATGAGGTGTGCTGTGTATCTATTGTACCTCAGGGCTGCGCAGAAAGAAGCACGTGGAATGTCTGCTCTCTTTGTCATGTTGCCTAAATTGCAGCTTGAATGGATTCCCCCTGAGTGGCTTAAAGTTGCATAATCCGATGGTTTGAATCTTCTGCCATATTTTAATTTTTTTAACTAAATTAGGTTGATCATTATAATCTACTGTCCTTTAGTTTGAAGTAACCTATTTTAAATGGTTAACTTTGAAGGGTTCTTTTAAAGTGAAAACATGACAAATTAATTTTGGTGTGCACACCGAAATGCTGGCTTTGTTTACCCGTTTCCTGGTGTAGAAGAATAGATGTCACAGGAGCACCAAAACTGCAATAAATGTCCAATAAGCGTAACAATATCTAAGTTGGATATATAGGATCAGATTTTTCTAAGTGTTTTGGTTCAGAAAATTTGAAGCTTTCATCGAGTTATGTAGTTTTAAGCATAGGCCCCCACCGCCGCTTCCTCTCAGAAAAAGGAGGAGGAACCCCACCAAGAAACACCAAGCATTTCCACCACATGCGCAATACTGACATATCGTAAACTACATCGGCTCGGCACCTGTGAAAGTTGTGCTACAGGTAACTAAACTGGTTCTAAACTGTGGACAGGCCCTGGTACCTGGTTTTCACAAGCTGTGCACACTGTCCTTGTTTTTCTTCGAGGACATTGATCTATGGATGAAGATTCCCTCTTCTTAGAAATTCAAATAGGCGTGGATAGCTTACCACACTGCCATCTATATACAATATCTTTCACATACTTAACAAAATGTTTGTACATAGGTCACTACCGCACATACACACACACGCGCACTACTGTACACACCACACCACACACTCCCCTCACACCTTTGAAACTGCCTTATCACACTGGTAATTCAAACTACTTTTTCCACCAATAAGATTGACAGATAAATGACTTTTTAATATTAAATAGCAAACTGAATGACAGAAATCTGTTCCGCCGTTGGATATTGACTTTCCAGAAATGTGGCTGTTAAATATTACGTAGCGATATTTTTGTCAAAATTAGGCCTCCTTTCTACATGCCACATAAGCTTAGACCTACACCCCCTCACCCACCCCTATAATGTTTGAATGGTCCCTTACGTGAAGACGGACTATCCAGGAGTTAACTATGCTGTACACTCTTACAAACAATGGTTCAGGTATGGACAAGAAACACCCCGCCGCCTCCCTATTTCTCTCCAGCTATTCCCCTCCCCATTACCCTGAAAGTTCAAACAGCCACACAGCTGTCTGTCAATCAGTTGTGTTGCGTTTATTTTTGTTCTGTAGAATCTTTTTGGTAAAGGGGGTCTTCTAAAATCACTTGCAAGCCCAATAGTATTGTCAGCAGTGTGGTGTAATTGAATATATCCTATTTTGTGAACTGATTTTCTAATATGTATCACCATAGGAGGTATGAATAAGCTGTATCATTAAGTTATACAGTTTTTACACATGTTTGCATGGCTAAGAATCTGTTAGTTACATCCTGTGACGGGTGTGAACAACCGATTAGAAAAAGTGTCGGGAGGCTGGGTTATGGATATAATAACCGCATGAATTTACAATGAAATATGCTAAATATATAGGTCTGATACTTGTTTATCATAACCTGCTATTTTAGAGTGACACAGTTATGAAATCATGTAGATTAATAGACTTCAATACTTGAATTGGGAGCTTTTTATGGCAGCCATCTTGGGGTGTTTTTTTGTGTGTGCATTCTCTACCAATTTCTCAACTTTACACCAATATAGATAAATACTGTTTTTGCTCGGGTTTAAGCATTGTTGTCATTCACCCATACTATGGTGAATCTTTTCTCAAAGGATCTGTGTACTTCCTGTCAGCTGATATGAGCCTAGATACTACTTTCATTGACATAGTCTTTCTCTTCTTCGGTTGTTTGGTATCAATGGAGATCGGTTAATGATGTTTACTGAATCAGAATTGTTTAGAATCTTGTTTAGTAAGTTATGCCAGACAAGCATGTATGATGTAGATATCCAAAGACTGTCTGGATGCGGCTTGATAAATTAGCACACACCAGTATGTACTAATAGTGAATTAACCAGACAGGATAGCTGAATGAGTTGCACGTCCGCTTCCCGTATGGCAGGCCATGTCAAACCAATGACTTTAAAATGTATATGTGTCACTACCCAGCCTGGCATTTGGCATTACTAGGATAGGGCAAGGAGCAGTGGAATGAGGAAGACCAATTGTCCGTGATTGAAATTTCCGTGGCTTAATCAACGAGTGTAATGAATAATGTAATAACACATTCGGGTAGTCGCAGCAGCAATTGAATAGCTCAGTGACATGCATGCGTGTGAATCTTTGTGTGTGGAATGTTGAACAGGACAGCCTTGCTTAAATGCATGCACATCCTTGGAGATCATTTATTTTATTTGAGTTGACATACAGCAGAAAGACCTGCCACTGAAATAGACTTATTCATCACATCAAACACTGGGCCTGTCTCTTTAAATAGGACTAGCGAAGGGTTTTAGGATATATATGATTTTACCAGACAAAACCGTACTTTACTACAGTGAACCACAATTAGCTTACTGTCTCCGTGCAAGGCAGTTACTGGCACATTGCTGCCGTCTTCATGCAAGGTGGTTAGCAACACATTGCCACTGTCTTCATGCAAGGTAGTTACTGGCACATTGCTGCCGCCTTCCTGCAAGGCAGTTAGCAACACATTGCCACTGTCTTCATGCAAGGTGGTTACTGGCACATTGCTGCTGTCTTCATGCAGGGCAGTTAGCAACACATTGCCACCTTCTTCATGCAAGGCGGTTACCGGCACATTGCTGCTGTCTTCATGCAAGGTGGTTGGCAACACATTGCCACCGTCTTTATGCAAGGCGGTTACCGGCACATTGCTGCCATCTTCATGCAAGGTGGTTAGCAACACATTGCCACTGTCTTCATGCAAGGTAGTTACTGGCACATTGCTGCCGTCTTCATGCAAGGCGGTTAGCAACACATTGCCACTGTCTTCATGCAAGGTGGTTACTGGCACATTGCTGCTGTCTTCATGCAAGGCAGTTAGCAACACATCGCCACCTTCTTCATGCAAGGTGGTTACCGGCACATTGCTGCTGTCTTCATGCAAGGTGGTTGGCAACACATTGCCAGTCTTCATGCAAGGTGGATACTGGTACATTGCTGCTGTCTTCATGCAAGGCCGTTAGCAACACATTGCCACCTTCTTCACGCAAGACAGTTAGGAACACATGGGCGCTAATATGACATTTATGGTCTGGAGAGTAGTTCTAGTGTATGTCCTTTTCCTTTTCTCGCTTTACGTAGAACACCCAGGTTTGTGTGTTAGGTCTATTCCATGGGAACTGTGTATCACACTGCCTTTCAGCGAATTCCAATATAGGAATCAAACCACTGCCTTATAACACAATTCCATAGGGCTATTGAATAGAAGAAGATGTGTCGCGCAATAGAACAAACAGAAGTAGGGAATCGCCTCGTCTCTGGGTCTCCTGTTCCACGTTAAAGCGCATTCTTCGCACATCATAGACCAGATGATTTCACTTCTGTTATCTGTACCCAACGGTGTGTCCCACTGTGTCTCTCTCCAACTGCTGTTACATCTGTACTCACATTCCACAAAGCCTCCCCTCCCCCTTCCCCCATATATGTGTAACCCCCCTCGTACAACCCCAGTCCCCCGCCCCCTTATATATCTGTATTCACATTACACAAGGCCTCCCCCCCCCCCCCCACCCTCATATATGTGTAACCACCTCCTACAACACCTGCCCCCCCCCCCCATATGTATCCGTATTCACATTACTCAATGCCTCCCCACCCCCTTATACATATGCCTGCTCCCTCCTTATATATATACCCACATCCCACAACACCCCACCCACAGCGCTTGCCCCTTATTTATGTTGTGGGGAAAACATGCAAATATTGTCTTTAAGGGCAGTCAACTAAGGGGCAATCACACTGATTTTTGCACATTTTATTTATAATTCCTTATGCGCACATGTGTCTATTACTTTATTAGGGGTTTTACGGTATCCCATTGCGAACAGTCTGATGTGACTGGATACTTGTATAGTCGAACATTACCTGAAAGTGCTGTTTTAACATTTGTCTCGCTGTGTTCACCGGACTAGTTATGTGGCATGATGCTGGCTTCTAGTTTGATAGTTTTGTGGCTGGCAATAGAGTAGTTTCTAATGACCGAGTATGGAGCTTCATTCAGATTGTGCTCACATATCTACTGAGGTGAAGACAGCAGCTTGAGTCAGCGAACTGCGGGTGTATAATCAGTTGATGGGTGTATTATCATGTTATGTAATATAATCGAAGGACATGATTTTATATGCGCGTAGGTATATGCAATCTGATTGGGTGGATGGAGCGATTTCAAATGGGTAGAAGTTGAAGGCTGAGGCCCATTTGAAATCAATCCTTCCACCTACGACGACTATTATTATACCTTCAAGTATGCACAACCGTTTCCTTTAGTTTCTTTTTATCGCAAATATTCAAAGCTATTTTGCTATTTGTTAATGAACAATAGTCTACTGACTTCACATGGTACTAGTATCATTTCACCAAGCAGAAAAAGCACTCCCCGGTATCGATGTAGCGCATGTGCAGTAATACCACTGGGGTCCTTAGCGCTGAGCGGGGCCCGGTGGTTGTCGTTGTTGTAACTTGTGGTGGTGGTGGTTGCAGGTTGTTCGTCAGCGTGGTCTTTGTGCACAGACCGACAGCTTCTGGCCGGCAGCAACCTGCCCTCCTTCGGCCTGTCCAATTACGTAAACATAATCCGGTAGCTAAACCAGCCTCTACTCTACTCTCTGTTGCTGATGCCCTATCCGCTCCGCTCCCCTCACCCCACCAGTTGATGATGGTGATGATGCCCTACACCCAGTGAGATCTCGTCCCAGCCTCCCTGCCACTCCAGCTGCTGCCTGCACCCATATCCCCGCCCCTTGTGTGAGCGTTTTGTTTCCCCCCCCCCCTCCCCAGCTATGGCCTCAAGTTTCCACCAGTACTCCCTACAATAGTGGCAGTCTGCAGCCACAAGGTGAAATTTGTGGTAGTAGCGAATTTTACCCACCCACCCTCCACTTCCGTTATTCTTTGTGGGTTTGGATGATTTTTTTTTTTGGTGTGTTTTGGTTGGAAAATAGCAACTAACTCTGGCCTGGAATTGAGCAAATTTTCAAATTTAAAGAAGGGGTATGGGGGGATTTTATTTGCCTTTCTAGTTTAGTGTTATCCTCATCAAAATAATTTTAGGAATAGAATTAGCAATTATCTATTTGGCTAAATAAACATAAAAATGACATGAGCCATTATCTATATTTGTATTTAGCTAAGTAGTAATTTGGCTGATACTGTAGTGGGTAGGAAACCTGTCTATGCATCACACGCACTCTTCACATTCGGATTGACACCAGACACGGTGGCTGAATCAGTGGAGCGCAGGCTTCCTATGTGGAAGGTCCGGAATTCAAATTACCCTCTAGTCAAACCAATGAGTTACTAAATTGATACTTGTCGCTTCCTAGCCTGGTGCTCGGCATTACTAGGATATGGCAAAGACTGGATAGCTCAGTATTGGGATAGTGTGACTGAGTGGGAAATTGGGTATTGATGTCGGCGGCCTGTTCTCTCAGTGGGGCAGCACTGGGAGACCAGGTCTGAGAATACCCGCGCACTAAAGCTGCCATGAGTGTGTATTGTCACAGGTCGGTGCCCATCCTGATATATCCTTAGATTTTGCCAGGACGTAAAACGCCAACAAACAACAACAACAACTCAGAATAACAACAGCTTGAATCAACTGTGTTTAGGTAGCCCGTCCCTGGTAAGTTTAATGTGGGTTTAACCAGTGCTGCTGCCTGGAAGAGACCGCCCCTCTCCCACACACACACGCACACACACATTACTTTCTCTACTTATCTACTCGGAAGGATCTTTTAATCTGATGGGAGGAGGGGGTGGGTTCATATTTCTTCGTGATGTCACTGTGCGGTGCACTTTTTGTCCGATATTGTCTCTCTACCCTGGTGACGTGATGTTTATCCCAGCCTCCACCCTGTGATCTGCCTAGTTCCGCGTTTCTACCATCCTAGTCGTCCCACTCACTGCCTGCCCATTTCTACCCAGCTACATGTGCGTCGCTAAGAAACTTGAGGGGGTTGCGAAAAGAAGCCGTCAGATTGACGATGAGTCCGAACAGATTCTGTAGGGAACTTGCGATGGCATGCTTGCTTCACTGGTTTTTAAAGATTATCGCCTCATTGACATTACTGCTTGTCTACAGAATTATTGTATATTTTTTTTGTTTAAATTTTTTTTATTTATTACTTTTTAAGGATCGGCTTGTATGCAAGAATAGGAGGGGGCTGTGCACTAGTTAAGGGCTTTGTGAATATACCCAATAGAAAACCAACAACAATGTTATGGTTCAAGAGTTCATGGCCTAATTTATTTTATTTTAATCTTTTTTTAAAACAATTTTTGTTACATAATTAATCCATTTCTGAAACCCCAAAGTTATTTGTATTCTCTTTTCTTTTTGTGTGTGTTTTGAGGGTGGGGGTGGGTAAAAGTGTATGCAAATTAATTATATCCACATTTTGTTTTGATTATTAGATTTGCTTAAATAATCTATACGAAGCCCCTCAGTGATGCCTGACGCATGTCCATGGCTAGTGCGAGTTGCGATTGGCATTTCGCTGCTCTAGACCACTAGTCATACTTTCATGCATCTCGAACAGCTGGTGACTCAAATGAGTTCTGTGTGGAAGGTCGGGAGTCAAATCCTGGTCGAGTCAAAGCAATGACTTACATAATTGATACTTATCGCTACCTAGGCTGACACTCGGTGTTACTGGGATACGGAAAGGACTGGTTAGTTCAGTATCAGGATAATGTGACTGAGTGGGATATCAGGTCATGGTGCTGGCGGCCTGCTCTTCCAGTGGGGCAGCACTATGAAATCGCCATGAGTGTGCATTCACAAGTTGGTACACATCTTGATATGACTATGGATGTTGCTAGGATGTAAAACCCAAACAAACTGACACAATGGGGCAGCACTATGAAATCACCATGCGTGTGCAAACAGACACAATGAGGGTCAACCAGGATGAAAACACTGTAGGTGAAGAAAGTGTGAGGCTGGTAAAATTAGGCACTAACCGTCACACTGCCAAGTCGAAGTTCGGAGGATTACCTCGTATAGTCAAGCAACATACAGTCCGGACCTGTCAGGTTTACCGGTGTTAATTTCATGGATGCTTGCTTCCTTTTTTATCAAAGTGGCAAAACAAATTTGAATTTTCAGCCCATTTTCATTAGATGTGGATGAAAGGTTTTATTTTTTTATTTAAATAGACGACTAATTTCTCACTGAGTAGCACCTTTGTTGCTGCCCGTTCTGATATGACCTTAGATGTTGCCAGGACGTAAAACTCCACCAAAAAATACTTGTTGCTGACCTGGTACAGAAGCTTCACTCATTACATAGACGATTAAATTCAGCGAGTCGTGGATGTGGAATTAAATTTAGAATAAAGTCCTGCTTCGCTTCACTGATTTCCACATTGATCAGGGATGAAAGATCTCCGCGATTCCGCGGATTTCCGGGATTTTTCAATCCCGCAGCACCATCAGCGTATACTAATTATTATTATTATTATTATTATTATTATTATTATTATCCTCTTCTTTGATGGTGCTGACGCCGCAGCACTATCAGCGTACACTACTAATATTAATAAATGTTCCAAGCATTGCAGCACTATCAGCGTACACTACTAATACATGCTTCAAACGGTGCAGCACTTTCAGCATATACCAATATATTTCAAACCCTACTTCCGGGAATTTTCCGCGATTCCCTGACAATATTAAATGTATGGGAGAATATCAGCATTTCCGCTTTTTTTCCCCGGAGACCACTTTCATCCCTGATTGATAGTTAGGTGAGGTTCCTATTTAGTCGTTCGCATCTTGAGACCTGAGAATACCCACACAGTGTGAGTAGTAGACCTTTTCAGCAGATCATGAGCAGTGAACTGCTATCCACAGCATTGCTTCTTGCCACTGATCCACAGCATTGCTTCTTGCCATCAGAGGGCAGGTTGCAGCTGGGAATTCTCTGTAAGACCTTTTCCGCAGAGCAGACTGCACAGTGATCTGCTCCCAAATATCATTAGTTCTTCCACTGCCATTAGAGGTCAGATCACAGGTTGGTGGTGGAAATCCTCGTTAAGATGTTTATCTCAGAGCTGCAACCCACATTAATTCTTCCACTCCCACTAGAGAGTGGGTTGGTGGTGAAAATCTTCTATAAGACCTTATCCTCCAGAGCAGACCCTCAGTTAGCTGCTATTCACAACAATAGTTCTTCCACTTACGTCTGGGGATAGGCTGGTGGTGGAAATCCTTTATTGGTCGCCATCTTGTATAGACTATTAGTTTGCTCTTTTTTTTATTCACAGTAATGCGAAAGATTTCTTTCTCCCGTCCTGATATGACCTTAGATGTTGCTAGGACGTAAAACAACAACAAACAAACAAACAACAAACTTACATAAAGATTGGGACACATAGAAAAAGGACAGTTAGAATTACCGTGATATTTTGAAGATCGGTTTGGCCATTATTCTGAGCACCTGGATTCATTTCTCTCATATGACAAATTAAAGTTGAAGAGTCCGATGATTTTCAGTTTCCGCATATTTTCTAAATAGATATATTATGTTGATAATTATAATCTACTTTACAGTAGTTCGAAGTAACTTATTTTAAAGAGGTTAACTTTGGAGATATTTGAAATGTAAACCTGAAAAATTACTTTTTGGCATGCACATCGAAATGCTGGGCGTCACAGGCTTCAGCAGTAACATGATCTATTAAATTGACTCGGTGGTCATTGTATGCAGCAATAACAGTTTAACGAGTGAGCCAGTATCTAAGTTCGATATGTAGGATCAAATCTAGATCAAGTGTTTCGATTACGCAATTTTGATGCTTTCATCAGATTATGCACCTTTAATATAATCAGGTCAGATGCAGCAATGTGCTAGCGTGGCTACTTGACTTACTAACAAAACACCGACATTCCAATGTGGTTTTACTACAGACGCATTTAATTAGCACGGTTTGCAGTGAGACTAGTTACGTCCCCAGTATTAACCCTTAGGGGCAGGTAGCACGCATCAGTTCCACAATCTTACAGTCTGGGCGTCTTTGAATGCACCTTCAATCGGGTAGTACTCCGATTTGACCTACAAATTATCAGGAAAACATATCTAGAAAAGCAATTCAACTACAGGCTCAGCAGGGCTGTAAGCGCGTGGAACCTGCGGGCGCTTCCGGCCCCCTTTGGTCTCATCCCCGGGCCTGTCTACCACACACACATGCCGCTCCGTGTTCTATATCTGAATACAGTAGTACCTCTCATCACCGACACCTGTCATTGGCGAACCCCTGCCATGTGCGGGCAATTTCTCAACATGCAAACTGTTTTTGTCTTGCATGACTGTCCCTGTCATTTGACCGTCCCGTGTACAGGACAGCTGTTGCATCAGTACAACATTGATGCGGATGCAGAGTTGTCCGGTGAAGAGACATACTACTGTATGTAGTTGGCGAGTCGTCTGGCTGTCGTGGTGTTTGTGAGGACTAGTGGATGACCCTACCCTGCATGTCTCCAGTTTGTGCTGATCACGTGACTCCAGTTTACATTATATCTAAAGGCGATGGTTGAATAAAAAACAAACAATTCTCGCCATGAATATGGCCTATGCTGCCGACACGGCATAAAGGAACCACCACTCAATCAATCAATTAATCAAAAACCAGTTTGTGCTGACCACGTGACATCAGTTTGTGTTGATCACGTGACTCCAGTATGCACTGATCACGTGACTCCAGTTTGTGTGGATCACGTGGCTCCAGTTTGTGTTGATCACGTGACTCCAGTTTGCGCTGATTACGTGACTGCTCGCCACAAACATTGCCACTGTCTCAGTGCCGGGCTTTCCGCGTCCTTGTGTGTTTTTGTGTTTGTGTGATTGTTGAGACATCCATTTGTATTTGGATTTGTTGAAGATGGAGGCACCGTTTTTCTCGCACAGCGTTTAAGTCCCCTCTTAAATGGCGATTATTCACAGTAAAGTGGACGGTTTCTTTGGCGTAAATAATAAAGATCAGGGCATTTAGCAAAAGGACATGTAGAAGTAACATGATCGGCTTGTTGATAAGAAAAAGGTCTGTGTGTGTGTGGCGTGTGGAGTCGGTGCGTATGTGTGTGTGGGGTGTGTGTGTGTGTGTGTGTGTTTTTGTGGGGGTCAATATGCATGTCATGTGTGGGGGGAGGGGGGGGGGGTCAGTGCGAGCGCGTTGTGTGTGGGGTGTGTGTGTGAGTGTGTATGTGTGGGGTCAGTGTGTGAGCATATGTACTATATTCTGAGTATTTTCTACAATGTCAGTCAGGTATTGTGATATCTGACCGAGTTGTTCACGTTTCGGTGCCTTCTCACCAGACAGCCCGTAGCGTCCGCCTTTGTGAGTAATCAGTATAGAGTAGGCTTCCCATGCGGAAGGTCAGGAGTTCAAAATTTCGGCTGAGTCAAACCAATGACGTACAAAATTTATACTTGTATATGTGAAAGGACTGGTTAGTTCAGTATGAGGATAATGTGGAAATTGGGTCATGGTACTGACAGCCTGCTCTCCCAGTGGGGCAGCACTATAAGGCTGTGTATCCATAGACTGTTTGTGACCTTGTGATGCACCACACAGAAAATGAACAATTTCATTCCCCATGTTCCCAGTCAATACGTCCCATGTGTCATGCACAAGGCCATATGGTCCCTGAGTCCAACCTGTGGGAACGGCCACGAAGCAAAACGGGTTCATTGTCTGTGTGGCATGAACAAGGAACAAGGGAACATGCCACAAGGGAGCATGCCACAAGGGAACAGTCTAAGCTGCCATGAGTGTGTACTGTGACAAGTTGGTACCCGTCCTGATATTACCTTATATGTCATAAAACGCAAACCAAACAAAAAGAAAAAGAAACCCGATTACTCATGTGTGTTCTTTTTTTCTTCCCGTCCTTGCAGCTGGGAACTGAAGACCGGCGTAGACCAGCGGCAAGCATCGTGGCAACCGGCAGGGAACGATGGCACTTCGACCCTTTTAACGTAGAGACTGTGACAGCCTCCACCTCCACCTCCCACCTCTCCGTGTACCACCATCCCAACCCATCACCCCCAACTCCAACCCCCCACCGCCACCACCACCACCGCCACCACACACACACAATCCCACAGCTTCCACCAGGTGGCGCCCGGGGAGTGATGACGTCAGTGTGCATGGCTCAGGTCGGCGAGGCTGAGAAGCCCAGTGATGGATGAGGATGAGGATGATGCTGAAGATGAGGATGCTGAAGATGAGGATGCTTATGGCGACGAGGAAAATGCTTGGCGACAGTCGGTGCTTGGGATGAGTTTGATTAAAGATGAGGTCTGACTGGCCGAAGGAGACTATATATATGAATATAAAAAGAATCCAGTTACTGTGAGGATTTTTTTCCCCAATATTTTTTCCCCTCCCTCCCTTTAATTTTTTTTTTTTTATATAAATTTTATTTTGTAATTCTCCCTTCGACGATGTGACAAGCCATATGGATCTGGAGTCATCCTCCCCTCCTCCTCCTCTCTCATGTCCTTCCTTGCTGGACAGATGGATTGGTGGGGGAGAATGATTTGGAGTTTTAGCACTTATTGTGCATGCCTGTAAGAGGAACAGAAACAGCAACAGGGGGAGGAGGAACAGGAGGAGGAGGAACAGGAGGAGGACCCGTGCGTCGGTGAAGGCGACCCCGTGCCTGGCACTGAGTGTACGCAGACTGGCTGGAACCTGGGACTTGGAGAGGGTGGTGCTGGTAACCTGGAAGGGTGGGGCACACATCCCCACCCCCCACCACCTCTCTCCCCCATCCCCCACCCGCCAGGCTCAAAAGCCCGCTTCGACAACTTATTTTAACGATTGTATGTAATGAAGATCCCATGTTTACTCATCTTCAAATGCTAATAATAATATACGACAATAATACAGAATAGGGTAATGATAATAATAATAATGGTTATTATGGATACAAATGGAAAGAAAGGCGAGAAAAAATTAACAAGAGAAGAAAGAAAAATGTGAATGGAAAAGTAAATATATCAAAGCCCAGAATTGATTCAATATTTGAAGTTTAGTAAAACAAATAAAAATATATATATACAAAAAAAAATGCAAACAAAAAAACGTTGAAATATACGATGGAAATCTTTTTTTGAATTTGTCCTAGAGCGAACAGTGATGTCGGTCGGTGTCTTGTACATATTTATAGCTTCATTGCTTGTTTCCATGTTGAATGTTTTTGATTGCAAAATGTATATGGCCTTTTGTGGATTAGTATGGAGTACTACTGTAGACTGAGACCGCTATGTGTGAGTGTGGAGGGTGTGTGCGCGTGTGCGTGTGTGTGTGTGTGTGTGTGTGCAAGTCGTGTCATTAACTAGTAATCATCAGAACGCGTGCACTACACATGGATGCTAATGACACTTGTATGTCTGGGAGAGGTGGTGGGCAGGGCGGGGGGTATGGGAGGGGTGGGGGTGGGGGTGGGGGCTTCTGCGTGGATATAGATAGGGAGGAGGCAGTGATGGATGGTTTGTCACCAGTTAGTCTGCAATGTTATCTCTACTTTCTAGGGAGGCAAGAAAGAACCTTAACATCTCCTCACCTTAAAACAGGATATATAAATAAACCCAACACTTTCATTGCATATATTACAGATTAATGGATAAAGGAGATATGTATAAAATATGGTTATCTGAATTTGACAGCAACACAATTGAACTGATGTTGTGTAAGAGTGGAGTCGGATATGTTTGTATCAGTGCCTTGGTGTTGCGCAAAATGAACCCGAGTTGTAAATTAATACGGTAGGTGATGCGTATATATGAAGAGGAATCGACTCGGCCGTATGGTTTCACTCGCCATAGAGACTGTCGGTGTGCTGCTGGTTCGGGGCAGGGTGTGTTGTGAAGCCCGGTAGTAGAATGGACCTTACAGAAAAGAACCATGCATATTTCGCTACCTGTAAACCCCACCCCCGAAAGTCCTAAAAACCCTTGAAAGCGGGTATCACCGAGTGTTTTCCAATCTAATCGAAGGGTTTTTATTTCCTTTGTTATATTCATTGATGAAGCGGGGGGGGGGGAAATTTCAATCGCAGACAATTGTTCTTCATTCCACTATGCCCTGCCCTATCCTAGTAATGCCGAGCACCAGGCTAGGTAGAAACAAGTATACCATTTTATAAAGTCATTGGTTTGACTCAGTCGGGGTTTGAACCTTGAGTTTATGCCTCTCCTTGTAAATGCTATTGATAATCTCTTTACTGCTAGGTAACCCCCCGCCCCGCCAAGTCCACCATCGACAGACGCGTCTTGGGTCTGGTCTGCGAATCAATCCACTGACGTTACTAACTAACGCCTGTCTTAATACTAATACAAGTGTGTCCTACCGCCACATGCTAGCCCTATGTAAAACGAGAAAAGAGTATTTTGTATAGCAATACTTACTATTATATATACCTTTTAAACAATCTCAAGTCATTTTTCATTGATCTTACTCTATGAGTGGATAAGTGGACGAGCCATTTCATGCTGTGTTTACGGATATATACATGTATATATTCAGTGTGTGGTGAATTCCTAACTGATGCTACTCACAAAACAAACATAGCCGTCAGAAAGCCTTGCCTGATCATTTTGTGTCCCTTCTCACCCACCAATCTCTAGGTACTCCCTCTGACTGCGACTGTGTATGATATAATATGATATAGTATACAAGGATACTGGGCCGAAATCCCAATTTTATACATTTCTCAAATTCCAATATTTATCATCGATCACTATTGGGGTAAATACTGAAACTTAGAGCCATGTGCATCATCGTAGGTAGGTATTTAACAGCCTCCCTCCCTGCCCCCTCTTTCCCCACCGCCCACATATCTCTTATTCTTTATTTTAAGCATTTTGTCTCATTAGTCACGAATCATTCCCTTCCTAATTTATAATAACCTCCAGTTTATTATTGCTATTGGTAATAAGAACAAAAAACAAATACTACTACCGCCGTATACTCACGGGTTACCGCCCCCGCTCCTGCCCCTACCACCAATTGGCCAATATTTCATAAACGTCCACCCCTTTAAATGCCCATGTGTGAGTAAACGCCCACCCCCCACCTTCAGTGATTTGCTAATTTAAATGCCTGGGGTGTTAACCCGTGAGAATACGGTAAATCTGTTAAACAGAATGGTGAGACAAAGTTTGTGCAAGCCGAGGTACTCGCTGGTTATTTAGCGGTGTTGAGCTCCTGGGAGACGAGTGAGGTCCACACACCTAACCTCTGACCGACCAAACTGACCTCCGACCTCCAAGCCGTCTCCCAAGCACAACACGCTGGCTGCCTGCAGCTCAACGACGCTGTACATTTTGTTTTACAGTCCGGGGTGTCCACATATGGGCATAGTGATGATGGTGATGATAAGTGATTTTTTTTTTTTTTAAATGTTGCCAATAAAACGTGACCTGTAGGTGAGTGAAAACAATATACTGTGTGTTTATTTGTTATTTGAGTTAGCAGAAAAATGTCCAGCTATCCTTATTGTGACTATTATCGTCCATACCTAACTGTTGTTTGGGTTTTATGTTTTTAGCAACATCTAAAGTCATATAAGAATGGGATTCGAACTAGCCAATTATTGTCATATTTTACATCGGTACTAAGCCTCAGCTATTCGAGGCCGAGGGAGAAGGTAGCAACATCTGGTCCAGCAATTAGCATATTCCACTTGTGAACGGTGGACGTTTGCGAGAAAGCAGCAGTCTTTTTTATGCAATAAGTGCAGAATTCGCAGTGAGTTTATGGTTATTTTTTCCACATTTCATTATGAACATATGAAGATTAGTTTGTACGATTTTGGCGACTGTTTTTAAAGAAATATAAGTGTAGAACCGACTTGTGTGCCGGTACGCTACCATGAGTATGACCGCCATGTTACTTCTGGTCAGATTTCCGACTCGATATTCGCTATTGGTTCATAGCGTTTTTATGACTTTAAACCCAAGAATACTGGAGGAAACGTGTACAACAATATTCTCTACGAGTGTTAGAATATTGGTGAATATATCAAAGAAGTTATTGGCGAAAAACCGATTCGGATGCCGGTATGGCAGAGTTGACATCGCCGTATTGTTTACTTCTGGTCGGTTGCTCGATCTGATTATCGCTATTTGTTTTTTAGCGGTTATTCTTATGAGTTTAAACGCCAAGAATACAGGAGAATACGTATTGCTTGTGGAGAACAATATTCTATGAATATTAGAATATTGACACATATATTAAAGAATTTATAGGAGTTAAACCGATTCGGGAGCCGGTACGGTAGGGTTGACATCGCCGTGTTGGTTATTGCTGGTTGGCTGCTCGACCTGATTATCGCTATTGTTTTAGCGGTAATTCTTATGAGTATAGAATACAGGAGGATACGTATTTCTTGTGGAGAACAATATTCTCTATGAATATTAGCGAATATATTAAACAATTTATTTGCTTTAAACCGTTTCGGGAGACGGTACGGTAGAGTTGACATCGCCGTGTTTGTTTACTTCTGGTCGGCTGCTCGACCTGATTTTCGCTATTATGTTAGCTTGTGGAGAACAATATTCACTATGAATATGGCGAATATATTAAACAATTTATTGGCGTTAAACCGATTCGGGAGCCGGTACGGTAGATTGACTTCACTGTGATTGTTTACTTCTGGCCGGTTGCTCGACTTGATTGTCGCTATTGCGTTAGCGGCTATTCTTATGAGTTTAAACCCAAGAATACAGGATACGTATTTCTTGTGTAGATATGTTTTTTACATTATTATTAATCGAATGAAGTGAACATCTAGTAGTGTTTTTTTAGTTTTATGGAATTATTTTATAATTAAAATTGTGTATGTAGATGTTGGTGGTTGCCACATCACAGGTAAGATTTTTGGTTCAATAAGCCGCCCGTTGCCGAACGGAGAGCGATGTTGGCTGGAGCCTCATCACGTTTGGATTTTTGTGGCCGAGTGGTAAGCGATGATGGCTGTAGCCACATCTCGTTGTGTCGCTCGTTCCAGAACGGAGAGCGATGTTGGATGAGGCCACATTACGCTTATGCCTCCCGTTGCCTAGAGCGATGAGGGTTGTGACCCCATCAGGTTTAGGCCGTCTGTTACCAAATGGAGAGTAATGTTGGCTGAAGCCACATCCCATTTTGGCCGCCTGCTACCAAACGGAGAGCGATGTTGGCTGAAGCCACATCCTGTTTAGGCTGTCCCTTACTATTTGGAGGGTGATGTTGGCTGATGCCTCATCACGGTAGCCCGCCTATGATCGAGTGGAGAGTGATGATGTTTGTGAATACATCAATGTTTGTAGCCCGTTAAAAACGGGGAGTGGTGTGGGTTGAAGTTACATCCCGTTTAGGCTGCCCGTTACCAAACGGACGGCGATGTTGGCTGAAGCCACATCCCGGTTAGGCTGTTTGTTACCAAACGGTGAATGATGTTGGCTGAAACTACATCATGTTTAGGCTGTCCGTTACCAAACGGAGGGTGATATTGGCTGAAGCCACATCATGTTATGCCGCTCGTTGACAAACGGAGAGCATTGTTGGCTGAAGCCACATTACGTTTAACCCGCCCGTGGCCGAGCGGAGACAGATGTTAGCTGAAGCCACATCATGTCCTGATATGAGCATTCGCAACATGGGAGGGACAGTGTCCAACCCATATAATAAGTGAGTGAAATTAATTTGGAATTGGGAAAGCCAAATATAATTTTGTTGGCATCATGAATTAATAACATATTATAAAATTGGGTTCATGGCATCCACAGTCTATATTTTTGGCAAGTGGAAGTTTTCTCTTTGATTGGGGTAATTAAATTGTTATTACATTTTCCTAAATATTTAGCCTAATCGGCAGAGTAGCAAGAAGGGCTTTGATAGTCCCTGATTGGGACACGCAGCCATGGTTAGAAGTATTAGAGGAGCCAAGGATTTTATACTTTTCCTACACGCAGGCGGATAATTTTAAAGCATTGATGATTCGCGGAGATGTGTTTTAAAAACACTCCTTCTGGCTTTTCTTTTCGGAACTTATATTTATGACAGTTTGGATTAGATAAAGTTACTCAGCACAATCATTTGTACTGATCATTAAATGACGATATTGGTTCAACAAATTGATTTGTTTGAATCAAGAAAGAATAACAAGTTACATAAATATGCTTTATGCCATCCACAAAATAAATGGGGCATTTTTTGTTTAAATACATAAAGTTAAGCCAATGGAACCATCCCTTGCCGAGGTAGTCTGCCTCTTATGAATGATGCAGGATGATGGATTAGGTTATGGAGCCATTAAAAACAGCTCGATGAGCTCTTTCGGTCATCTTACCAATGATTGATGGAGAATTAATTGGGAAACACAAAGTTCTTCCGTATTTCATGTCATTATATGAAAGAAACCCTCCTAAACCATAGTATAATAGGTTTTGTGATGTCTCAGGGGTATTTAAATTTTCTTAAAAATGGTCTAGTTATGGACATCTATCGATTAAACAGCTAGGCTATAAATTAGCTGTATTGTTGCTTTGGGTAACTGGTCATAGGGCCCAAGTAATTGTTGACCTTTTTATTTACTGGCCTAGACATTGATGACAAGGAGGCCACGTTTGGTTTGGACAAATTATTAAAATCAAACAGTACAGGAGATCCCCTCTCCTTGATTCATTTTAATGGGTTCCCACATAACAGGAAACTGTGTGTAGTGTCAGCCATTAGGGCTTATATATCCAAGATAAAAGGAATACATAATTCCAGACAGCTTTTGGTAAGCTTCATAAAGCCACATAAGGATTTATCCAGAGACACGATCGCCAGTTGGATGATTCACGTGCTCAAGTCAGCAGGTTTTGACATAGGACGCTACGCTTTGCACTTTACA
This sequence comes from Branchipolynoe longqiensis, assembly GCA_030323885.1. Taxonomy (NCBI): domain Eukaryota; kingdom Metazoa; phylum Annelida; class Polychaeta; order Phyllodocida; family Polynoidae; genus Branchipolynoe; species Branchipolynoe longqiensis. Next base: position 101,600,474 of record CM059190.1, on the reverse strand, counting down.
AGACGTGCTATGGTCTCGAAGACGAGACAATTGGGAATCTCAGTGAAGAGAATCCTAGTATATGCCGGCTGCAAGACGGCAAGGTCGTTGGCTAAATATGGCAACAAACGACTAGAAACGATGAGCAGGGTTGTAACCCGCCTACTCACCA